>VZSE01002398.1:61131-156947 GCA_013398275.1 Promerops cafer | reverse complement strand
CGCTCCTCCATGCGGGCGGCGAGCGGGGCTGGGGCGCGGGGCGCCGGCGGCAGCGCGCAGCGGGGCTGAGGCCGCGACCGGGAGAGACGATGGCCAAATGGCTGAACAAGTACTTCAGCCTGGGCAATAGCAAGACCAAGAGCCCTCCGCAGCCCCCGCGGCCCGACTACCGGGAGAAGCGCAACGGTGCCGGCAGCGCGCCCCGCCCCGAGGGGCCGCCGCACCTCCACCTCCACCACCACACCTCGCCCGGCTTTTCGCGCCGCCGTCTGCGCGACGACACCAGCGACCTGCTCCGCGCCTACCGCGCCCAGAAGGACCGCGACTTCGAGGACCCCTACAGCGGGCCCGGCTCGTCCCTGCGCAAGCTGCGCGCCATGTGCCGCCCGGACTACTCGGCGCCCGAGGACCTGGGCGAGGCAGCCCTGAAGGCTTCCTCCTCCTCCTCCTCTTCGTCGTGTTGCGCCACGCCTCCCACCACCGGCTCCCCGCACCTCTTCCGCAGCCACAGCGAGCGCCGCCCGGCGACGCCACCCGACGTGAAGTACATCTCCCCCAAGCACCGGCTGATCAAGGTGGAGAGCGGCGGTGGAGGCAGCGACGGCGCGGGCAAGAAGCTCAACAAGGGCTCGAAGCAGCTGACAGTCGCTGCGCCCTCTGCCATGAAAGATAAGGTAAGTGTTGTGCTCCTGTTCCCGCCCCTCTAGGCTAGGTAGTAGGGCTGGGGCTACGTCAGCCCCTGGCAGGATTTTTGGCGAGGGGAGCAGCTACTCTATATCTGGAGTTGCTGCTGTTCTCAGCCATCCTTCCTTGGGTGGCCTGGCCCTTTCTAGTATTTCAGGGCATGCAGGGCTTGTGCAGGAGTAGCGCGTGAAGTGATGGTGCCCTGTCCTTTTGGTTTTCAAGCTCACCTTCCTTCAGATGGGGCAGGTTCACAGGTGTGTCTAGCTCTGCTTTGAGGCACAGTTCACTGCCAGCCTCATGATGGGTACCAAGGCTCCTGGTGTGTCCCTGCAGAACAGGATATGAGTCATTAGGGGGATGCTTGGGGAGCGCTAGAAGACCTTGAAAAGCCTTGTGCTTGTGACCCCCAAGCTGAGGCCCTTAGCCCCACTTCATGTGGTATGGGGCAGTCATATATTGAAAAATAAACTGTTTTTACAGAGACAGTTTGTCATTTGTTTATCTATAAACTTTTTACCTCCTAGTTCAGTGTGAAAGGTGAGGTGGTTCAAAGTCCTGTGTTTCAGTGGCATGGCAACTTCCATGATAACTGTGTTTCCAACTGGCATATAGCTGAAGCAAATTCCATAGATACTTGCCCAGCTGCAAATGTGATCCTGTCTTTTACTGGTCATTCTCTTCAAATTTTAACAAAACATTTTAGTCACAACACTGGAAAGGGCTGGACTTGGAAACTCAGGGAGGGAATAGCATTAATTGTTTTTTAAGCACAGCATGTCCTCCCACCTCTGTTGGTCTTATGAGTATAGTTCAGTTTTTCTCATGTATTGGAAATAAATGTTTCTCTATTTTGTTAATTGTCATTTTCAACTCCAGGATAATAGTCACATCACAGGAATTTCAGGTATTTGCTGAATGCTATCAGTCTAAATGATCTGTGTGTACATGTTTAAATATGTAACATGATTGCATTGCCACACTTCCATGACAACTTGATAAATTATGTCTGTCCAGGTGGAATTCCAAAGAAATCTGCTTGTGACAGTGATGATATAGGGTGAAAAATCTAGTATTTATTCTATAGTCTTAGTCGGTGATCCTGACTGGGAGCAACTTCCTTTGTGGAAGTGACTGATTAAAAGTTAGCATCTCACTGTGTTTTACAGTATATGTTACACTCTATTCAGTGTTCTTTAAATTTCCTACATTGATACTAGTTATCTTCTTTTAGGGAATGCCTTTCAGCAAAAACAACTGCTTGGGGCAAAATGTATCTTTCTTTTTTTAAAATCACTGTTCAATTTTAGACCCTACTGAAGCAATTTTCATCAGAAAATACGTATTTGTTGCTAGGTAACCTGCTGCTTTGTAATGGTCATAAATCTGTATGCTGCTCCCAAGCCCTTGTTGCAGGTTCTGAGATTTGTAGGCAGAAATTCTCAGTCATATTCGGGGTTTTTTTCCAATTATTGAGAGAGAGAACTATGTGTGACAAGCAGGAAATCTGAATATGTCTGAGAAATAAAATCATCCCTGTGCCTCAAAAGCCAACTGTGCCTGCCTGCAACAGCATTTGTATGTGAGAGACAACATAGCTGGCCTTTTGTTCAACTGTGTTATTTTATCCCAGCAATGGATGTGAAATCTCTCTTATTTCACAGCCCTGAAATGTAGAGTTTGACAGGAGAACTTAGTAAGCAGGGGTCATAGTGGTCTGGCAGGGAACTGCTGCTCTTCTACACCTGTGATTCACTGAGGAAGAAGAATAAGGAATTTAGTTAACCAAGTGTCCGTAGTTCAGTAGTGAACAAAGCAAGTGAAAATAAACTTCTCTAAGAGAGATATAATAAGGAAGACAGTAAAGATGTAATCAAATCCCCCAAAGCTAGAGGTCTGCAGATCAGAAGAATTCACAGACATTCTAAAAACATTTTAAAAACTGATTTTAAAACTGTTCTTTTATGCTGTGTGTAACATAGCATAAGCTAGTAAACACTTTAGGAATGAAAAAAAAAAAGTGCCCTATAGTTCTGTCTTCATAAAAGTATGTTAGTGTTTAATGATCCAATAATGCTTGTTAAATGTTTGTGTTTCATTCCAGCATCGCTTTTTCAGTGTTTAGGTTTTTTTTTTCCTGATTTCATTTACAAGGATAGAGTGCTGTTTTCCTTATGTGTTAATGGAGAAGTGGGAAGTAGGGGTTTCAACAAATTCAGTGAGCAATTTTATATCTTCTGTGGTTTGTCATCAGTAAAGAGTTGGCTGAAAAGCTCAATTGTGTGTCATACTTGAAAGAGTTACTGGAATGGGAAGGAGATTCAGGGAGGTGCTTGTTTGGTGTGGTTACTTATAAAGGGCAAATGGCAAAGTTCGGATAGTGGCAGATTGGTTAGCTGAAATTCTCTGAGAAAAATTGTAAACTAGCTGATTCAGGGAATAAAGGGCATGGAGATTTAAAGCGGTGGCAGACATGATTACATTATGCAAGATTTTAGACAAAGGCTGGTAAAGTAACCACAGAGATGTAGATGGGATTCAGGAAGTTTTGATGTGTAGCAGTAGAAATACCAACTAAAGCTGAAGCAGACAAACCCAAATTGCCATGCACCTTTTAGCAGTGAGGTGACTAACCTCTACAGCAGATGCCCAGTGAGAGTCATTATTTCCAGATGTCTTTGAATTCAAATTGTTGGGTAGAATTTTTTTTTATTATTTAGGTAATACAATTAGGTGGGTTTTGGAACTTTAACTTTGATGTTTACCTTCAGACAAGGGAGAGCAGGCTGTGTTAGAATTCATGGCTGAAGCAGTTCAGGTCCTCTGGTATGGTGGATAAAGAAAATACTGGCTTCCATCTTTAGTGCTGGCTTGTGAGAGCTGAACTTACTTGCTTGCCACAGAGAAGCTAGGGAGTGTGGGCAAGTTGAAACAACATGTGGTTGTATTCTGGATCAATCTAGCATCTCTTGTGTTTGTGTAAGAATAAACGCGAGACTTGGTTTAAGACCAACTCACCAGGCAAACCACTTGTGAATGGAGATCAAAAGAAATAAGCTGAAGTCTTCCTGAGTGATTTTCCTCTATCTGGCATTGTGGTGTATGTAAATCCATGAAGTAATAACTGAGGGGGAAGTGTCTGTGTGAAAGGATGCTTCAGATATGTTTTCACCTATTACATATTTGAACCTAACCATTTCTCTGCCAGGTTTTGCAGCTGAAGAACCTGGGATACTTCCCAAAAACAAGCTGTATCATACTTCATTGGAGGAAGTTCTTGAGATTTAAAATCTAAAACACCATTTCCACAGGTGTTAAAGAAATTTTTGACATTAATCTCTGTTCTCCATTAGATAGGTTTGCACAGGTCAGTTATGGTATCTGGTAATGCCTCAAGACAGGGACTCTGAACAAATAAATCCGTGGGCAGTTATACACTTAAAATCCAAACTCCCTATCCCTCACATGACAGTCTGGACAAATAGCAGCGTTGGGCTCTGGAGTCTTCTTACTTCTGGTTTGCTATTTTATTACCAACTGCTTGCTGTGTGTTTAGTTGGTTCTGCAGTCCATGTTGTAATGTGGTTATTGCAGTCCATAAGCTGTGATCTATTATTTTTTAAGTAATATTTAAAATGCTAGCTTTGTCCAGTTTAATTATTAGTAAGGTACATATTGTTAGCTCCAGGCTGTACTATAATCTCTGTTCAAGTTACACAACATAACCTTATATTTCAAATAAAGTTCAACCTACAGCCTAACAATTCTAGCTACTTTTGTCAAGCAAGCACTTGCTACTTTCAAATAGTACAAAATTTTCATTGACAGGACATATGTGGTGCGGTAGAGAATAACTTGATTCTGCACAGCCAGAGTGGATTTAGTGCAAAATCATGTGAATGTTGTGCAGCAGCAGCAATTAAGCAGGCAACTGTTCAACCAACCAGGCAACTATTCAGGACAGCAGAGCTGATGACTTGATGTACAAAGTTCTGAAAACTCTATCTGTGTGTAAGAAACAGGTGCCTTTGCACTAGACTAGCAAAATAGTCTAGCCTTTTGGACTTCTAGCATCTTGCATAAAATTAGATTAGACTCTGTACAACATTATTAATATCTTTATATTATTAAAATACTGTTCCAGGGTTGAGCAGATGCGTGTCTTATTTCTGTATGTGGAAGGTCTGTATTTTATTTGATCTTTAAACTGAGAACAAGTCATGTGCATATGACAGAATCTTGCAGCTGGTATTTCAAGGTGCACTGAGAAAACACTTGAAAGATGTCTAAGCAGTATTGGGGTTATTTATATCAGAGAATATTATTTCTAGAGATCCTAAACTACAGATGTACCTCAATGTCCTATTCCCATTGTAATCCATTGCAGCAGAGTTTCAAGCTGCCTCTCTGTACAGTTGGTTCTACTCTGAAACAGTCTTCCTCTCCGTATGTGGTTCCCACTGGTATATGGCTCTGTCTTTGAGTAAAAGAAAAGAAAATACTCATGGCTGCTGGCCTTGCATAGGCAAGACCATACAACAAGGCAGCAAGTTAGATTTTTTCTGCATATCTGTGGTGTTATAGGGCAGCTGTAATGCAGCTAGAAATGCAATATTTTTCACATGTGTCAGTCTCATGATTAAGGGACTACAGCAGGCTTGTGAACAGGAGGATATTTAGATACGACCTAAGAATTTGGAGTCTTGGTGACGTCAGGGCTTTTTTGGAATGATGCTATAGGCTGTTCAGTTACAAGTATGCCTGGCATCTGCACTGTATGCTCAGCTTGGAACACTCTCAGCTTTGGAACCTATCCAGATTGTCAGACTTTTGGGCACAAAGAGATCCAAGCAGAGAGAGACTATTAGGAAGGAGTACGAAGCAGTTGGAAGACGTGGAGATTTAAGGAGGGAGTGGTAGACTTCTGGAAGAGTGTATCGTGTATACCTTTGCAGTAAGCATCACAACCCCACTGTAAGAAAGTTCCTCAGATACTGCCTTCAAACAAGGGGACGGACTTACTGTTCTGCTACAACACTGGGGTCACCATAAATGCAGCTTTCTTACTACTGCATGATAGCACATGTATTAAATGCAGACTTTTCTTCAGAAC
Source organism: Promerops cafer (assembly GCA_013398275.1). Taxonomy (NCBI): domain Eukaryota; kingdom Metazoa; phylum Chordata; class Aves; order Passeriformes; family Nectariniidae; genus Promerops; species Promerops cafer. The sequence goes on along the minus strand of VZSE01002398.1, from coordinate 151,153 downwards.
TGTCCAGATGAAGAGTATTCAGAGATCTGTATTGCACTATTTTACATATCCAACTTTAGGTAAACTTGCACACCAACTGTTAGCATTAGGACTGTTGTAATGTATATATGGAAGTAAAACCTTCTATAGGCTGAATAAGGTTATGCAGTTTATTATGATTCAAAGGGTCTGCTAACTCTAAATGAGAAATTAGGTGCAGCAAGAACTGTATGGGAACTCATGTAAGTATTACAGCCTGATTAATGAGGAGAAAGGAGAAAAATGAAATTGTGTTTCTCTTTTTAAACATCAAGTTTGCACATAATCTCGTAGTTTGCAATCTGATTATGTGGCCAGTTTACCATTGTATTTGCTTGGATATCTGAAGAAGTGTCTGTTTTTACAAGATTCTTTGCTCCCCAGGCTCACTGACAAAGGGATAGGAGAGATGTTTGTGTCTCTAAACATCTCTGTATACGTCCTTGCTTGTGCTGACTGCTGCAAAGAATATAGTTTGACTTTTTACTCCTTTGCTGCCCTGTGTCAGTGTGGTTGTATCCTTAACTAACAGTATGCTAGGCACTGTTTGGAAGTGGAGGAAGTGATATGAGACTGAGCAGTTGAAACAGCATAATGGTGGATTCTAGCAAGAGATAGGAAAGGACTGTGGTGCAGATCTTCCTGGATAGGTCACTGTTTTTGTAAATGTTACTCTTAAACAGTCTATTTACAAGGAAACAGACCTAAGGTGTGGTTTTGGAGTAGCTGTGCCTTGTCCAGGAAGTGTGGAAAATTGTTTTACAAAATATATTCTGCTAATGATGATACATGGGATACAATTTTTTAAAAACTTTTTTGAACTTTTTATAAAAACTTTGTTTTCTAAAAGGAACAATATCTGTTAATTGTTTTGCCTATCCTTCCATCAATAACTCTAAGATCTGCTGAAAAATCCTTTAAGATGTATTTAAAATTTAAAATACTTGAGTGGATGGGTCAAGGAAGCACCTGTTTCTTTCTGAGGGGAAGGCAGGTACAACTACATTTTTAAACTTCGAGCAGGAAGTGCTGCATTGCCTGCTGTGTGAAGAGTGGTCTGCATTGCCCTATGTGTAGCAGTGACACATTTGGGATATCAGGGGACTTCAGTTACTGCCTGGGAATAGAGGAGAGAAATGGAGGGGGAAGAAGGCAAGAACTGTTATTTTTATGAGCTTGTTAGCAGTTCAGTTCTGTCCCTGTGAGTGTGTGGACTTGTGAAAACGGAAGAGCGATTCACCTTCCCTGAGCACTAAACCTTGTACATGGAGGAGTAGCTCTTAAAATCCTCTTATTAAATACTGGATTTTTTGCCCCAGCACCTCACTATCAGGTCACAACTCTCTGAGAAGTTTGGGCACCACATTTCCCAATTTGTGTTTCAATTACCTTTTAGATGAGATGTGTTAGTCTCTGGAAGTCACGGCTATGAATGAGGCCTGTGATTCCTTCCAGGGGCAGAGCTAATGCTGGTCTTCCCAATACTCAAATTTAGGACTAGGAGGAAAGGCTCTATATATACCTTATCTGTAGGGTAGTCCTCTAGAATCATACTCTAATGTTCTCAGTTGTTACCAAGGTATTAAAGGTCCTTGACTTATTTTTCCCGATACTTTCAGGAATCTGACCGTGTACAGATCACTCTGCTAGCAAGTTTTCCAAGGCTGTGAAATTTACTTTGAATAAAAAGTGGTCCTTAGGCTACAGGGAGGATTATCCAACAGGTTCTTGATTTCAGTGCTTCATGGAAGAAAACCTAAGTGGAAGTCTTTATGGAAAACAAATCAAGACCAGACTTCACAGCCTTGCTGTATGCAGACTGACCTTTGTCCAGGCTTCAACATCAGAGATGTTTCTGATGTGTAGTTGCCTGAATATTACATGAAAATATAGTTTTTTAGGAAACATCTGCTTAGGGCATGTTTTGGGATGTGAGACCTGGGTGTTCTTTGGGGTTAAAGAGAGAAATTTGGCATTTGTCAAAAAGACCATGTTGTAAAAAAACCCCACACATACCCCCACAAAAAGTCCTCAACCAATACAACACAACACCAACCAAACAAAATAACAACACAACTCCCCACATGTAATATTGTTAATCATTGTTGGCCACTGTGATGATTAGATGGATAGAGCACCTCTCATATGAGGAAAGGCTGAGGAAACTGGGATTCTTCCACCTGGAGAAGAGAAGGCTTTGGGGTCACCTAAATGGAACCTTCCTCTATCTGAAGGGAGCCTACAAGAAATCTGGAGAGGGACTTTTTGCAAGGGCATGTAGTGACAGAACAAGGGAGAACGGCTTAGAAATGAGAGTAGATTTACATTACATTTTAGGAAGAAGTTCTTTACTGTGAAGGTGGTGAGGCACAGGCACAGGTTGCCCGGAGAAGTTTTGGATGCCTCATCCCTGGAAGTGTACAAGGCCAGGCTGGATGGGGCCCTGAGCAACCTGGTCTATCTGAAGGTGTCCCTGTCCATAGCAGAGGGGTTGGAACTAGGTGATCTTTAAGGTCCTTTCCAACCCAGGCCATTCTATAATACAGAGTGACTTCTAGTGTAGCTAGGGTCTGGTTTTTTGTGAATACAAATTCTCAGAGAGGATGAAGAATTTTTATTACGTTGTGTTAAATGTGTTAACTGTTATGTTCTCAGAGATACATTCACAGTTTTTAAGTGCCCTTGTCTTCTCTGTCTTTGCTGATAGACACATGCTAGGATATTGGTGATATCATCTGTGATATTGGTGGACTTAATTGCAGCTCACAGAAGTTGAGAGAGGAATATATGGTCTGCCTTTATGCAGTTATTTAAGTATGTGCCTGCCCATGGCAAGGAGGTTGGAACTAGAGGATCTTTAAGGTCCCTTCCAACCCAAACCATTCTAGTATTTAATATTGATAATATAATAATATATATTTTTTAATAAAAATAAAATTTTAAAATAAATCTCCCCTAATAAATTCCCCAAAAGCCTGGTGGGCAGGAGAAGTCTTTTAGATTTTTTGCTACATGTTGTTTGTTATCATTCTTCTTGGATTCTTCTAGAATAGTGTGCCCTTAATCACAATAGCCACTAAATTAGTGAAATAGTGAACAGTTCTGTGCTGATGTTGCTGTTTTAAAGATAGCTTGATCTTCTGCATTTCCTTTCAGTTCAAAAAAGAAATTACCTGTATTTTTTTCAGTGTGTTCTCATTTGTTTCCTTCTTTTTCATTCCCTTTAAAACGTTGGATTTAGTCAGATAGAGATACCTGTGAAATTATGCAGTTAGGTGTGTTCTTTGGTTTCTTCCTGTGGCTGCATATGCAAATCATTCTTTTGTATATGCAAATACCCATTTAAACTTGTGTTTAATATGATAATATTTGTCAGACTGTTTTTTTTTAAGACTGTAGAAGAACAAAGACTATGCATCAACAGTGTGGCTCGCAACTTAGTTAATATATAATAGAGGGATAACCAACCACAATCTCAGCCTGTATTTAATTTTCTGGGGGGTAGAGTGATTATTGGGTTTTTGATCTTGTTTCTGCTGGTGAACTTTTTAGCTAGAGTTATGGTTTTTAATTTGTCAACTTGTCTGGTAACTGAGCTGTAGTCTTTTTCTCTGTCTTCTGACTTTTAACTAGCAATCTGCAAGAAAGAGCCCCTGCCAGTGTTCTCTAAATCCTTATTGACTTCTTTTGATAACTGCACTTCTATTTATGTATTAAAGTTTCTTTCGCTTGATGTTACTGATGCCTCAGAATACTACTACTACATGTACAGAGACAGAAAATAGTATCATATGTTTATGGAATGCCATAGAATAGGCTTGAATAGAGCAGGAATCAGTAGTTGTAGGAGCTCACAGTCCACACTCAGAATGTAGATCTTCCATTCTGTCAAGAGATAAGCCACAGATCTTTGACAATAACCCTGACAAATGCAGTTGATTTAGACATTAATTTTGAATCTGGATGACTGCCTTCTGGGGATTCCTGATAGCTGTCTTTTCATTTTGACAGATAAGACCTGTGAGGAGGGTTGCTGGATTTGGTAGAGCAGAGAGCCAAATTAAATGTCTTTTTCCAAAGGTCAGCCTCTGTGTATGAATGCTGTCTTTAGCTGAGCTTACAAAATTTCAACATGTTGCCCTTCCTCTGATTGTGTGCAGGGTAGATGTGGCAAGTACAGCGTTAGTTACTGGATAATTTGACTAGCTGAGAGTTCTAGTTGCATTGGCAGACTATGGATGTTGTCTATTATCTTCTACTTCCTGTCCAGTGTTTGTCAGTCAGTAACATGACGGATCAGTTTGGAGACCTGTTGAACGAGTTTAGCCATTTGCCTTGGAAGTGCACTAAATCAAAGCTGTGGAAGGGGCACTGCATGCCGGCCCTAACCTGAGGTCTCCTGTGCTGGCCTTGGCCTCTGGACTGTAGAAAACAAATGCCTGACTGAGACCAGTTTGCTGGGCAGTGGTTGAAAGGTTGTTGGGAGAAATACAAACCAACAAAATGCCTCTTTCTGGAAAGCTAATGAGCTCTGGTGAACACAGGGGCACATTGGTCATCACACAGAAAGACCTGCTCCTACATGCCAGGGGGAGGAGGTGACAGCATGGTGTTCTCACAGCAGATCTTTCCCATGTGGCATGGAGGTGATCAAGATCATGATCTGCAGAGTCCCCACTGCACGTGCAAGGCATGTGCCTCTGATATTTGTGAAGAGAACTCGTGCGTAACTTTGGCAAGCTTTTTCTTTCTGAGGATAACATGAAAGGGGTATGAGGACAGTGTATTAATACCATCTGTCTGGTAGAAAGTGTTTTATCTAAGCAGAAAATTCATGTACTCAGAACCTTCTATTTCATCAAAAGCTCTTGTCTGTACTTTGTCTAACCAAGCATAGAAGCTTGGAAGGTGAGCTCATTAAGGTAAAAGTAGCTTATATGGAGGTGGCAAAAAGACTTGCAGAGTAGGAACTCTTTTTCTGGTTGAGCTCTCTGAAAACAGGAAAAATAATCTTCTGAAATAGGGTTGTCAAAAGGAGTTCAGACATTGACAGTAAGTATGTTATAATAAAACCAGGAATCATAGTCATTTGAGGTTTTCAAGCATGGGGTTTTTTTTGAAAGAAGTAAAAATACTTGAGACTTGCTAGAAGTGGAGAATTTATAGCTTTTAGCAAGTATAGAAGAAATCAAATTCTGGCACTGGCCAGCTGCTACATCTAGGCTGAGAATGACTGAATTTTAGTATATATGGAAACAGTAACAGTCAGCTGGGAAGTCCTCTGACAGCTCAGCACTGTAAATCCACTTGTAATAAGATATGCAATTCCAGGAAGGGTGAAGCAGGCTGCTCTTTCTGCCTGACTGAGTGCTGAAAAGTGGATTTGGGATTTGCTGTGGGAGAGTGTTGCTTAGGTTGGAGGTTTTTGGGTGGCTTTTTTGGGGGGCGGTCTTGTTTGACAGCATCTTTTATATATAATTTTCCTCCTAGTAAACTTTGGGCAGATGGGGAAGAAGAAATGTCAAATAGCTGTGCTAAGTCCACTGTCTGTTTTGTGTTCTAGTACAGTGAAGGATTGGTGGGTATTATGTGTCAGCACTTGCAAAGGAGAGCAAGAGCAGCACAGAGCACATGCTACCACCTAGCAGCTCTTGACAGGGTCAGAGCAGAAGACAACACGGATGGCGTTTCAGCTGCATCACTTTTGGAAATAAAACTGTCCTTGTGACTAGGAGAAATTACTGCTGCGTGATACGCATTGTTGTCTTTGTCTCAAGTGTGTGCAGCTGCTGTAGCTTGATTTGCTCCTTGGGCATATGTTGCCAGACAGGGGGGAGGGGACTTTTCCCCTTTGTGTTAGCTGTTTTTCAAAATGAGGGAGTAATTTTGGACACCGAGTGAAAGAAAGAATTATGTTTTTCTCTCTCTATGATCCATGTCAGTCTGGTGATTTCTGGTCAAAAAAAAAGCTTCCAGTCACTTTAAACTCTGAGTGGAAGAAAACACAAAAAAACCCCATAATTAACACGTCAGTCTTGGTAGTAAAATAAGCAAAATAAGTAGTATGAAATTGCAGTGTGCCAGTGTTACAAGGCCTGAGTAGTGACTCTGAAGTGTGTTAGATGTTTTGTTTCCTAATCTTAAAGGAGATCTCTGCCTTTCCTAATAGAGTGTTCATTTATTCCATGGCACTTGTGCAGGTGTTTGATCTGTGAATACTTGTGTGTCCTGTTTTTCTTCTCTGACTGGTGGGGTATGCTGGCAGCAGGAGACAGAAGCAGATGTAGCTTCAGTCTCTTAGCTGGCAGTGTACTCCTGGTTCTTTGTTGAAAAGATTGAAACTGTTGGAATAGCACTGTGCTGTAAATCTTATTAGTGCTCATCTTAAAAATGTAAAGTAACTCAGTTGAAAAATCTCTCATAAATAAAGTAAGCCTTCAGGGCAGAACCCTTTAGGCTTACCCTGCTTTGAGTGATGAGTTGGATAGGGTGATCTCTTGTGGTTCTTTCCCACCTGAATAATCTTATGATTTTGTAGGGATTCTGGTGTTGAAGCCTGCCTCTGCCTGCATTGTTTGCTTCAGACTCTTTTGCCTGCTGTAGATTACATCTCTGTGCTCTGCAGTAATTCTTATATGAGGTTTTCTGCATTTGCCCCAGTCCCCTTGTCACATCCCAGAAACAAAGATTAGCTCCAACACTTCATTTTTAGGGAGGAATGATTCCTGTGACTTTAACTGACTGATAAAAAATCTATGGATGAGACCTATACAGCATACAATGATTTTGCAGTGGTCAGGAAAGCATAGTAATGTAGGGTGAAGTGTGAGATTTTCTAACCTTCAGATTTTTTTAGTCTCCTAGTGGAGGAAGAAAACATGTTCTGACAGATAATTTCTTTTTGCTGTCTTTTGTCTCAGTTCACAAAATACAACTAAAAATAATGTTCCTTTGAGAGAAAGAATGGCACAGATGGGTTCAAGGATTTAAGTTTAGCCAAGAAGTTTGTTTTGTGTCTTGTTTTTTTTCAGGTGAGATCTAAAATTAAAGGCCTTCTTACTACTGCAGTGAAAAGAGTGGCCTTAGGATATTTATTTTAAAAGTTTCTAGCAATATTTTCAGTTGTCGGTCATAAACCTTAAAAGCAGAGGAGATGAAGTATGTGCAAGAGAAGGAGTGCTTTTTTTTCCTGAATATTAGCAGACTTCTCTGATAAGATTTGCACTGAATTGAATTTGCTGACTGGTTGGCTCTTTTTAATTTGTCCATCCCAATTATTCCATTGCTTGTGCTAGTCAGAAATCTTTTTGACATGGAGTCTGCCTTCATGAGGTTTCTGGTATGAATAGGCACACACTTCTATTTCAGTACCATTTAGTAACTGATCTGTGGCAATTGTGTATTTATCCTCTGAACCAAGACTGTGCTTTGAAGACGGCACAGAATGCAGCCATGTGAAGCTGTTTTTATTTGCTGATAGGATGTCATTGCCTTCTGCTCTGCACCTCTGACTGGCGACTTCAGTAACAGTTACCTTCCTGTCTTTCAGGTGTTGATAGCTGATGACTACTCAGATCCGTTTGATGCCAAAAGTGAGTTAAACAGAATGGGAAAAGGGGAGAACACTGGCTATATGGAGCCGTACGAAGCCCAGAGAATAATGGCTGGTAAGAAAAGACAGTTGCACATGTGAGCTCCAGTTGCATGAGAGTTCACATGTATATTATAGCTCCTATGAAACAGGGATGGCATGGAAAACTGTGTCTCGGAAGATGCTTAGGTAGGCAGCAGCAAATGCCATGGAAGCATTGCATTTTCCTGCATGTGCCTTTATACCTAAAAATACCACTCTGTACCTCACTTTTAAATATCAAAGTTTTGTACTGTCATGTGATAAGATGAAAAAATAAGAGCAATGGGAATTGGAGTGTGTGTTGCTCCTCTTGGCAATGTGAAGGCTGTCATCTGTGTGTGTGGTTGAGATGGCCAAAGTGTGACATTGTGTTATTACACTTAAAAACAGTTGATCAGCTTACTTAAGGACTTTTTTCCTCAGTCAGGTTCGGACTTCTTGGTGTTGGAGGAGGGCTGCAGAGCTATGTATTTCTGTAGCTTCCTTCTTTCCCTCCTTGCTTCTCTGATGTTTTTTGCCACTAGTCAAAATGAGACACTATAGGATGCCTGTGAGCCTTTAATTGCTATTCTTGGTAGTGTCCTTCCTTTTCTGTCATGCAGGGAAGTGGTTAGTGGTGATGTTGTTGTACGCCTTTGAACTATTTGAGCCCCTTGTACTCGCATTATGCAACTCTCTTTTCCATGTATTTTCTTTATCAGGTTCAATATCCTACTTGTTGGCTGTGCAGTCTGTAAAATGTTCTGAGGTATGGGGCCATATGTTTTCAATTTGTGATGATTTGACCAGTCGACACATATCTTTGTGCAGATCAAATGTACATTTCTTGGATTTGTACAGCAGGTCCTTTTTTTCTCATTTTGCGGTAAAAGTCACTCTTGTGCCCGGTTAAGTTGATTGTATGCTTTCCTTTTCTATTGGCAGCTCCTGTTTTGGGCCCTCAGGAAAGATTAATCAGTGGGGGAAGATGAGGCTGTTGGATGCAAAGATCCTTTTTTCATGCAAGTGTTCCTATTTTTCTTTTCTAAAAGCATTTCTCAAGAGAGACACAGGAAATGACATGGAAACAATTCTTTGAAAGTTTTCAGTACCTTGAAGAAGGGCTGGGAGCTGTTATTTCTCATTAGCGTAAATCTATTCATTGTAAGTCAAGGAATTTCTCAGAAAATCAAATTAGTCCAAATAATTTTTTGTTCTTTATACAGCTGTGATGAGTATTTGTAATTTAAACTATTAAGTTTACAGTGCATTGGTTTGGTTCTTCCTGCATTTAGGGCTGGAGTTTGTTCTCTCTCCTTTTTCAGATTAGCCATAACAAATGAGATATTTAGTGGATGATACTGGCTGGCTTAGCTGCAGTAGGGGACAGTAGGTTTGTGAGCCATTGCAATTACAAGACATCCTTTGGCCTAATTGGTGCTTGGTGCAACTGGTAAGCTCTTATATCTGCTCCATGTTATTATAAAGGAAACCTGAGGAACTCTCACAGATGCTAAAGGCACTTTTGAAAATAGGGTTTAATTGATTATAATGATAAGAGCAAGTGTTCTGAATATTCATGTGACTGAGCTAGTAGAAGATGATTGATATACCTGTGAAGATGTTCAGTGTTTTGAGATCTGAGTCTTTCGTTTCTAGTCATCTTGTCCTAATGTGGATAGAGAAGGTCTGCCCATAAACCTCCATGGCATCAGGTTATGTTGACTGTATTGAAGCACATAGTTTTATGTGTGGGGATTTTTTATTGCTCAGGTGTTGCCTTTGTAATTTACTTGATAAATGAAAATCTAAAGGTATCCTGTTGGAGAGTTTTTAAAGGTTCTGTGTATATTTACCGAGTGAGTTCTATTATGTATCTGCTGCTTCTGAAGAAGACCTTTTGACTTGCCTCAAAATATTTACTGCTTTGTTATGTTTGTTAGTTTTGTTGTCTGATGAATAGAAGAACATCAGATGGCTATCTGTTTAGCCTGACTAATCTGATTAAATCCTTCTGATTGCATTTAATGTGGCTTAGTCCTAGAGAGAGGCAATTTGTATAACCCAGTGGAATGCACTGTAGGAGAGACAGAAAATAAAACAACTTTTTATCAGTTATTCCATGGTGCACCCTAACTCTTGAACTCTGGGAACCCAGAATAAGGGTAGTTGAAATATGACCCTAAAACTTTTGTGCATGCTATGTGCTCCTTGAGTTAGTAGAGGATTAGGCAAAAGCAGGTGTCCATATGAAATAAGACCCTGTGATTTCAATATGAGAAAGTAAGTTTACATCTGAATAGAAATGCATGTCTGAAGTAACTGTACTGTACACAGATGTCTGAAGTAACTAATATTTTTATTCAGAGCTTATCCTTTCTTCCTAAAAGTTCTGTGGTCTTGCAGTTGTCAGGCAGTTTGTTCTGAGCTGGTGTTTAATTCAAAAGAAAAGGCAGTCCCTGAGTTGATTTATTTCAACTAATTATTGAATGGTCTCTCTTTTCCCATTCTATCTGTGGTTAGAATTGGTTCAGTCAGGCTTGTAGTTTCTTCTGCTGATAGTGGCCCCCAAAATACTGTCTCCCCAGATTTGTGGTTGTGATGACTGGAAGAAAGTGGAACCTTTATGACAAGGTTTGGAAAGACTTCTCAAAGAAAGACTTGATCTGAGGTTAAGGTAGAGTGTGTTGAAAACAAATGTGTGTTGATAAGAAGCTATCATCTCTTGTCAGCCGAACACATCTGCTATGGTATTGATATTCATAAGTGTCTGTCCTGTCTTCAGGAAATCAATGCCAAAGGTTCAGAGAGAATCTCTGGCAATCCAGTTCCTGAAGTGCTGTGTGGTGGGAGTCTCAGCTTGGCTGGGTGTGCACCCAAAGCCACAGCAGCAGTTGTTGCATCTTTGCCTTGTCCACAACCTGTTTGGAGATTTGATGTCCCAGAGTAACTACATGAGTATAAAGGAAGTTCTCTGTGGTATATGATGTGAACTATCCTGGACTATGCATGGACTGAGATTATGGACTGACTGCTATCAAGCATGCATATGACAGCAATAGAGATAGCTGCGATGCTGATTTCTAAGGATCCTGAGTAGTAGGTGGACCTTACTTCTCCCCTGGTGTCAGGCTGTAGCTGCTGCAGTGACATGTGGCCCGTCACAGAAACTAGCCTGTGCTGCTTTACCTAGGCTGTAACCAAGCATCACTGCTTGGATTAGATGTAGGATGTTCTGTCATTCTTGAGGGAGAGCTCTGCAGAGAAGCAGTGGCTGGAGATGCTGCAGTTGAACAGAAGTGAATGGCTGAGATGCTGTCAGGTCAGGCTTCTCTGTCATCCATTCCTCTCAGGGAGTGCTAGGGGAAGAGAAGTTAAGTTCCACTTGAGTATTTACTCCCATCAGCCTGTACTGAATGTCAAATCCTGAAGAGGGGTCTGTTTGTTTTCTGTGATAATCCCTTACCTGAGAGGAGAAAAGGTTTTCTCAGTTCATGGGTATGACTGTGGCTATGGTTGGGGAATATGTGTGCATTTTTTGCCTTTAAAATCCCCTGAAAGTCGTAAGGCCCTATTCTAGCTATAGCCTTACAGCCATGCCTTTCCTCTTTCTCCTGCCAGCTGTGCATGGTGACACTGCTCTTTGAGGCATCTCTGCCTTTCAGAAGGAATTAACACCAGTCCTCAGATTGCGTGAAATATTTGCAGTCGAATGCCAGATCAAGGCTGTCTGTACCACAGCCTTCTGTGTGCTGCATTATAGAGTGCACCTAAAACTTTCCTTTGGAAAAGGATCCGATTTTGGATCATCATTCAGATGGAGATATGCTGGTAGGCAAGTTGCTGTACAAAGAACTGTTTCATTTTAAGATATGATAAGGAATACTGGCTACAAGAACGAGTTAATAAACTGCATCTGTTGTCCTACTTGGTGCTTGGATTTGAAGAGAGCATCTTGCTTCCAAAAGGAGATATTTTATGCCCTGAGTAATCTTTAAAGTTAAGCTGATCAGAACAGCTTATGATTTCTTGAGTGTGAAGTCCCTAGCATGATACATACTATAAAATGTAATTCAGCTTACTTAAACAACAGTAAAATTAAGGTGATTTTAAGTCTCAAAATAATTTGGAACCACATCATGAAAGATGGCTGGGTAAGGGGTGTGGGTGGGTTTGTACAAAGCGTTATTGGGATGTGATGATTACCTTGAGAAATGTGTGTTGGCAAAGTCACTTCTGTTTTTTCTGGATCAGGAATTGTATTTTCTGTTCTACAGAATGGTCAGGGAAGGAGAGATAGGGAAGGCTAAGCCCTTGAGTTAGGACAATGATTTGAAAGGCGAGTTGAGCATGTAGTGCATCAGTGCCTTGATTTTTTAGAGATCTAGGAATGCCTCGGGTCTGTGCCCTGACAATCTTGATGTACCTCACGTTTTTCCTTTGCTTTTATAGATATGACCTAGGACTGTGCCAGAGACATCAGCCTCTTTATGAGGTTCTGGCCTCTAGTTCATACATCTGCCTCAGGGATATGGTAGCCAGGGAGAAAACCCTCTTCTTGTGTTTCAGGATTCTGAAGACTTAAATGGGTAGCATTTCTGCAAACAGATGCTTTCCCTGAGACATAACATACCGTGTGGTATTCCTCATGGAGCAAATGCTATGTTGTGTGCAGACTTAAGAAGGCTGTCATAGCACTATTGATAAAATATACACTGTGCCTCTGTTCTGATCAGGGTAACTTTAGATGTTTCTCTGGGCACAAAAAATATCTCCTTTTGGACAGCCAAAATAGGTGTTACAGGAGGAAGGATTTCAATTTTTTTATCGATGCATTTCTCACAAGAGTCTAGCCACACATTTGTCCTGGCGACTGGACATGTTAGATCTTGTAGGTGGGATGTGCTAACCCATGAGATCATGGAAAGTGCTCATTGTGCATTTGGCAAGTCCCAGATCGACACAGAAGCATGCTGCCACTACTCTTTGAACACTGGAAAATCTAAATAAGTCACAGAAAGGCTTCTGGCCATAAATGGACAGCTGAATTCAAGTTTCAAGCTGAATAGATGAGCTTGTGTGCATGCTCCAGGGCTAGGAGAGTGATGTGGCAAAAGAATCTGTGTACTGGACCTGAAAAGCTGGGATCTATTCCTAGGGATGCTCTAGAGCATTAGGATCATGGTACAGAGATATGTTTTCTTGCCTGTGTTGTTCAATGCTTTCATCAACCTGAGCAATTACACATTTACACTACTAGCAGAAGTGAGTGTAAACTAAGGGAAGTGTGTGATGAGGAAGGGCAGGGTTTTCGTCCACAGGAGCTTTAACGAATGTGAGCATTTTGTCAACAGGAGCTCTTTTAAAATTAAACAAGGGGTTATTAGAGAGAATTCCAAAAGAAAAATCACAGCTTTGTTCATAGGCTCACAACATCAGCCTCGTCTTCCTTTCTTCTTTTTCTATGTCTTTATCATCCTGTCTCCATATGCATCACCCTGCCTGTGCAGTAGGACAGCGCTGAGCAAGTCTAACTAGCTCATACTTAGAGATTTTCTGCTTGGCCTTCTTTCCTTGAGGATGCAGGAAGCTGAGACTCCACTCTTGTTTGCAGACAGTGCTAGAAGTGTAAATGCCTTCCTGCACTTCACTGCTTCTTTCTAGGGACTGAGATAAGAATCCATGGCTGCATCACAGTGGAATGTCTAATGCATGACAGGCAGCCTAGCAAAAACAGTGCACCTGCCTTAACTGGGAGCTTCCCATGGACATGCTGGGAGAAGTAGCTCAGTCTTCATGCAAGCTATCACAGAAATGCTGGGAGTATGGAGAAAACAGGATTCCCATGAACCTGGACCTACTTCAAAAGGTCTTGGGTGTCAGTTTCCCTTGTAACTAGGCTGTTTTTTTGTTCAGACATGTAACTTCATCTGAATAGTCACTACAGCACATTGGTGGTGAGTCAGATCTTGTAAAATTCTTTACCAGATGGCCCCTGGCATGTTGCTTGTTGGCACCAAGTTTACAACTGCAAATAATATAAGAAGAGCAATGATAACTACTTTGATAAAGGCTTTGATTAGGATGCCTGGATTAGCACGTACAGCATGGGAAGTTTAGGAAGAATATTTTTGGCCTATTGAAAATCACTGAGCCTAGCAAGCTAACCAGATCTCTAAGCACTGTAGTGGCTCTGCGTAAGATTTGCTGTCTGTCTGTACTTGAGCATGGCAGACAGCTGTAGCAAGCACAGAAGAGGCAGTGTGTTTGTCCACTAACCTCAACAGCTGGCATTGTTTTCAAAAAGCTTTAAGCTCCTTCTCTTGTTCCTACATTTGTGTGTTTCAATTCTGATTCTCTTTGAGGGTCTAACAATAGGCTAGCCATGACTGGAAATCAGCCCCAAATGAGAATTGATCCATTCATTGTCAATGCACCTCATGTGGTATTGTGAATTCCTCACTAGCACCATTATTGTCTGGTTTCTAGATGGTGTGAATGGACATTCTAGTAGAAAAGTTTTAAGATTTTCTTTTTCCTTTAAAAGTGTGGAAAAGTGCAAGGTAACTCTTCACTCCTATAATTCGATGTGTATGTGCTCTCCTCTCCACACTTGCATGTGGAGAGCCACTGGGTAGGATTTGAAGATCAGTAGCACACAGAAGTAAGCTTGTGACTGATGAGAAGATGGTTTTATTTACGTGTTGGGAGTTTCCTATAGAGCAGCACTGGAAATCTTGAGGAGCTCTTCCTAGAAGTGACAAAGGAGGGATGTCTGATGTGTTCTGAGCATTCCCATCGTTTGGAGCATAGTGCTAGTGTTACTGTCACCTGCTTCTAGTCTTTAGTGCAAAATTCCCTGGAGCTCATGAGAAGTGAGGACATATGCTCTGAACAGCTGTGCTTCTTCTTTAAAGTACGCTAGATGTAATGTTAATTAGAAACCTTCTGGGCTTCAGCATCTATTTCAAGTTGTTTCTTACTTCATTTGGAATTTGGACAGACATTCCATTGGGCAATGATTTAAAGGAAAGAAATTGACTAGGAACAATTACAGAAGAGAACTTTTTCCTTGGCATTAGGTCTAATGTGCATGAATTGAGAGATGTTTGAAATAGTGCTGGACCTGCTTCAATGGAGGTCCTTACGTTCTCTGAGCAAAGCAATAGATCTCACACATGCTGTGAAACCCTACCAGTTCAGAAGCAGGTCCAGTTGCCAGTATCATGAGTACTTCTCTTCTTGTCTTCATGAGCACTTCATGCCCTATCAGCGACTGTGGGAAGATAAAGTCAGAAAGGCTTTACTTGCTCACTGTCTGATGAATCTGGCCTAGGTACCTGCATAAAAAACAAAGTGAAGGAATGGATGCTTGGATGTTTGGGAAAGTGAAAACAATGAGGTCAGAATGCTATTTAACATTTGCCTGCAGTCTGGAAGACTTGTGTTGGCAAAGAAGCGGTAGTTTCAAGCCACTTTTGATCGAGGTGGTTAGTTTGACAAAATCTGCTTTACTAACACAAGCAACATGTGTAATATATGCAGGTGCTTTTTCCTTGGTGCCTACATGTGCAGCATGCAGCGTTGCCTGTGGCATAGGCAGTTATATTTGTGTTTCTTAATATGCTGCTTTGATTCTATGTCTGTTTTCACCTGCCAGATCTTCCCTCTACTCCATCCTTCTCATCCCCAGATAAGTTTCAAGATTTTGGACTGCTTTTCTTAAGAACAATGATGCTTTTAATATAGGATGTGAATTGCCTGTCCAGACAGCGATGCTTCTGGCAGCAGTTTGAGTAGCACTGAGGTCTGTGTGGTTCAAGAGGATCTGTAATTTTAGAACTCCAGCAACTGTCTCTTGAGAAATACGAAAAAAAGAACTGTGGCGCTAGAGGGAAAATAATTCGGTAAATTGGAATATTATTCTTCTTTTGGTTACAAAGGTGAAAGAGCTACTGTTTTCTCTTTTTGTGTCCTGTTGACCAGTTCAAGTCCTTTTAATCTCCCTCCCATCTCACCTCTACCCTCCTCCCCTCAACTCCTACCCTCTAGTACCATGTATGTTGAATTTGAAGGTGTCTCACTTCTCTGGTCATCTAGGGGGATAGAAAAGATGTACTTCATATTGGTGCAAAGGATTCTCTTAGGCAGAACATGCCTGAACATGAATATATAAGGCCATGAAGAGATTCTCTGCCTGTCCTGTATAGATTGGTGTGGGTTGTGTAAACCCTTAAATTGGATAAAGTAAATAAAAAATAAAACTGTTTTGCATTTTCCCTTGTAATCAGACCTCTGTAAACTGTGATACCTTCTGATTTAATCAGTGTTCCATCTGTTCTTTCAATGCCTGGAAAGTCTTAGCGGCAGTGAACACAAACTGAAATAAGAAGTTCATTGAATACAGGGGGGAAAAAAAATCTCACTATGAGGACAGTGAAATTGTGGAGAAGGTTGCCTAGTGAGATTGTGTAGTCTCCATCTTTGGAATTTTTCAAGACTGGACTGAGAAACCAGAATGTGAGTAACCTTGTTTGATTCCATAGCTAAAACTTGCTTTGCGTAGGACATTGAACAAGATGACTTCCACTTCCTGAGATCTTGTTTAACCTAGCTTATTTTATGATCTTGCAACTGATTTGTGAAACTGAGAAGTGGCTGTGAGAGTCAGCATATCCCAGCCTAGATTGCTGGAACCCATGTTTGTTTCATCTCAGTCGATTTCCAGCTTTACCACCATGACAGTATGTTCCCAATACTGATCCTTTTTAAACTTTATCTCTGGAAGACCAGACTGTGAGGCACAAGGAAATGGTCTGCTGAAATGTAGCTTGAGCAGGGGCTTATCCACAAATATTCTGCTTTTGTGGAGGTAACCGTAGAAGGGCAGAATCCATGCTGAAAGCTGTTGCAGCAAGGGAGTGTGACTCTTGACAGCTGTTCACTATCACTTTGTGGGGGGAAGGAGCAGAGGCTGAACAGATTGGCTTCCAGACTGCACTCGGCCTGTATGTGCACTTCTGGCCTCTGTTGGCAGGAATTCTGGGTGCTTTCCAGGTGGAGGTATGATAGGTGACTGATACCATTGTGGTCTGCCACAGCAAAGGAAGGGAACACTGTAAACTCCATTTTGGGTCTGACTGGGAAGAGTGTTATTTTATTAGCCAGGGGGACATATTGCCAGCTTATCAGTTCAGCTCTCAATCTTCTCAGACTGGTGCCAGCTATATTGCTTCTTGCAACGTGGCTCAAAAGCAGAATGTGGAGAATTTGTTACATGAAGAATCAGCAGTGTATGGGAGAGATGTAGACTGTCGCTGATGAGTTTTACAGGGATTTGTTATATGGAGATGTAATAGTGATACTAAAAGAAAAAATGAGACATGCACTTGGGACAAAAAGTGATACAAAAATCCCTTGTCACACTTGTATGTATCTTTAATTATGCTTTGTTTTCCTTTACTCTTTCCCCTTATTCTTTTGCAAAAAGGCTTTTAGCCAAAGGAAATGTGATAAAGTTTAAGAGCAGCATGTTAATAAACAAGCTAGTGTCAGGATGACAACCCTGGGAATAGATATTTCTAGCCTAACCTGACATCACACATGCTGTCAAGTCAGAAAGAATTTCTACCCTTCCCCAGCTAGCTCTCCTGAACTCAAAGGTCCTGCCTGGGGGTCCCGTTCCCCCCCCCCCCGCCCCAAACTAGTGAGAATTTTTTCTCAGAAGAACTTTCTCAATCATTCTTTCATATTATATTTTCACTTACTCAAATCACTTTGGGTTTTTTATCTGTACTGTACAGAAGAGTTAAGTAAGCTCAAAAAAGCTGGTACAGGAAGTATTAGTTACGCATGAGGTAAACAGACTAGTTCTTTGAGGGAATAAGATACCCTTTCAGCTCTGATATTTTGTCATCTTTGTTGTGCTTAACTTGCTAGTAAATGAATAAAATTTTTGCCTGCTTGTCTTGCATCCAGACTCTGGAAATCCCTAGTGGCAAAATATGAGTGAAACCTAGAGTAAATGAAGTCTGTTTCTGACATCAGCTGTAATGTAGTAGCTATAGTTTCTCCTGTGCCTTTTTCAGTTAGGGAACCCAAACCAGATGAGTGCTTTCATATCCTTAAAAGTAAACTAGAGTTGAAGACTCAACCAGTTAGTTCTGTGTCTACTTTTGCCACAGAGACTGTCCATCTTACCACATCAGTTTACCGACAGTTTAATGTGGCTTCACAGCAGTGTCATAGAATGAACTGAGAACTTCAGAAGTGGTGAGAAACACAATTTTTGTGCTCTTTGCATTTTATGTAGGGTGGCAAAAAGGTACAGCTTCTCTCTTCCTCTGATTTCTGGCTATGAAGAACTCTGCTTGAAAATGCTCTTTTGGAGGAGCTCAAACATCTATGCAAACCCAGCTGTTCATTATCATTCTGGCTGCTAAAACTGTTAGAGGCAATTGTCTGCAGGAGCAGCCTGTTCTGGTTGAGGTCAGGTAAGCCTCATCTGGTTTTAGTGTGTCTTGGTGTGCTGATATGTGGATTAATCTTTGATATCCGTACTCAGGTAAAGACCTAGGAAGCTTTTAGTGTGTTTCTGCTTGCTGATGGACTGTGTTGTACTACTGTGACTAAATTTGTTGTTAAGACCAATGTGCAAATAGAAGATTGAAATACTCAGTCTTCATCTGGGCTTGGACAAGGCTGTGCATTGATCAGTTTCATGTGTTGGTGCCTTGAAGTGGGAGAGTCCACATACATCTTGGTTTTATGAAGCAGGGTGTAGGCATGCAAAACTGATGCTATTGCAGGTTACACTGACAATTGAGAGCAACGTGGGTAAACCTGGGGGAAATTAGGTTTGCCTGAAGGAACCCGGCTTGCTTTCAGTTTGCATTCATTTTCTTTGGAGTGGATAATCTGAAAATCGCTGTGATGAAGCAGTGGGGTTTGTGCTGTTCTGGCTCTTGTCTTTTGTGCAGTCAAACAACAGTTGCACTTGTCTGGGATGGGCTGCAAGACAGAAAAGTGTGAGCTTTTTCTAAGCAAGTTCTGCAGCAGCAGTTATGGCTCTAATGCAGCCTGAGATTGTCTTGAAGGTGTCTGCGCTGCTGCCTCAGTTGAAATAGAAAGAAGAGTGAGATGAAGTTAAAAAAAAGGTGATGTCTTTCATATATACCCTTGATTTTGTATTATATTTTTGCTGAGTAGCACATACTATTGCCCTTTCCTTTGGCTATGACATGCACCATCACTGAGATCCTGGCATCATGGTAGAATATAGAGCATAACAAAAGACAGCCTCTCCTAACTATTTTTATAAGGATCTTTTTTTATCCATTTCTTAAATAACAAAAAAACCCAGCAAAAAATACAGCCTTCCAGTTGTATCCATGGGTGTGGTTTTGGGCATTGTAAACATCTCCATGTTCACTGCTTGGTGGATTAGAGATGCATATTGGAAAGTAAGAGTGTAACTGGAAAATTTACCAGAAAGTGTTGACTTAGTTGTATGCATCAGGATCATGATTGCAATGAATTTTTATAACATGACATTTTCTGACTTGACCTAATTGGAAAATATTAAATATTGCTCTTCCAGATTTGTGATACTTCCATTGCAATAAGTGAAAAAAAGTATTGATTTATGTTGTTTGTACATGACTGTCATTTGCTTTCTTAAAGCACCTGTTCTTAATGATCCTGTGCTGAATGCTAACCAGATTTATTTGCTGTTATGTATCAGTGTTAGCACAAAGACTCTTGAGTGATGATGTGATTGACTGTGTACTGCATACATTCAAGCACTGCTGTATGTTCTGTACTGTTATATAAAGTCTTGTCCAAGGGGAAAACCCAACACCGTGTAACTGACAGATTACTCTGCAAGTGGGCTTTTAACTAGGAATGGACATCCAGTCAGGGTTTACCTGAGTAGTATAATAACTACAGATAAATCTGCAAACATGGGCAAGGTACTGGGTATTAGCAGCTGCACAGCTCAGTGAAGAGTATTTGAAACCTACAAATGCTAGACACAAGTTTCTCCTTCCATCAATCCCGTGCTGACCTACTTGATGCAATGAGTGAAGAGATCATAGGCCAAAAAGGATAAGTTGAAAGGTTCTCCCAGTAATTTCAGTGTTCATATCCCTGTCATTTTTTCTGTGCTGTCAGCTGTGATTTAATGCATGCAAGGCCTTGCATTGTGATAAGTAAAATCTGTGGTTGCATGTAATGACAACTGAGCAGCTTTCTTCATCTAGTCATGGGAAGGTAGAATTCTAAATTAAACCATTTTTTCTCCAGGGCTGAACAGCAAATGCAAACTGTTTATGTCTACATTAATGATCCTTACAGTATGCATATGCAGGACTGTGCTGGACTTTAAATTTACATTGGAGTTTAACGTTTGGAGTTATATTTGAAAGCTTGTATGCCCAAGAGGTGGTGATTAATCTTTATTAGGTGCTTAGGTGCTGATCAGAGTTTGTAGATTATCCCGTAACTCAGCTTGAATGACAGAACAGACAGATTACTGCAACTAGGACAATACCTCCCTTGGGGAAAGCATGTAAAAGTGGGGAAAATTGCAAATAACCATGGTGGCTGATCTCTGCTGCTTGCAACTTGCCAGTTGGAAAATTGCAAATTATCACTGTGGCTGTTCCTTGCAGTGAACAGGAGAAAAACCAGATGGTTTAGCATGCAGATGCTGTGTGGCTTTTAAGTCCTGCCAAAGGAGGAAACAGTACTGATAGTGCCTGCTCTTCCTGGAATGCTGGCTGGGGAAAGAGGAGGGAAAGAGCTCTTGCAAATGCGTCAGATACTGCTTCCAAAGCTTTGACTTCTCTTTGTTTTCTTAGCATTTTTCTTTAAAAAAATTACTAGTAAAGATAAAATAATGGGCATTAGTCATCAGGGAAGTTTCAGGCTATGTTTTGAGCTGGCAGTTGGGGTTTTTGAGGTTTTATTTGGTTGGTTGGTTTTTTGGTTTTTTTGATCATAGTGACACAATCATTCACAGGCTGGATGAAAACAATGCACAATTCACATTTCTGTGTTCCTCTTAAAGATGTAGCCACCAGGTCTATGGAATAAATCTGTTGTAGGAATTAGTAAGTAGCAGTTCTTCTCCCTGCCTTGTACTCTCTATGGCAAATGCTAGCAGGTGGCTAAAAGAAGATAACATGTCTCATCTGGCTGAGAATACATCTCATCTGAGTTTGTTAAATCAGATACGGCATTTCTTCTGGCTACAAAAGTCTACTGCCTTACTATACCATGTAAGTTGTACCTGTAGGGAACTTCTTTCCACTATTTGTATCACAGGGAGGAAGTCTGGAGGGAGGCCTCTATCTACTTATCCTTCTCCACCCTCTCCCACATCCCTAGGAGTCTGTGCTCCAAGTCAGTTACATGCAGAAAAGATAACTCCCTTCTGCATAATTCTTGTGGAATCAAACCTCCAGCTCTCAGGAAACAGTTGCCTCTTTTGTCTTGGTTGTATAAACTCCCTTTTGCTCACATCTGGTTATTCCTTGCAATATCATCCTGAGTATATAAATATATATTTATACTCATTAAAAAAAAAAGTTTTGATCTCATTTGATTCTTTTGAGTAAGCTTTTCCTCAAACAGAGACTCTCACAGACAGACATGATGCAAGAAAATATCTTCTGTATGAGTGTTGAAGAGCATTTGAATTATGAATGATTTCTTCTTCCACTCCTGTCCTCTCTCAAGGTGATTCCTGTGAAGGTGGGATACTGTGTTCATGAAGAGCACTGGCAAGGGCATAGGGGCACATCAGTAGCAGTCATGAGCAGCAGGACTGATCTAACTGGAGGAAACAGTCATATTCACTACAAACTTCTCTGTCCTGACATGGGACAGTTTTAGCTTGTTTAAAATAGGCATTTAGACTTTGGTGTTAGGCTGGCTTTCAAGGAGAATTTATTCTGTTTGTGCTAATCTTGAAGCAAGTCTTTTGGGACACAGTAGTTTGTGTCCCGGGCTGATGAGAACCCTTGTACTAACTGGTGTACGTGGAAGTCCCAGCACAGCATTCTGTTTCCCAGAGGGCTTCTGTTCCCTCTTACCACAAGAAACAAAGCTGTTCCCTCTTACCACAAGAAACAAAGCTTTTAAGCTGTGTTCTTTTACACAGCTTAAAAGTTTTGGAGTATGGAAGGAGGATCTTGAATTTTTTGCTTTGCGCTGCTGCCACTTGGATTGCTCTGTTTAGGCCATGAAACAATGATCCTTGAATCCCAAAGGTCAGTACTGCAGACAGGTCAAGAAAACCTACAAACAAACCAGGAATATAGCACAGTGATGTAACTGGCTGTAGCAGCATCTGGAGTTGATTCTTGGGCAAGCAGCAGTAAACGTACTGACTTGCGGAGTTTCTTGGATTCCTTGTTCCCTTATCTAAATAAAAAGGGCATCCCTACTCCTCTTCTGTGTCTTACTGAAAAATGTGCAAGGAGTAAGTAGGTCAGCAGCATCAAAGCACCTCCAAAGAGGCAAAGTCTGCAGAAATCAAGAATTTTAAACTGACAGTTAAACAGGTAATCACTGCTTCCTTACCAGAAAATATGGTGTTGAGGGGGAAGGTTTCACAGAATAAATTTCTTCCTCCAGGGAACTGAAGAAATTTAATTTTTTATTTCCTTGCCTCTGCCAAAAGATAAATACATCTCCAAAGATAATTTTCATGTCCTTTAGAAGCGGTATGACTGTCCTTCAGGCCACCAGAATTTAGGTTTTCTTCCCATGTGTTTTGTTTTTTTAATCAGCATCCTTCGACTCCACCAACACCCATCCCTCCTGTTCCTCACCCTTCCCACTCACAAAGACAAACGTGTGCTTCCTGTCTTCTTGGGCAGGGTAGTGGTTGCTTGTTTTAATTCTGTACATACCTTCCGTGGAAAATATTAATGGGTTTTTTTGCTGTTTTATTGATACTTATCATAAACGGTCTTCTCCCTGCCAGCCCCTGCTCTGACTGGCCTAACAACTTTTCTTTATCAGGATTGTTGGAATGTAAGGTTGCTTTGAATGCTTCTTCCTGGAGTAATGAGTCATACTTGGACTTTAGTAGTATTTCCGGCATGATGCAGGCAATGTGAAGATGTTGGTTTTCACATCATGCCGTTATGCCAAGCCCTCACAGGGAACAGGGGAACAAACGTCTGCTCATTCCTGGAAAGTGGCTCACTTCTGAGTCACTTGGCTTCTGTTCGGAAGAAAAGATGAAGGAAGGAAGGAAGATCTCATATCCAGCTTTTCCTGCAGCAAAATTGGGAATAAGTACCATTGGGTGGCAGTTGCTGCGGTCTCAAAGCAAAACAGCCCTCCCTGCCACTGGAATATAATTGGTGTTCCCTTGTGTCCCAGCAGTTGGAGGGATCCAGCTGGATCTGGAAGCAGAGGAAAAAGCAGTTTGATTTCTGGTGACCTGAGGTGAAATTTGAACTGAGGTAAAACTTAGCTTCTCTAGTGAATAGGCTTTGCAGTAATAAAATGAGAATTCTGCATCACAAATCCTTTCACACTGTCTTTCCAAAATGTATGTGAAAAGAAACGTTAATGGTGAGACTTGGATAAGTAAGCAGTTGGCTGGGTATTTTGACCTGTTTATCTGGGAATTAATTCAGTGGAAGCAATGTTAATATCAGGGTGATCTTTGCATTAATCTGTCTTATGCCTCTGGGAAACTGGCAAGTTACTGGTTGGTGTGTTGCCTACCCATACACCTGGAGCAAACAGCTCACAGCCCTTCAGTGTGATTACTTGCCAGTTCAGTGATTTTCCATTAGAAGCCTCAAGAGCAGAACATGTGTAAAGCAGAGGTTTGGGCCATTCAGAAAAACATATGCCTTGATAGCAAGCACTCCTGCAGTTGGCACTTTGTTGTCTGTGATCAGATCTGGCCCTGATGTGACCTTTACCTGCTAGAGATTGCCAGGCTGTCAGGATAATGCTGGGGGAAATGCATCAGATTCCTCTCAGTGTGAACCTGAGCATTTTCAAGTTTCTGATTCCACTGATAACTTCTGGTTTTCAGTGACAAGTGACAATACAAAGATCAATTGGCTGTTGTCCACAAACAGGCCTTGCTCCTGAGTTATGTTCTCACATAGCTTTTTTTTTAAAAAAAAAAATGGTATTTTTTTTCCCCAGACTTATCCACAGAAAGCCAGTGTGCTTACAGCAAGTCCTCCAAACCCTTTGTGGACTGCCCTTTTAGGGCTTTTGAATATAAAGTGCCTGAATCCACATTCTGAAGGTTCTGCTGTTCATAATTCTGCTCTGACTATCCTAGTTGAAGACAGGTTAGCCTGTTCTCTCATTGCAGAAGCACTCCCCTCTCCCTGTGGGGAATTTTGTGTATATAGGAGGAAAAGATGCAAGAAGTTGACTCTGTTCAGGGTACAGCTGTTTGCTTGCTTACTTTAATTAAATACCTGTATCTTTCTGATGATAAATGTTTGGTCTGTCTGTGTGCCTTGAAAAGTTTTGTGAGTTCCAGATAAAGTTGCTTCAGAGATCCTTGTCACTGGAATTATCTGGTAGATTTGAGTGACATAAATGTACTCAGTGAGAATAGCAGCACAACATTTGGTGTTCAATGCAGGCTCATTACAGTTTTGCATGTAGTTAATAGCAGGTTGTGTTTTTTATTTGGTTAGTGGGAAACTAAATCCAGGTCAGTGGGATGAAGTTGTTTAAATGCTGACTTCTGGAAAGAGAGCAGAAGAAAAGCAACCATCTGGAGGAGACCTGTAGTCTGAATCCAGAGGCAGGAGGATGGAAATTCTTCAAGCTGACAGCTTGACAGCTGTCCTCTGTACAACCTTATTCCAGCATAGTGTTTACATGTTAATGTGTGTTAAATAAATGAATGAAAAATCTACTGGGCTTCCTGCAAATAGCTATGTATTTGAACAAATTTAACTGCATGCAAAATTGACCCTGAAAATCATTATACTTACATTAAAGGGTTTCTAGCCACAGCTGTTTGCTGGAGTTAGGAGTATGTCCAAGTATTTTGTTTTCATGCTTTCTGAAATAGGATGAAGCTTTATTCAGCAATGTGGCCAGATAAACTCTGTAAATTCTGTACTGTTGAATGGAGCTCAGTGCAGCTAAATGTCCCCTGTAAAATCCCTTCAGTAGAATTCTGTTCTCTGTCCTCAGTATTGCTCTTAGGCTTGTCAGATAAAAAGGATGTTGATAACCCTTGTGCTTTGCTTAAAAGTCAGTTTCAGTGGTAGCTTTTCAAAAGCTGACCTTGCATCTTAGTACTGTTTCCAGCACGAGACCTTCAGAGTCAGATTTGTCTCACTAGGACAGGGCTTTTGGCTAGAGAAAGCAGCTGAGGAGCTGGTAGGACTGTCATTTTAATTTGGCACCAGTCTTGAAAGCTGTTGCTGGAAGGGAGAGGGGCCTGGTTTATCACTTTTGTACCTGATGTATTGTGGGCCGCTGCACTTTGAAATCTGACATACTGGCAAGTCAAAACAGCTTTATTCTGCTGCTGTTGATAAATCCATAAGTTAATGTGACTATCCAATTGCACTATAGTTTTTCCTGCTTTTCAGTAGAGCCTGCATAAGTTACAGATTGCTGTCAGACTGATAAAGAAACACCTATATCTGTCTTACCACTGGTGCTGTGATTTGTTGCATGTAATTTGTTTAAAAGGTTTCCCAGTAGAATAGCAGAGATTGAAAAAATCAGGGAATTGATATAAGGTAGTGATTTTGTCTCCTGCAGGTTAAGACTCTTCCTGCATATTAGATGTACACAAGCAAAATGTGCTGTTACTGTGATGCAGGAACCTGTCGTTGCTTCCCAACCTGCCCAGAGTCATTGTTCATTGTCTTTCACCACGCAAGAGAACAAAAACTGTTGCAAGCCCTTAACTTCAGGGAATCTCTCTGTAACTGACATTCCTTACATGATTGTGGCAGTAAGACTCCTGCATTTTGCTTGTCTAGTGTTTCATCAAAAGAAATGTTAAAAAGGGGCTGTAAAATGGCATTGAGTTTATTACTGCCTGGTGACATTTACAGATGTGCTTGATTTGAGAAAATGGACTTTTATATTATCAGAGCTTTTTTTAATAGTGCTACTATGTTGTTTGGCCTCTTGTTACTGCATGCTTGAGTTTGGCATGAAGGAAATACCTATTGGCATCTGGCCATTATAGAATAATCTGCTTGTTTTTTAGTCTGTTGCATCCTTTTGGAAGGCAAGCTGTAGAAGTTCGCCTGTTGGGTTCTTTAAGCAAGTAGTAATGTTGTCAATGTTTCCTTTTGTTGGCTTCATAGCTGTTCTGCTTCCCTAATGATATATCCCCTAATTCTCTCCAAACTATTTTCAGGAATACAGTGCATCTATGTGTAATCCTGTTGGATTATTTAGTGCTAATAAGGTGTTAGGTGTGGCTGATGTGGCTGCTTGTCCTGTTGAGCTCTGTTCTGATCTGAGTATCACAACTGTTCACCAAGTGGGAAGAACAATGTCAAGTTCAGTCTTGTATCTCATAGTGTTGTCTCAGTTTCTGTACCTCTCCTTGTCAGGTTCTTGGTTTTACACAGGAGCCCAAACTTCTGGAGCCTGATTCTGTAATAACCGCTGATCTGTGAGAACAAGAATTATCTTTGGGAGACTTCCAGACAGCTAGCAAAATTAGTGCTTTCAAAACTTCAGTTGTTGCTTCTTCTGTTAGCCGTTAACTTAATGCTGAATTATATACAAATGTACTTTAATCAGCCATAAGAATTCAAATTATATAGTTTATTAAAGTGAATTTCTGAAGAAAAAGTTAAATTAGCATAGTTTTTGATTTCCTAATCATTCCAAAGACTATTTTAGCCCTTAGAGCTGTTACCGTTAGAGGCTGTAAAATTACCCTAAGAAATGCTTCATCACAAATGTTCTGTTGTCTTCTACTATCTGATTCTTGAATATCAAGTTTGCACTCAGCTATCAGTGTGTGTAATGCTAATACTGCTTATGGTACAGATTTGGCTATGCTGTCATTTATTGAAAGGAACTTCTTCTGATTTAGCTTTTAGTACAATTACTTCTATTTACAAATACTCTCAAAGGTGAATTTTCAAGCATATTTGTACAAAGCTTTACAAAAGAGATTGGAGATATGTGTGTATAAATGTATGTGCATGCATGCATATGTTTTTATATATCACAGAATCACAGAATATGCTGAGTTGGAAGGGATCCACAAGGATCGTTAACTTCTTGGCACTGCACTTCCCTCCCTCTAGGTTGTAGCTTTTCCTAGAAAAACTTTCCTGCTTTAGAATCAAATATTCATAATTTTTCTAATTATGCTCCCTGAACACGAACCACCTTCTATTTGTTGGTAAACTTTTCTGTCTGGTCTGATGCTTTGGTCTTCTGGGTAAAAGAAAAATGTCAGGCAAGAGTTCTTGTATTGAAATATGCTCACACACAAAGAGCCAATTGCGTAGCTGTATTTTGCACACAAATTTGTATTTGGCACTTACAACTGATTTGGCTTCTGTTCCTCAGAAATGCACACTTCTTGGTGTAGCATTGACTGGGTCCACAGTACTGAAAGACAAAAAGATACACACTACTTTTCTGACTTGAGAAGAAATAAAATATTTATCTTTTTGATCCAGAGTATTCAAGAGAGCTGTGTATTCTTTCTATTACAGTTTTTTCTCAATGCAGCATTTTTTCTTGATGTGGTTGTTCATAAGTAGAAATGAACAGGACGTATCTTACTTGTGTTTACATCTCCATCAATTTTGCTGTATATTTCCTCAAATTTACCATATTTTTAATGTATAAATTAAATAATTTTTTTTCAAGGAGCAAGGGCACTGTCATTTTGCAGACTTTTCACTGTGCTTTGAAGTGATTTGGAGAAGTTACTTGATTATAATATTCTTGTTGATATATGAATTGATTAATGAGTTTTGTTATTTTAACAGAGAGACCTGCTCTAGATCTTTGCTTCATATGTAGCTTAAAAAGCTCCCTCTCTGAGTCTTTTCATAACTTTGCAGTTTGCTACCTTATTGGTGTTCTTATTTTGTTGTTGCAGTGGTCAGTATAATCACACAACATCTGAAGTTGGAAGGGACCACTTGATATTATCTAATAAAAAATCCTGTTTGAGCAGGATCAGCTAGCATAGGTTGCCCATAATTATGTCCAGTCAGATCTTGAATATTTCCAAAGATGGATACTTCAGAGCCTCTCCAGGCAACCTATTTCTATGTTTGACCATTATCACAGTCAAAATGTGTTTTCTTGTGTTCAGATGGAATTGTGTATATTTTGACTTGTGCCTATTATATCTTGGCCTGTCACTGGGCACTGTCAATAAAAGTCTGTCTCAGTCTTCTCTCTCTTCCACCAGGTATTTATATGCATTGATAATGTCCCCACTAAAACTTATTTTCTCCCAGCTGGCAACTCTCAACTCTTTGTCTCTCCTCATATGAAATGTGCATCAGTCCCATTTATGAGCTTCATGGCCCTTTGCTGAAAATTCCTGCAGTATTCTGGGTCTTTCTTGTGCTGGGCAGATGAGAACTGGACCCAGCAGTCCAGATGTAGCCTCACCAGTGCTGAGTGGAGGGGAGGAATCACATCTCTTGATCTGCGTTCAGCACTCCTGATGCACCCCAGGTTGGGTTGCTCTTCATTCTTGTGAGGGTGCGTTGCTGGCTCATGTTTAACTTGCTATCATACAGGACCCCAAAGTCCTTCTCTGCTGAGCAGCTTTCTAGCCTGTTAGCCTGCCATTTTCCAGCATCCCTGTGTCCCTTTGAAAGGTAGCACAGCCACCTGGTCTATCACTCACCCCACCCAGTTTTGTATCACTAGGTGGAGGGACCCTGGCTTTGCCTAACAAAGACTCTGTAAACTCCAAAGAATGGAGACGCCTCCCATGGTAACCTGGTAACTTGTCCTGGGGCTGCACCTCACACGAGGGGAGGAAGGTACCCATGATGTACCACTTGGATCTCTTGAGCTACCTCTTGTGCCTGTTTCTCCTTACTACTTCTTCTCATTCTGCCCAAGAAGGTTTGGTTCTGACTGCTTTTCAGGCAGCTGAGACCTGCTGTTACAACCCCCTTGATGTGAGATAAGCTCTAATGTTTTTGTTTAGTGTTCTTACTCTAGTCCTAGTTCATTTTTTGCTGATATTCTGTAGGCGTAAATGCAGGCAATTTTTTTATCAGCATATACAATTGTACTGTGGAATTTTTTTTTCATGTTCTTTGTATCTTCAGATTTCACTTCAGAACCATCTCTTCCTGAAGAGATAACTATACACAAATTTCAGTCTTCCTGGGAATTTATGTACAGTTGCTTATGAATGTGCTTTTTACCAGCTGACAGGGATTGTGTGCTTCCTGCAACTGGCTCTACACAAGCTGGGAAATGTTGGTGGAGGCATGAAGCTGTGGTTGTTAACTGGAGCAAACTTTTGCTTCCAGCCAGTTACCAATGTAGAGGTAGAATTTAGAAGTCTTGTACAAGCTTGTCATCTCTATAATTATGTGGCTATTAAGAAATGGGTGGAAGTTGAATGCTCTAAAATTATAGACTGTAATGATAAGACATGGTTAGTAGTGATTCTGATGCAATTTTCCTCCTTGCCAACAGAGTTTCAACAGCAGGAAGGCATGAAGTCACATCAGAAAAACATGCAGCTCTATGACACACCCTATGAACCAGAAGGCAGTGGTGTGGAATCCGATTCTGAAAGTGTGGTGAGTCGCCGTTTACGAGAAAGCAAATTGCCACAGGATGATGACAGGCCTGCAGATGAGTATGATCAGCCGTGGGAGTGGAACAAAGTCACCATCCCAGCTTTGGCAGGTAGGATTCCTAGATCCCAGCCTCAAAATTCTCTCTCACAGTTATAGCACGTATACTTGCCTTTGGAGTAAATCAAATACATAGGCTCTTGTGGTGTGTACGTGTGTGTGAAGAAATGTCTGAAAAGTGAATATGGGTCATCTCAAATCTTTACCTGCTGCAGAAATACAGAACACTGCATTTTTTGTTTGGTACTTCAGCCAACCTGTTCTCAATCATCTTAGCACTTGTTTCATTTAAGTAAAACTTCTGATTCTCCCCCTCCTTGTCCGTACCCTAATTTTCATGTATGGGATGTAGATAGTGTTTATTGTTGAGTATCTCTATGATGAGGAAGCTGCTTTGCAGGGTCCTGAAATTGTGGAGCGATTCTCAAAGGGACAGTGTGATGAAGTGTTGGGGATGAGGCAGGAAGAAAAGAGATGTGGCTCTGGGAGCAAGCATGGAAGAAGCCTGAGAGCAATGATTACTGAGTAGTCAGTGTGCATTTACCCTAGGTAAATCCTGCTTGACAAACCTGTTTGCTTTCTGTGTTAAAACTACTAGATCTCTTAATGGAAAGAGAGCAGTAGGTATCATCTGTGTTGACTTTAGCTTTCAGCATGTTGTGTTGTGGCATCAGCTGTGTTTGGAATGTTGTAGCCCAGATGGGTGGACTAGTAGATCTGCAAAAACCTATCAGAGTCATTGACCTCAAAGGGTAGTGTTAGTGATTCATACTCTTCCTGGAATCTGGTTACAAGTGTGATTCCTCCAAGGATATGTTCTGGAACCCTTCCTATTTAGCATAGTTACTAGTAACTGAGAACAGAAAGAGAGGAAATGCCCCTTATCAAGCTTGGAGTCACAGCCAAGGGAGCGGAGGGTGTGTGCAAAACTGCCATTCTGAGGGACCTGAACAGGATGGAGAAATGGACTGACAACAAGCTTGCAAAACCTAATGAGAACAGACCCAAAGACATATCTGGAGCAGACTAACTCCCTGCAGTGATACAGACCTAGATCTGGTTGACTTGCTGTGATACAACTTTGCTAGAAGGGGCTTAAACAGTCCTGGGGAAGAGTGGACTAAGTGTGGCTAGCAGTGCTCCTCACCATGATGAAGGCTAGCAGCATGCTAGCATGTGTGAATAGGAGCAAGCCAGTGGATGAAGCAAAGTGGCTGTTCCCCTTTACTTCATATTTCTTGAGCTATGCATAATGCTGTGGCAGGATTCTGATATAAGAGGGATGTTGATAAACATTTTTGTTAGCACAGAGCCAACAAAATGAAAAGAAACTGCAGCACATGACAGCACATGTGAAGAGATGATAAGAGAACTGGGCTTGCTTAGCCTGGAGAAGAGAAAACTTTGGGTGGGACATAATGGGAACTTTCTAATGCTTATGAGGAGATCCTCAGTAAGATGGAGCCAGTTTCTTCACAAATGAGCAGGTCTGTGATGGGAAGATGAGATATAAGATGAATCAGTAGAGGGTCTGACTCCAGTTGGTTTTTTCTCTGCAAGAACATTTAAGCATTGGAAACAATTATTCAAGGAGCTCTTGCAGTCTCCATCTTCAGATTTTTTTTTTGCGGGAAGAAATGACTGGATGAACAGTCTGATCTGATCACATAACTTCCCACACAAGGTTGGTGATTGTGTGCTACCCAGGAGTAATTTTTCTTCCAAAAACTAGCAACTTCATTGCTTAATGATGCTGAGATGGAAGCTGTGGGACCAGTATACATTTATCTCCAGTGAGATCACATTTCACAAATTTTTCAAATAGTAATACAGCAGCTACAGAGACTGGATTATTAGTTTTAAAAGTTAAGTCTTAAGAGTCATATGTGTGAACATGTAAATCATAGACATAATCCTTCAGGTACTGGTCATATTATATGAAATCGATGGGTTTTAATTAATTTGGATCTTGTCTTAAGCTCTGTATTCATCTTCATGTCCACTTTTTTTGGTGTTTTTCAGATAAATTCTGAAATAGGGTTCTTCTGAGTTGTTTTAAAATAAAGAATCTTTTGTCAATTTTTTTCTTTATATCTACTTTTCAGTTTTTTCATCTAACTGTAAATTAACAAGGTCAGTCCAATACAAGATTTTATGACTGGCTTATGTGTAAATATTCTGTAAAGTACTATGCAGTTGCAAAAGCACACAGAGCAAAATATTACTGCACAGAATTAATAGACTAAAGAGAGGTTTAATTAAATGGTATTATTATATAGCTGGATTACTTACAGGTTCAGCATGGAGAATTCTTATTTAAAATAATAAGAGTAAATACTTTTTGAGATTAATTAGATTTCTCTCATTACATTTGCCATTCATTATAGATTAGTTTGTTTTAGGTACAAGGTTATTTGTCACAATGAAATGTCTAAGGATTGGCTGCTGTTTCATTTGGTGTCTCTAGAATTCATCTTAGTCCTAGGAGTAATAAATGTTTAAAATAAGGAAAGAAGAGGTCTGGCTTTGAAGTTTGAGATGGGGGAAAGTTTGCAATGGAGAAGTGCTGCCCCTCTGCTGAGACGTGTGAAGTGCTCTTCTGACTTACTCGATAGTTCCATAGTGTAGCAGGAAAGGCTATTTTCAGTTCTTAGCTCAGGCAGATTTTTCTGAAAAGTGCAGTGTTGGTCTAACTATTAAAAATTCTAGCAATAGGTAAGTGCCACTTTACAGGCCCACAATTACCGTCTCCCAATTACATGGAACTGTGAAGAAACTGGAGAGACCCACTGCTGAAACGTCCCTATTTTGAGAAATTCATCTGGAAGGAGCAACAGACATTTTTTATGAGAATTGCAGACATGGAGACTTACACAGCAGATGTTTTTGATTTGTCAGGTGATAGACCGCAGAAACAAACCAAAATGGCAAGCAACACTAGAATTATCATGAACCTAATTACTCATGCAAGTCTTTGAAGGAAAAAAATGTTCTTCTGCCTTGATTTCAAGGTTTGTTGCTGAAGCATAGCTAAAACCTGTTTCTCTTCAACCTGGACTTTAAGATTTGTCAGAATGAAAGTGTGCACAAGCTATGAAATGTGCTGAGGCTGAGGGGAGTGTGTCTGTGCTCTGACTCCCAAGCATGGGGCTGCAGCTGGTGTCACGCTGCCATTGTGGGTGAAGCAGACTGTACGTAGCCTATGGATTTTGCTGTGCTAAAAGATGTGCCCCTATGTAGCATAACTGGAATGCAGCATTTTGGCTGTCTGCAGCTGGAGTTCTTTCACAAACAAATTTGGGGTTGTTTTATTGGAGACTGTACAGCTGAAGCTAAAATGTGTTTTTGATGGCTTTTATGGGAAGTAAGCAGCTCTTGTTAGAACTCCAGCTGAGCTGGGCAGACTGGTTTGCCCAGAAGAGTTGAGGCTGGCAAAGTAACAGGAACAAAGTAGCTTCCAGGTACACAAGTCTGGCTAGAAGAGAAGATAACGCCAGGGAGAGCCCACTGGATAGATAGAAGATAGCATGGGCATTGGAGGGCCCCTTCAAGAATGTCACGCTGACACTGGCTTCCACTGAGTTTGTGAGAGATCTGTCCTCTGCAAACTGTTGTGTAGGCACAGAAAACTTTTGGGTAAAGGAAATGCCTGTGAAGTCTGTAAAGCCAATCTTAGTGTTGCTTTACAAAATATGTGGCCCTATCGTATAAAAAGGGTCTCAGTGGTCAAGAGGGCCATTTGGTAGTAGTTTCCAACACTGGTCATGGGCTCATGGAAGGAGGACTAATGAATGCCAGGCTTTTTCTGGCTTCTACTGCTGCTGCATGGAAAGGTGTTGCTTAGGACTCTGAGGGACCTAAAGCAAGGGATTTCTGGCATGCCACTGTCACAGGGGTGTGGCAGGAATTATGGCGCAGTCAAAGAGAGGCCACATGATAGTGTGGAAGTGTCAGGTATTGCAGACAGTGCCATAACAGCAGTGGCTGAATATACTTTAGCTTTGTTTAAGAGAGGATTCATAGCAGCCAGAACTCAGAACATTGGGTGGGCAGGTACCTGACTGGATATTATACTTGTCACTTTAATCTGCCTGGATATCCCTTCAAGACTGCTTCTTCCTGACAAATTAGTTCACAAAGAAAGGAAAAAAAAGAAAGAAAAGGCCAGATGTCCAGATACGTCTGAACTTTTGAAATGGAGAAAAAAGCCCCAGCATTCAAAAGCATCTGAAATTTAACTTAGTCCTGTTTTTGGAGAATAGTTCCTACCTATTACCATCATGTTAGTGACTTTTTACACAGGCATGTAGAGATAAAAAAATGTTCAAAGCCGGGTTGGATGAGGCTCTGAACAATGTGGTTTAGTGGATGAAATCACTGCCTTTGGTGGCATCACCCTGCTCTTAGGGGGTTGCAACTAGATAATCATTACTTCCAGCTCAAGCCATTCTGTGAATCTGTGTTGTAAAGATATAGCTGTTAACAGTCAGAACTGAGTTTATGTGAACAGAATTTTTTGGTGTCTGAAAGATGTGCATTGTTCAGAAGGTGACAATAAGCTCACTGGTTTTCAGTGAGTACCCAAGTAACATCCACGTGTTTTTCTTAGAGTTAAAATAATAATACTGCTCATCTGTGTCACGGGCAAGTCTCCACATGCAATGTTTCTCCTTGTTACACTAATCAGCTTTCATTATCCAGTAATAAGGTTAAATCTGAGTTTATATTAAGAAAGAATCAGCATATTTCTACCATGCGTACTTAGAATGTGACTGAATACATTTGCCCCAATTTTGCAATAAAAAAAAATTGTGCCTACTTTCTCTGAGTAGAGGGTGGATTTGGAAGTGTCCTAAGCTTCATGACAAAAGCATAAATAAATTTTTAAAATTCAGCTCCAAAACACTTTCCTCATCCAACATGTCTCTGTGTATTGTCTTTTTGAACTTGAACATTGCAGCTGTCTGCTTTAAAAGACTGCTTTAAAACACTTAACACTATCACCCACGTGCCTACTTGGCTGTGTGTTGCAGTAAGTTCACTTTTAAATGCATGAGGCCTATTAAGTTTTGTAGGGAGTCCCTTCAGTTTTCCCTGTAACATTTTTCTCCAGTATTGCTGTTGAAACTTGCATAGGGGCTGATTGAGCTGTTTGTGCTTGTGAGCACTGTGATTTTTAGCTCCTGACACAGAGAAGGTTCTCTGCCTGGTCCTCACTAGATAGCCTTGAAATACAATCATTGGCAGCTGGGAGTGCTAGTTTTTGATGAAGCAGCAAACCATAGAAGGCAATGAGAGCTAGTAATAATGGTGTGGGTAGATTCTTTCACTGTTCCTGTCAACATTGTCTTTGAATTTATTTTTTTTTTAATTGTAGCTATGTGGAATCTGTAAGTATAGAATGAGAGTGCCGACATCATTAGTATGTGCTCGGCTACGGGTGTTGCAGTGCTCTAATAAGTTACAGCTTCACAAAATAAGTTGTATTGCTTTTCTTGGAATATTGTAGTTAGTGAGAGAAATGATGAAAAGCTATTTTTCTTTTTTCATCTCTGTTTCCTGGACTTTAAAGGCAAAACCTTTGTGCTAATAGCGTGTGAGTGGATGCACTGTTAATTCTTTGCTGCTTGACAGTATTTCATATGGATAGATGAATGTTAGCTGCCTGATTTGCCCCCAGATCACTGTTAGGATGATACCACATAACCTGAGGGGAACTGGTGTTCTCACTTAATTGCTGTTGGAATTATGGCAGGTGACTGAAGGCTTGTTACTGTTACTTGTTTAACAGCATTAACTGTGGATGATCAAAGTATCAAAGGTCAAGATAAGCAGTAGTTATTTTAACAAGGTTTAGAAGAGTGTGAAATTTATTACTGGAAAAGCAAGAGAGTTTTAAAACTGTGCTCTGCATAGTAAGAAACACTTTGTGTTACATATAACTTTGTAGATAAAGCATCTTAATGCTAGTGGGTATATGTTTATTCTCTGTGGTATGTGAAAACCTTTCTAAGTGCTACAACTGTTCTGGTCCTTGCTAACCTTGCCTGGAGAGGTAATGATTGTGTATCTTGCAGCCCAGTTTAATGGAAGTGGGAAACGGCAAGCATCTCCTTCTCCCTCAAATGACCAGCACAGGCAATTAAGAGCACCTGGAGGAGGCTTTAAGCCCATCAAACATGGCAGTCCAGAATTTTGTGGGATCCTGGGAGAGAGAATAGATCCAACTATTCAACTGGAAAAGCAGATGTAAGTAAGCACAGTAATTGCTCTCTAGCTCTTTGCCTCCCCACTCACAGGAGCAGCAAGTGCCCAGATCCTACTGTCCAGGTTCCCTCCTCAGTATCCCCAAAGCCCCAAACACCTACTCTTACTAACCCTGCAAAGTGTAAGTAATTTTTGTGGGGGAGCAAAACAGTGTTAAACAGGAAACTCATTTCAGGAGCAGTGACTTTTATCTGTCAAGAACGTGCAGTTATTCCATTTTCGACCTAGTTGGTTATACTACATTAGGGGAAATGAAGTTGTGTATCACATATTACCAAATTCTGTTTAAAGGTGCATGAATCCAATATATTTGTGGCTGCAGAGCATGTTTCTAATACATCAGATTTACCTTGCCTCTGGCTGTGATTCTCCTCCCGGGAGAGAGTGATAAGACCACTTACACAGCTTTCAGAAAAGATATTGTTATTTCTACCCTTGTGCTGTCAAACTTGAGAGTGGTATTTAGATACACTTCTATCAGCTCCAAGTTCAGGTTCTGGGTGAATTCCCTGTAGTGAATGTCTGGTATCCATAAGAGTGGCTCCTGTCCTGCCTTACTGTTGCCCTTCCTTGAACAATTTGGACACACTGGCTTGCATGATGGAATGACTCACTGTCCTGTATCATTCCAAAGGTGCAGCCTTAGAGAACGGGCCAGAATTCTTGCTACACAGAAAAAAATCCTCATGTGGAGCAATTTACAAAAGTTAGACTGATATTCCTGGGCACTGAGAAGCCAGTGGATTCATGCAGTAAAGTGAAGAAGCTGTGTCTTCAGTCTCTGAAGGCAGTCCACTCCAGAAAATGTCATTCTGGGTTAGAGGCAGAATTTATTTGCACTGGAGAGGGAGGGCATAGTTTAGCATGGATGTGAGTATGCACTTTGTGAGAATACTTTGTTCCTTAATGCTAGTGGTATTGAGAGGATTAACAATCATTTTTCACTTGGAATCCTCAGTAGGATGGAATCCTCTCCTAGTTTTTGAGAGGAGGTAGTTCCAGAAATTACTTTTCCTTTGACATTCTACTTTTCAGGCAGTATTTGCAAGCTTAAGTTTGAACCAGATGATGATATCGTCCACATGTTGTCATGCTCCATCTAATCAACCTCAGCCTTTGAACCATCTGCCCATTGACTGATTGTATGCTTATCTCCAGTAGAGGAAGTAGCAACCATTATTGTGAAATCAGTCACTGATATTGTTAGGTAAATAACTAAAAGGCTGTAAATTCAACTGTAAATTTGGTCCTCCTAGCTGGGTAGTTCCAGCTCGCCAAAGTCGCTCACCCAGTCCCAAATACATTAAAAATAACTGCAGGAAGGTGAGTTTCTTTTACCTAATTTTTCACTCATAAATATGTTGTGGTGTCATTCTGTCTTTTAGTATAACTGCAGTTAAATGTTACAACTGAAAACTGCAGGTCTAGTTTTTCATTCTTAACTATTCAAACACCAGTGACATGAGGTTATTTTTGTTGCTTCAGTATGGTGGATCAAACCATAAAATGAATGCACAGTTAACAATGATGCATCGGAAAGTGAAAGACTTCACATTTATTTTACCATAGATTTTTCACAATAATTCAAATTACTCAAGTTTTACTAGTGTGAGACATGTCCACAGCACATGCCAAACCCTTCCTTCTTTTTCTGCAAAAGTGGAGTCTGTTTTTGCAGAAAGGAATACAAGACCTAAAGGAAAGGATGCACACAAATTGGCAGGTGGATGGGTAGGTTAGGATGTTCCCCAAACAGGCAGAAATACCAAGGTGTGTTAGTATATTAATAAAATATTTTTAGTTACCTGTGACTGAGGAATCTGTAACTCTGAACTTACTAACTCATGGACCCAGGGGAATCAAAGTAATTTGTTCTATTTCCTCAATAACAGTGTAAAGAAAAACAGTGTGTTCTGCTGTTTCCATTGTCTTATTGAAAGTGAATTGCTCCCAGCCTTATAATCAAGATCTGGTGGTTTCCTGTTTTGCTCTAACTCAGAAACAGAGTAGTGTTGTGCATTATATAAGCTGTAATAACTTACTATACTTACTGTATAATTAATGCTGCTCTGCTGTCTTCAGTGGAGTTGTGGCCCTTTAGTGGCTGAAACCTGACCATTGACAAAGTAAGGGACATCAGGAACAGCATTCTGTAAACCACAAGCAGGGTACTTATAAACTTAGGAGTAGATCCTGTTAAGGGTCAAAGTGTGTGATTATGGTAGAATTTTGCTTTCAGGTTTGCATTGTGTGCCTGTGTTTTCCAGGATGTCTTAGAAAACATTCAGGTTATTCCATACTTTTGCACTGGTGTCTTTCACAAGCTGTGTTTCATTGCACTTTAAGACCACATCTTGAATCTTTGACCTTCACAAATGCTTATATGCTGACATTTAAAAAAATAAGCACACCCAGAGCCAACAGACCCAATACAGTGGAACAGCAAATCTCTCAGGAACTTAAAGCTGATTATCACACTTTGCTCATCGCACTAGGTAGCTGGAACAGGAGCAATCAGAGTGTCCCAATTACATGGACATATGACTCACAAGCAATTACACTTCTGGATACTGCTGTTTACTGTCAGGTGTAGCCAAAACAGCTTCCAGACGTCACATCTGAATCAGATGTTATCTCATTAACTGTTTCACTTTCAACTCTTAAAAGCAGGTTTTTCTTCCTCAAACCAGCCCTGTGTTCTTCTTCCATTTCTCTCTGAATATCAGTGTCCAGTATCTCCCTTATTTTGGTATGGTAATTTTACTTTTGTTTTATTTGGCTCTTTGGGGAGAAAAGAAAATAAAGATAGTTGTAGCTAATGGGAAAAGTTTTTAATTTTTCCCAAATCCATTTATTGATTCACACTTGTGTTAATTATTCCATCACACTCAGAAGGCAATCTAGTCTTTAAATTGCTTATTAAGAAATATCCTTCACCAGTAAATATAAAATGGGAGATGAGGAGGAGACTGCCTGAAATCATTTGCATCTGTGTCTCCATCTTATTTGTGAAGTGATGAAGCTGTCAGGGCCTCCCTTTCTAGTCTGTCTGGACTATACAAAGTATAACCTCTTTTTAGTTCCCTCTAATGCAGGCTTAGGTTTTAATCAAGCACACAAGGATTTTTTAATTTGGGCAACAACTTTTTTTTTTTTTAGCACATTCATTGGATTTGACAATGGAGACACCAGCACAAGGCAGTTAAGGGCATAATTTCTGTCAAAGAGATTTATCTGGTCTTTATTCACCTATCGTTTAGTTTGAGCATCTTTCTTAGAGTAAGAACAAATGGAATAAAACTCTTTTACATAAAGTAAGCAACAGTACCAGGTAAAAACAGACAGAGAGCACTCCTGATGTGTTCATTGTCTTGCTTAGGCAGACGTGGTAGTGTCACATAGTGTTTCAAAGTGCACCTGGCAGTTGAAGGGAGGGAGAGATCTTCCTCAGACACGTTTGACACAGTACAGGGCCAGGCACATTACATTGCTCTGGAAACTTACGGGAAAGGTCAAAGTGCCTACTGGTGGAGTCTGAGATTTTGAAAACTGATAGAGAGCAGCATGCACTGAGACACTTCTTTGTTTGCAGTGGCTAGTTTAATGAAGAACCCACCCCTCCTCTCCCAGTTTCCTTTTTTTCCTGAATTGTTCACATCCACTCCACAGATCCACCAGAGATTTATATAAAGCTCTCAGAGTTGCCAGAGCTTTGTTTAGAATATGCCTTTTTGATACATCTTCACACTTTATCACCCTTCTCCTTTTTCAAAGATATTTTTAGCAAATCTTTTCCTTAACTGTTCATATTCTCCACGTGTGATCTATTTCTTTGCTTTTGTTGTTTTTTTAAATTTTTATATTGGTTTAAAAACTGATATATCCCAGGGATGAAATACAGCAAATGTGTATATCATGGATCTGTTTGCAAGACAGATGTGTTGCTCTAAATGGGAATTTCTTACGTAAACATGTACACCAATCTTATTGCTTGGTTTCCTGATTTGAAGTTTTTCCCCTCAGTTGACAGGAACTACAAGCCTCCACAATTTGTAATACCTTAATCTAGTGCTTTTTATTCATAATACATTAGATTTTAAAGGTATCCATATGCTATTGGCAACAATTCATACCTTAAAAAATTAAGTAGTGAAAGCAGTATGAGTGGGAATATTTGTGTGTGTTTATTAACCTCTTTGTTTTTTTGTAGATGGTATCATGGAGCAATCAGTCGGACAGATGCAGAAAACCTGTTACGTTTATGTAAGGAGTGTAGCTACCTTGTAAGAAATAGTCAAACAAGCAAGCATGACTATTCTCTTTCACTGAAGTAAGTACTTGTCATTAAAACATAGTAGATGTATTTATAAGCCCTAACTTCTTGGTGCCATATGAGAAAATGATCCAGTTTGTTGCTGCACTGTTTTAGCTCCGAAACACTCCAGAATGTTTGGGACTGCATGACGTATAGTTACAGTCACTGAATTAGTACCTTCCTGTCTGGGGATGTTAAGAGATTTTTAGTCCTTATTTGGTGTCCACTTAACTAGATAAACCTGGATTAATTCTTTTTTCTGGTTCTAATTTGAAATGCTCCTGCTGCTTCTGCTTCAGGCTGAATAGGGAACTGTGTTGTTTGGGGATTTTATTCCTTTTGTTTTGCGTGCTTTACTGGAGTAAAGATGTACAGTATTGCTACATTTCTTCAAAGTAAGAAGCCCAGGATTGAGGATAAAAGATCTACAGATTTAGGAAATAAGCAGTATACCAGTCTTAGCACTGCTCTGAATTTGCCTTACCTAGCTTAGGCTGAGCAGGGTACATTACAGATGTTGTCCTCAACATACCATAAAATGGATTCATAGAACAGTTGGAACCAAACCAAACCTAAACAACTTCACTCTAGTTTTTGAGTGTTCTTTTCTCTAGTAACAAAAGATTGTTTCCCAAAACACAGTAATGAGAATCTACCCAAATATTACCTGTATTTGAAAAGTGAAAAGATGGTAGAACTTGCTCATTTTCAGTTAATATAACTGAATATTTCATAATGGAGACATCACTGAAGACCATTTTTTCCAAAAGCAGGAAACCTTTTTGTGTTCTGTGGACATTGAGAGAGCTAGACAGACTTGACTTGCATGGGGAATTTGTGTGAGATATCTGTCTGATTCAAATTCCAAAAATTATCATTCCAAATATAATGAAATTAGTGTGAAAATAGCTTTATTGCTAAATCAAAATGTGTCTGTGTATAGAACAGTCATTGAGGTAGTTTAAGTTGCTCATGTCAATGTCTGTCACTTTGAGATGGTGTAGTTTACCCAGTGAGATTTAATTGCATGTGGATTAGCTTTCTCTGCGGGCATCAGAGAAGGTCTTACTGAAGTACACATTTATGTTTGTCATCTCAGTTAGAAACAAGGAATTGGTATTTTTGGTGACAAGTGTTTGAAGCTAAAAGCATCTTTCCATGGATTGGGATCCAAAGAGCTAAGCCTCTTTGTCAGCATTGTTTAAATTCTGTACAGCAGAAGAGGCAAAGAATATGATCTATCTTCCCAGAACAAAATGATCCCAAAGGCATGAGGAGCAGCTCTGCATTCTCTTGAATCTCCTCTGTCAGCCCTGGATTGTTCCCTGTGTTTCCTCTTCTCTGTGTTCCTTCAGGGTTGTAGATATTTGGCTCGCTCATACACACCCACTCTTTCCTTAAACATAATTATTATTGCAGAATGCTGGGTAAAAATTGGAGACCCATACTCCTGGTAACTGTGCTGTAACCAGAAATTCCTGGCTGCCACTGAAATGCCTGGTTTCAAATTCCTTGTCTGAGACCTGTTCTTTACTAACAAGCAGACTGGTGAAAAAGGTAGAAGTAGATGTGCAAATGAAAGAGGGAGAGCCATTTCATACTTATAAATGTTTTAGGTGTTCAGCAATTACTTAAATGGCCATCAAGCTCACGAAGTGCCTTCCTGATGTAGCAGTAGAGCAGGATCTCAGGATGGATTTCCCCCTCTCAAGGCTCTTGCAGCAGTGTGCACCGTGCCTACACCACTTCATTTCCCGACTCACATTTCAATTTTGGGAAATGTGACTATTCTTAATTATTGATAAGGATTATCTCACACGTTAACTAAATGTGCAGCCTGTGACCAAAAACAGTAACAGGCATTGCTTTCTGTTCTGTCACATAGTTCCTGCACAATCGTAGCTACTGGAAGTAGAGAGCTGAATTCATAGAGGGTGGTGCCTTTTGACATCCTGATCCTGTGGACTCATAAACAGGCATGGTAGTTTCCCTGAATAGCAAAGGAAACTGCAAGCTATGTTTTTTTTGTCATTACAGTCTGTAGAAGTGGTCCTGATTTCCAAAGCTGAGTACATAAACTTTGGGTAGTTCTGGGTTCTGGATAAATGCTGGACTTGCACCTTTCTGTTGATTTTTGTTCTTGGAAGTAACTCTTGTAATATTGTAAAAATAAAAAATTTCTTCCTGTCAGTATAATTTACAAAGAGGTCATGGGATTTTTGATGTGTCTCTAAATTAGCAATTGAATAAAAATTTTTGGAAGTGTATTACTAGTCTGTTGTCAGCCTAAACCATAATGATGGGGTCCTGGCTGTTTGCAGAAAGCATGGATTCTGTCGCTTCTATGGAAAATCCAACAAGCTGAAGATTCTCACCACCTTCAAAGCAGCAGAGGGGAGCTAGTTATAGAGAATGGAGCCTGGGCTCAGTAGTGATCTTCACACATTGGGTGCAAATGAACACTTCTACACCTTGCTTGTACGGGAAGAGACATTGTTTATTTTATCATGGAGACAGTGTCTGTCAGGGGTAGAATGACAGTGTTCTGTATAATGTGAAAAAGCAAAGCTGAAGCAGGAAAACCAGTTCATAGGCCAGCCTGTTAATGTCTCCAGTAAATGATTTTTCAATTTTTTTTTTGTCTGGGGTTAAGTAGTGAGTTTATTTTTCAGAGGAGGTTTTATTTTATTTTCTTGTTGCTGTACATTGACATGAAATAGTATAGGCTTTTTTCAAAGTAACAGCATGTAATACAGGTTCAAATTATGAAATGGAAAAAAATTTCAGAATGGAAAAATAACACAACATGTATTTCCTAATAGTTGTTGTTGAGCTGAAAAATAGGCATTTCAAAGCCAGGACTACTCAGTCAGACACTTGTTCAGGTAGACTCCAACAGTGCTTCAAAAACTAAGCAGAAACTTATTTACAATCACTTCAACCATGAAGTTTTTTTCCTCATCATTACCTGAAATTTCAGTAATCTCTTTGCGTACTAAAATCAGCGTTTGGAGGAGAGGAAGAGGGAGTATGACTTCCAAATTCTTTTTTGACATGGTCCCTGTAATTCTAGTCACTGGTTTAGCAGCACTGGTGCTGTTAATCAGGTACAGATGCATTTTGCCCTTACCCGTTACTAAAGGCACTGTTTCTCTGAGTCCAGGCAAACCAGAAGAGGGGAGACTGTGAGACAGATTTTAAGGACCAGTAGAGAAGGTGAGACAGCGCAGAAGGACTGGTTTACAGTTGAAAGTGTGTAATTCAAGGGCATGATTTCAAGGCGCTAAGTTGACTTTCTTCCAACTTAATTTTTTCTACATTGTGGAAGATGATAATTGTCTGTTTTGATATGTCTACTTGCAACCAGTGACAGTTCATTTGAAACAGGGAAGGCACATAGCAAATTCATGGTGTAATTTTTGGTAGCTAA
This sequence comes from Promerops cafer, assembly GCA_013398275.1. Lineage (NCBI taxonomy): Eukaryota > Metazoa > Chordata > Aves > Passeriformes > Nectariniidae > Promerops > Promerops cafer. Next base: position 107,666 of record VZSE01002398.1, on the reverse strand, counting down.
AAGAGGGCAGAAAGGGAGTGAAGGAGGAAAATATTTGAAAACATAATCTCTGCTTTCATCCACCAGTAAGCCTGAAATAATGCTCAGTTTAAAGAGTTCTGGACATCCAGAAAAGTAGCCAGGATAGAAATCAGGTCTGTCACTAACAATGTGGTTTTTGCTGCAAACATTAGCAGTAAGCTAAGCCAGTTAACTGACTGAATGTTCTTGCCTCGCAGTTTTACTCCTTTATGAACAGAAAATTTGCGTGTGAGACACGGCAAAACTTTGAAGTCAGTTTAACATAACTTCCATTTCCCTAGAGAGATCTAGTTGCAAATGGACCTCTGGAGATGTCTAGTCCAGTCCCCTGCTCCAAGCAGTACATGCTTATCAGGTTGCTGGGTGCTTTGGAAAACTTGTGAGGATGAAACGCTTCTGACCTGCCTTACCCTGGTTCCTGGGGTCTAGGAGTCTTAAGAGGAAGAAGTCCCTCTTTCCAGTGGGAACTCACTTGCAGTTTGTGCTTGTTGACTGAGAAACTTCTGTTTTTTCTGTAACTCTCCATTTTAGGCAGTGGGTGATTGCAGCTTGACATCCTCTGTCTCACCTTTTCTGCTCCTGGAGACTAAACAGGCACAATTCCCTCAAGCCTATCCTTGTACGTCAGGTATTCCCATCCCCGGACCATGTTTAGTGGTCCTGCTCTGGATGTGCTCCAGTATTGATATCTCTTTTATTATGGGACACCCTCTCACCAATTAATGGATGCAGCCTGACGAGTGCTCTATAGAAGCAGTCACTGTCCTCCAGCAGCTGGCTGCACTTTGCTACGGAACTCAGGGCTGAAGTAGGCCTTCATGGGCAGACCATTGAATCATTCTCCTTCCCACCATGTGTCCTCCCTACCATAGTTCCTTTCCTGGCCCGTTGTGCCCCAGCTTGCACTGCTGCTTTGGTTTGTTCCATCCCAAGGGCAGCAGTTGTAGATTTGCCTCGTCTACATTCTGTTAACCTGCTATTCATAACTTTTAGCTCACATTCTTTTTCCCTTACCCTCACAAACAGTGTGGCCTTCCAGAAAGCTCACCTGTCAGGATATATAGCAGAGATTCTTTTTGTGCAAGCTCAGTGACTCTGTGCTACACAAACCTGAACATATACATAGGTCCTTCTTGGGGAACCAACAGCTGTCTGTCATGAATACACGGCTTGTGGCGCTTCACTCGTGTACTGTGTGCATTGTCTTCCTGTTCAAAAAAGGCTTGTGACTTTTCCTTCTGTGCACTAAAGTGCAATTAAAAGATTGTTCTCCAGTCCTTGCCATACTTCTGAAATTAGCATGCACCTGTGATTGTATTAATGTACCTGCATACTTCTAGTCATTTTGTAGCAAAGCAGATTCGTAGTGAACTGAAGAGAGCAACATATCTATCCTCATTGTAAGTATTTAAAGATGTTGCTCTTATTTAAGGGAAATAGTATAGAAATCAATTATTACTTGAAAGATATATTTTCCCACTAAGAAATTGATATTTAAAGCAAGATTTTAAGCATGTAGAGCCATAATTACAGTGCCTGCAGTGATTTCTGTGCACCAGAAAGGTTCTCCTCATCAGAGAATTGTTGAATACATCTGAAAGATAAGAGCTTGGTTATGATACAGGCCCTTACAAAGGGAACGCTGCACCTGCTATCAAGAATATGGCAGATTTTAGAGAAGCTGGGTTTAACAGAGTTTGTTTTCCTGCTGCAGCTTTCTGTGTCATCTTGAATTGGGTTTCTTTGCTGACACAGACCAACTCCAGTTTTAACACTACTGTCTCTGCCCCTGGACACACCTAGAAGAAACAATGGCTTTGGAGCCAGAAGGCTAGGGATTGGGACATCAAACAAGTTTTTTAAAACCTTCTAAGCCTCATTTAACATCTTGACGTGTAGGAGCTGTCTTTGCACTTGTATTGTTGCCCTGGCTGAACTCTAAAGTAGCCTGTATGTTATGTTAAGACAGCAGACACTCAAGGGTCACTTCTGGGAAGAGCTGAGGCCAGCTTTACCTCTGGTGCTGTATGGCAGTGTGGGTGCTACCCATCAGAATGGAATTATGTTGGACGGGTTGCTATGCCAAGAGCAGGCAGGGCAGTTCCATGAGTTCCAGGACACTCTTCTCCTGCCTGTGTAAGCATGAGCCTTCCTTCAAATAGAGTGCATGCAGAAAGACCAGAGGACAGCAGCCCTTGCTCAGTATAGTGCTCAGTCTAGTGCAGTATTATGCCATAAACCTTGGGAACATGCTCGCCTGGAGTAGTTTTCCCACCTGAAGCCAACAGATTATGCACAAAGATGTGTTCTGGACAGTTACTGCCAGGGTGGAGTGGGTAAGATCTGCCTGAGGCATCCACAGGGTAGAACAGGACAAGTCTTGTCTTGCCTAGCTGAGCGAGGTTCATGGCCTGCTTGTGCCTATGACCATCAGGTCTCTGACAGGCCAACACCACAGACACTCGGGTCCAGAAGTAATGACTGGCTATAGTGAAAATAAGTGTTCATAGGAAAATATTAAAGGGACTGGAGAGAGGGGCCATGGGGAGGAAATGGATTATCTTCAGGCACACCTCTGGATCACTTTCTGTGTGAGACAGCCTTGCATGTGGATCAAGGCAGCACAGGTGCTAAAAACAAAATACTACCTTAGGCTGCCTTTATGTTGAGCTGTCCATGGGGGTCTGCAGCTAGCAGTTGGAAATTGTCAGTCTGCCCACTGTCTTGGCCTGCCACCGAGCAACTACTGGCATTTTGTTCTCGTACTTTCCGCTCCATAAGGAGAGCCTGTCGTGGTGCTGCACCCCTCTTCCCTACGCATAAACATGAACTTACACTTTGCTTTCCTTGCAGGAGCAGTCAAGGTTTTATGCATATGAAGCTGACGAAAACCAAAGAGAAATACATCCTGGGTCAGAACAGCCCTCCCTTCGACAGCGTTCCTGAAGTCATCCACTACTACACTACAAAAAAGCTGCCTATCAAAGGAGCAGAACACTTGTCCTTGCTCTACCCTGTGGCTGTACGGACTCTCTAATAACCTAGTCTCACCCCTTCCTGTGGATGGGAGGTGAGAGATAAGCTGGGATGCACAGAATTCATTGCCAGAATTCCAAGCTTGAGTCTATGATGGAGAGAGGCAGCCTTTAGTCTTGTGAATGTGGGCTCTCTGCAGAGTTGTCTATGGGACTGTGTGTGTGATACACTTGTGCTGCAGCATGCCTCTAGAACTGTATTGCTGCGTAAGAGAAAGAACACTTATTTTAGTGCAGGGAGAGCAGATAACCTTCCCAGACCTTCTGTGTGAATGAAAGTGCTTCCCAACAAAAGTTCTTCCTTCATGGTTTGAGAAGAATCAACAAGTTCTTCTCAGCAGTAAAAAAACAACAACTTGTTTTCTCTTGCTACCCTGAGAAACTTCTCCATGAGAAAGAGTAACCTTACTCTGAGGGACCCTAGGGTGTTCTTGATGGACCTGAGAAGGAGCTGCTTAGCAAGCAAGTCTCTGGCTCTGGTCACATAGCTTGATGGGTTTGGGATTTTTTTAATGCAGTTTCTTGGGGTAGTCAAATATTGAACTTCTATTAGACACACAGTCTTAAAATAGTTTTGTGAGAGCGAATCATGGTCAATTACTTATGAATAGGGGATGTAATTACACAGTAGTTTGTTATATATTTTTATCCTTTTTGGTACAATAATCTCTTAATGTTTACTGTCTTCATTTGCAAGTTTCATTTGTAGGTACAGGCAGCTAATTCTGTTTGGGGCAGTTACACCATAATGTTTTAAGTAGTTAGGATAAGTAATTTTGATATGTGGGTTAGTATTTATGCATGAGGGTGGTCAAAGGCTTTTATAAAGCTTTAGTAGGCAAAATCTTCACTTGCTCATTTGTCTGGATCAAACAGCTGTCCTACTGATGTAGCAGGCTAACACTTGTATCACACTGCCTTTCCACAAGATGGCTTTTGCAGCTGTGAGAACTGCAGTATTTATCAGAGCAGAATTTGTTTCTCTGGTCTACCAAGGCATTCTTAAGGCACAGCCCCTTTCGTGCATTTGCCTTCTGCCAGTTTTTTTTTTCACCATGAGCAGAAGCCTGCCTCCTGCTGTATTTCAGTCACTGTCAGCCAGGAGCACTGTGGAAGCTGCTGTGTATCTTAGTCCTGCCAACTTAGTGCCCATCCACTTGGGACATAGTTCCTACATGATCTGTGTGCTCATTCAGTGAGATAAGTGAAAAATTATAATTGTACACAAGCTGGAACTGGGGAATCTATAGGCTTATAGTCCTCATGTTGTGCCATCTCCCACATATGTCTAGAATGTTGTGCATTAACCCATCAGCTGGTATAGTAGCAAACTGGTTATATGCAGGTTATGTATTTTACAGACAGCAATAGGACTGTGAAATTGTGTGCTATCTAATTCAGCATTCTTAGCTACTACTATTTTTTTATGTATGCTTAGAAAGAAGTGCAAATCTGAAAATTGTGATGGAATAACCACTTACTGCCTGTAAAAGTAGTGCTTCATGGTATTGTCTAATCTGGTAAGAACCTCAAGGATGACCCATATACTCTCTCACTGGTGCTAAATACTCTGTTTCCTTTTAAGCCTGCCTTATTCTTTATATGGCATCCAATGCAGATTGACAGAAGTTGGTCTTATGTATGTGAAGAGCCCAGTGTCATTCTGTGCAGCAATCGTTGTGGGTCAAACTGTCTGTCTCACCCAGAATCAGAAGCTGCATTGAAATAGGTTTTCCAGTTTTCTGAGGAGGGTGGCACAGTGGAGGACAAAGAGACAACATTCTTCTCCAAGTGAAAACAAACATCCCCTTTTCATATACTTGATGCCTTGAGAAGGCTGACCTAGAATAGAGGCTAGACAGAGTTAAAGAATAAAGTAGGTATTTATTAAAAGGTCTTAATGGATACACCTTGGGCAGTACAAGAGCCTGGCCAGGGCTGCACCCAAGATGAACCCAAAATGGTCACAAAATGGACAACTGGTCATGAGGTCTCACACTTTTATAAGTTTTGGTCCATTTGCATATTGGAGTTAATTGTCCAAATATAGCTTTAGGTTATGAAGTTCCATCCTCCCTGTTTTTCCCTCTTCAATTCACTGTTGTTTATACTTTTTGGGCCTGGAGCTTGTAATGGTTGTCCTTGGTCAAGCTGGAAAAAGATTGTTCTGTCTACCTGCCCTGTGAAGAGAACTTGCCAACACTTAATATGAAGCTCAGAGCTACACACTAAAGCAGCACAGAATCTGAAAAACATGAAAGCTAAAACTTAAGGCATCATACTCACCTACCTGCTTTTTTTTCCCCTAAAATCTTTACTCTCTTAACATCACCCAACTGACAAAAGCATACAGGCACTTTTAAGTTAGTATATTCTCTGACCAGAGTAGGAGTTTATGAAGGTGGCAGAGTTCACACAGATTAGGAATCGGGTGACATCTGCTCTGAGTCTTGGCCTTTGTGGGCTCGAGCAACACTATCATGCTCTTTGGGACAGAAATATGTGTTATTTCTTCTTTTGCATGTTGAATCTGGCATGATGGCTGTTCCATGGTCTGCTTTTCTTCTTTAAAGGGGAAAAAAAAGTATGCCCCTACTCTGTCTAACAGCAATTACCAGTAGAAACTAATAGTGTCATTAACCAAGGCCTTGTCTGGCTTCCTTAAGCACTTTGTCTTTAATTCATGGGGATAACTATTGTACCAGACCTTCCTTGTCATGGGTCTGATCAAAAGTCAGATGAAGCCAGCAAGTGCCATTTTATTGCTGTCTGCAGATTTTGGGTTGGGATCCATTTTTTCATACAAATCATATGAATATGCATCATACAAATGAGTATATCACTTATTACAGCTTCAAGGATCAGATCAAGGTTCTTGGTTCAGCAAGAGGAAATCATCTCAGAATGTATTGGTTGTCCATGGGAAGGTTTTTTTATTATTTTTCTAAAAGACTTTTAGAAAGTACTCAGTAATTGCAGAATAAATAAAACCAGGATTTTGTTTGCACTGTAATGTTGTCTTTGTTTATTTAAGTGATTGTATGATATTTTTCCAGTGAAGGAATATTCTTCCCAGATTTTTTAATGTACAGTGAAAATGCAGTGTGTTAAGTGTGTAGTATTGCGTATAGGTGGAAGATCTTGTAGTGATCATGCCTATATAGCACATTAAAAGTTTATTTTAAAAAAATATATAGAACTCTCCCTTTTCTTCCTCTCATTGTCCTTGTGTACTCATATTGTCATGAATAGCTAATAATTGAAGCAGCCTTTTAGAACAACTTGTGTTTATGTGTCTTAACTGTGTTGTGAAAGTAATCATTAGGCTGTAACTTGGAGTCTGGAAAATCGCATTGTGACTAATTCCCTTGGTGATGTGCACCTTTACAAGGGCTGACACGGGTGCATGTGTGAATGATATTGCTGGTGGTGTCCAAGGAATCCAGTTATTGCTGCTAACAGCATATCACTGGTGAGTCACTTTTTGCAGTCTTTGTAAGAGGTGTTAATTAGGCTTCTATTTTGATGAGTATTTCACAGCATAGTGAAAGCTGTGAACATCTGTATGATGTGTAGGAGAGCTTTAGTGGCCAAGATTGCATTTCACAGCTCCTTCCATAATTGGAAAATGATTTAAGTCTGTGGAAGTACAGTCATCACCATGGTTTCTGTACTTGATAACAGATTCTTATCTTACTTTGAAATTAAATCTTCAGAGAGAGGATGCAAAGCAGAGGGCTGAATTAAATGCAGAGATACAAAACAGACATTTTTAGCTTCTCAAAGAATGTGGCCTGAATCTATACTCTGAGGAAAATGGTTGCTACTTGAAGGATGACACATTTGTGTGCTTCTCCTCAGCATCCCATTTGGTTTTGCACTTTATCTTGATGTCATGGCTCAAGCTGGCAACACAAACACCATGTGGCAATGTTGGTGGAGTTCACAAATGATATGTTTTATCTGGGCTCTGATTCCATTTCAACACTGCTACACTGCTAAGCTATACTCTGGTGGACTTGGTCCTCTGCTGCTGTAAGTTATTCATGCTGTCCTGGGGTGGTACCTCAAGTGGTGCCTGAGCAAAACAAGCAGGGTCTTAACAGAATTTTAAATAAACAAATTAAAGACCTCACCCCACACACTACTCTACTATCTCCCTGTAGAGAGGGTAAAAAAAAAACAGATTTGGAACAGAGCTGTCTGTACTCCTGGTCCGAGCAAGGGGTGAAGGAAATAAAAAGGAGATTCAACTGGTTTTCTTACTTTTTTTTTTTCTTTTTTAATGATCTGCAATGATTCCACATAAAATATTGCATATTGCTTTCTTTTTTTACTTATTTTTGGAGGCCTCAGTAAGAAGGTTAAGAAGAAAGTAAGGAACGAAATCGCAGCAACTGAACAAAGTTGTTGATCTGAAATGAAGCAAATAGAAGTCCTACTGAAAAAAAAAAAGTTCATATGTTGCAAGGGATGACCATGTACAATCCAATTTTCTGCAGCATGTGATTTCCTGGGTTGAGCCTTGAGCTTCCTCTGTGAACAAGGTATGCACAATCTAGAGATAACATGGTGACTTCAGTGCTCCGCACCTTGTGTTTAGTAAAGTGATAAGATTAGACCAAACACTGCCTTTACTGTCAGGGTCCCTGAATTGCATTTGTTGCTGCTGACAATTCCAAGACAGAAGCTTGGTGAAGCTTGTTGGCAAGTTGATTATATTAACTCATTCCCCAAGTCTGCCTCCAAGAAGTAATGGTTCTAGCCACAGTAGAAATATCAACAGGATGGCTGGAAATCTACTGAATTGCATAAGCCATGGGGATGACTGGAACATGATGATTATATGAAATTAATAGATAGGAAGAGTTACAGGATTGTTTATAGAGTAATGTCTAGATTGAGTCAGGTAGTATGGGCTGGGCCTGGCTGAAATTCAGCTATGAAAGAATAGAAAATAATAAGGTAACCATTTACAAGTAAACAGCTTGTTAACTGCTGTGAAAGTTGTAAAAGTGTCATGGAGAAAGTGTGGAGATACTTTCAGAAAGGGCAGATACTTTCAGTGAATGGCAGTGAGGCAAGAGCCAAGTGTGAGATACTGAGAGAATTTGAATACAGGAACAAGGCATTCTCTAGCAGTCTATAATGGATATTGTCCAGGGTCTCTCAAGAGAGACACAGAAGGTACCTACAAGAGGTAACCCAGACAGAGAGATTATGAGGAGAGACGAAAGAAACTTGATGAGAATTCAGAGAGACTCAGAAGTGACCTCAAACAAAACCCTGGGGAGGAAAAGGGGGAGAATTCAGGAATACCTTGGGAGAAATACAATGGACCCTACATCCTCAGAGACTATACACAGTAAGGCTGGAACTGCTGCACTGCCCTCTTGACTTCTCTCCCAGACTGTGTGGTCTACCACATAGGACCAGGAAGTAACATTAGGAACCACTACACTGATCAAACCAACTTCTCTTCTGGACTGTTCTGTGGAGCAGGAAGGTCATTTTTCTCATGGTTGACATCACAGATACCCATGTCTAAAATGTTTTTGATCTGACTTCATTTAGACTCTGCACTTTCATTTTAACTTTTACTGCAAAAACCAGCCCTGAACTCTCTATTTCGTATTAATTAATTATTGTTAATTACTTTCAAATATAAAGTTATGTAATATAATTGTGTTAATGTATTGTAATAAAAGGATTCCAGTTAGTAACTTTTTATAGCCAGGATGGACCATGGTTTCAACCTGAGTATTACCAGCTCTGTGAAAATAAGGGCCATGTAAACAATGTCTTTGATTTTTGTTGTTTGTTCATAATCTTCTTTCAGCATAAATGTAGCAAACGTTCCTCTGAAATAATTTATTTACCTCCAGTAATTAGATCCATTAATAGAGAGCCTGTAAAATCTTGTCATCTGCTTGTTGTGTCTACACATTAAGACTATTTTTATTTTCCTATAAACATATCTATATGGAATCATTTAGGACATCAAGTCCAACATTTAACCTAACACTTCCAAATCCACCACTAAACAATGTCCCTAAATGCCACATCTTTTAAATGTCTCCAAGGACAGTGACTGGACCAGTTCCCTGAGCAGCCTGGTCTATGACTGATAGCCCTTTCAGTAATGAATTATTTCCATATTAATGCAGTCCAAACCACCACTGGTGCAACTTGAGGCTGTTTCTTCTCATCCCCTCATTTGTTGGGAGAAAAGGGTGACCCCCACCTGACCCCACTAAAGCCTCCTTCCCAGTAGTTGCAGAGTTGAAGTTTCCCTGAGTCTCCTTTTCTCCAGGCTTAACACCCCCCGTCCCATCAGCTGCTCTTCACAGGGCTTGTGCTCCAGACCCTTCAGCAGCAGCTCCATTGCCCTTCTCTGGACACACCCCAGCACCTCAATGTTCTTTTTGAACTGAGGAGTTTAGAACTGGACACAGAACTCGAGGTGTGGCCTCACCAGTGCCAAGTACGGGGGAACAATCACTGCCCTGGTCCTGCACAGACCACATTGTTGCTGACACAGGCCAGGATGCCATTGGCCTTCTTTGCCACCACTGCTGCTTTGTGTTCAGCCAGATGTTGACCATTATCACCCCCAGGTCCTTTGCTGGGCAACTTTCCAGACACTCTGCCCCCCTCTGTAGTGCTGAGTGGAGTTGTTGTGACCCCAGGGCAGGACCTGACACTTGGCCTTATTGAATTTAACACGGTTGGCCTCAGCCCATCAATCCAGCCTGTCCAGATCCCTCTGCAGAGCCTTCTGCCCTCCAGCAGGTCAACACTGCCACCCAACTTGGTAAAGTCTGCAAAATGACTGAGGGTATGCTCAGTTCCATCATCCAGATCAGCAAATTAGCGGTTAAATGAAACTGGCTCCAGTACTGACCCCTGCAAAAAGCACTTGTGACCAACTGCTGGCGGGATGCAGCTCTATTTACCACCACCCTCTGGACCTGGCCATCCAGCCACTTTGTTACCCAATAAACAGTGCACCCATCCAAGTCATGAACAGCCAGTTTCTCTGGGAGAATGCTGTGGGAAATAATGGCAGAGGCTTTGCTGGAGTCAAGATAGACAACATCCAAAGCCTTTCCCTCATCTATTAAATGTGTCACCCTGTCATAGGTCATGTCGGTCAAGTAGCGCCTGCTTTCCCTAGATCCTTGCTGGCTGGGCCTGATTCCTGGTTGTCTTGTATGTGCTGTGTGATGGCATTCCGTGTGATCTGTTCCATGTCCTCCCCCAGGCTGACAGGCCTATAGAGCCCCAGCACCATACAGATCCTCCTTCCAGCCCTTGTAAAGGGCATCACATTGACCAGCTTCAGTCTCCTGGGACCTCCCCGATTAGCCAGGACTGCTGCTAAATGATTACAAATGATTCATTGAGCTCTTCCACCAGCTCCCTCAGTACCTTTGGGAGGAACCCATTTGGCCTCATAGACTTGCGTGTGTCTAAGCGGTGTAGCAGATTGTTAATTTTTTCCGCTTGGATTATTAGGCCATCATTCTGTTCCCCATCTATGTCTTCCAGATTACCAGATGTATTGATAGAAACATTTTGTCTTTTACTGCAGTAGCCAAATTAAATTCTAGCTGGGTTTTGGCCCTTTAAATTTTCTTTCCATACTAATTTGCAACTTGGTAAAATTCCTGAGTGGAGACCCACTTCTTCCAAAGGTCATAAACTCTTTACTGAATTACAGCCAAAACTCTGGTTCAGACTGGTTTTCTTCCCCCCCACCCCTACCTCCACCACACATCTTTTGGCATTCAGGGACAGTACTTCTGCACCTTTAAGACTGCTTTCTTCAAAAATTGCTAGCCTACCTAGGTTCCTTTGTCCTTCAAGAATGCACAGAATCACAGAATCCTTTAGGCTGGGAAAGACCTCTGGACCATTGAGTCCAATCTTTGACTGATCACCATCTTGCCAGCTAGACCATTGCACCATGTCCTGTGTCCAGTCCTTTCATGAACACCTGCGAGGATGGTGACTTCACCATCTCCCTGGGCAGCCCATGCCAATGTTTAACAACACTTTCCAAGAAATTCCTCCTGATATCCAGCCTGAACCTCCCCTGGCACAGCTTGACGCTGTGTCCTCTCATCCTGTAACTAATTGCCTAGGAGAAGAGGCCAACCCCCAGCTAGATACAACTTTCTCTCTGGGATTTTTAGAACAGTAAGGTCACCCCTGAACCTCCTTTTCTCCAGACTAAATAACCCTAGGTCCCTCAGCCTCTCCTAATAGGACTTATCCTCTAGACTTTTCTCCGACTTCACTGCCTTTCTCTGGACTCACCCAGCACCTCAATACCTTCTTTGAAGTGCCTTCCAAAGAGACTCTGTCAACTAGGCCAAAGTCTTCCCAACAGAGCCCAAGCTGGTAGTTCTAACCACATTCCTTAATTCTATAATTTCATTATTACTATGGCTCAGACATCCTCCAGCCATTAGCTGCACTAGTTTTACTGCTATTAAGGCTGTTCTTCACCCCTGTGAAACAAATTAAACAGTCCCTTCTCTTACTTGTCTTTTGTGTTGTGACTGCCTGAATAATTCTGATTTCAAGGTGCTGAGTATTGGCTGAATCAAAGAGTTTGAGTTGCAGAGTCCAGTGGAGCTCTTGTGAAGAAAACTAAAGGTGAGACTGTGCCCCTTTTGCACTTGAAATCTGCTTTTAAGCTCAGACTTTGCTACTGACCCCTACCTGTGCTACTCTGTAGTATCTTCACTTACGTAATTCATTGCCTTGTATCTCGTTGATTCTCACCCTAATCCTGACACACCACCTTGGTTTATGGGCTTAGCCTCAGGCTTTCTACATCCCTATGCACCCACTGTTTTACTACTGGACTGAGACTGACTTGCTGGCTCAGAATAATGCCAGAAAAAACAAACAGAGAGACAAACAAAAAATAACTCTGCATCTTGATCCAGCTGTGGGTTTTGTTTCTATAGAGGTCGTGTGAAAATGGAGCTTAACAGCAAGAGATATTATTCTGGGATGGCCAAAGCTGCTGAACTGCTCTGTTTTTCACACATTGAGCTGCTGAGTGCTTGCATGTACATCCTTCCTTCAGTTTTTATGTCTTCCATTTACAGCTGTGGCCACTCAGTGTCTGGAGAAGGAGGCTGGTTCATGGGCAAAACAAAATTTTCCTGCTTTTAAAGAAATGACATTCTAACCAAACCCAGAGCAATTATAGAGGGGACTATTACATTTTGTTGTTATTTTTTTTTTCAATCTATGCTAAATCCTAACTTAATGTTCATCATATCATGATTTTTCTCCATATTGAATTTTCTTGTTACTGAATCCTAGAATTTTGGTTATTTTAACAACAGCAACAATGAAAATGGAAGATGTGTTTGGCCTGCTTGTGCTCATTTTGCTCATTTTTATATTTGTCTCTCCAGATGCATTTCTTCTTTCCTTCCTTCATCTTAATCTCCCATTCCTCCTCCTTTTGCCTACATACTTGAAAAGCTGAAATCTAACAGTCAAATATCTTGGTTTGAGTCTTGGAAAATTAAAAAAATTATTAACATTTTAATGCAAAATTAAATTTTGTGGCCGCTCCCAGCATATTTGGTCTTGATGCAGCCAGTCAGACAGTGCAATCCCCAGAACTCTAAAGGGGCAGAAGGGGATAGGGCTGTGTATTCTCTGCCCAGAACTGCCAGCATTCTCCAAGTCTCGATGGCCAAGGCACTACTGGATGACGGGGAAGGTCCTCCAGCCTTGTGAGGACTGAACACACCCCAGCTTGGCCTGAGGTGGGGCCCTGTTCAATATAGAGACAGAGCATAAGGAAACTCCCCCAGAAGTGAATCCCTCCCACAGGCAGGCAGCGATCCTGTTTTCCGTAGGCTTACATCCCCCTGTCCTGTCCCCCACAGCCTTAAATCCTGTTCCCTGCTGTGTCTCTATGGGACACAACTGCGGGCTGTGTAAAGACACACTCCTTCGACAGGGAGTGCAGGAAGAGTGAAGGGAGATTTCCTTCAACCCCATTCTGGGTCTCTAGAACTGATGTACAGGGGGAAATCAACTCTCAATCTCTTTTTCCATGGGAGCACAGCTCCCTCGTGAGGCAGACTTCAGCAGGGCCGTTTGAGGCCCCAGGTTCAGCTAAGTAATGGGATATTGCTGCAAAACTACCTGCAACACCAAGGAAGCAGATGTAACCATCAACCCTCAGCACAGGTACAACTGGCAGAAGATGTGTCTTGTAAGAGGTGAGGCTGGGGAAAGATCCTGCTGTTGTCCAGGGAGCCCAGGTGCCCTGCTGCTCACTAGCCCTGCTTTGCTCTAACTGCTAGTCCCAACTGTTTTCTCAACACCAAAAGGACCCAGACTTGACCTCTTCACCATACTCTAAAGACTCTGCTACTTAATTCCTTAGAAATCAAATCACAGACTCCCACCCCTATAAACCCTGCTGCCCACCTAGCATGGTTTTTTATCCCACTTGTTGATGTCATCGATGTATGATGATAAATGTTCAGGGGGATCATTCTGGTGACTGTGTAGTTCTGATTAGTCCGTGACAAATGGTAGGACTCTGCTTCCAGCCTGGTGCAGTTCATTCCAGGTGTACTGACACCCTGTCACGTGAAAGCAAATTTTTGCTTCTGCTGCCAAAGGAATTGAGAAAAAAACGTTAATATCTGTTGTAGCATACCACTTGTCTGTCCTTGACTCCAGCTGGTGTAGGGACTCCAGTATATCAAGTACAGCAGCACTTAGCAGCAGAGTGACATCTCCATTCAGGACATAATAGTCTCTGTAAATTTTCACCCTCCACCAGAATTTTCATGGGCCATATGAGATATTTAAAAGACACTGATCATTCCTTGGGTCTCCAATGAGTGAATCAGCCTGCAGGTGGGAGCCAGGGAATCTCAGTTGCTGCAGTTTCACTGCTGGTGCACTGTCATGGTGGCAATCAGCCTGCCATTCATCCACCCAGAGTAAGGCCGCAACAGAGAAATATGAGAGAAATACGAGACAAGCTCGTCAGCTGTTTAATCTTCTCCATATTAATGATGGCTACCCTGAAAGCTCATTGGTACCCTCTTGGGCCCTTGAAGTACACTGTCCTCAGGTAGTCTATGCCAAGGATACATGAGGCCTCCAGGACTGTCCACAATAGGGTGATTTTGCCACAAATGCAACAATATCAGTTAGTAGGATTAAACACCTCACAAAAGGGTGAACAAGAACCTTGGAAGTCCATGCAGTAAAACCACCAATATCAATCTCAGAGAAGTGAAAGGTGTGTTCTCTCATTCTCTCTGCAAGATAACTTCCCTGGCATAGTTAAGTGCACAACATTTTGTTTTAATATGTTCCAAAGTTTAACAAAATGAAGAGGTATTCAGTGCAGCCAGCCAACTTCAAAGACATAGAAACCTGTCACCGATTAATAACTGCTATAGCTATAGCATGCTGAATTCAGGACTCCCATTGTCTCAATCCACATGCTGGGTGCCAAAAAGTATTGTGGGATTGCTGGATGCCAAGTGGCCACAAACAGCTTTATCACTCAACAGGACAGGGGAGAAAATAAGATGAAAAAACTCATGGGTCAAGATAAAGGCAGTTCATTGAAGAAAATCAAAGGGTGTGCGTGGAAGCAAAGCAAAGCAAAAATATTTATTCTCTCATTTTCATTGTCAGTGGTGTCCCGGGAAGCAAGGCCTCAGTATGTGTCGTGATTACCTTGGAAGACAAATGCCTTAATAACAAATACCTCCTATGATCCTTAACTTCTATTTTTTTGCCAAGTACAACATCGTATAGTATGAAATATCCCCTTTGATTAGTTTAAGTCAGCTGTCCTGGCTATATGTGCTCCCAAGCTCTTGCCCACCTCCAGCCTACTGGCCATCGGATGGAGTATGAATAAACAGCCTTGATGCTGTGTGAGCCCTGTTCAGCATGACCGAAACACTGGTGTGCTATCAGCACCATTGTAGCTCTAAGTACAAAGAACAGCTCCCTAATGGTTGTTACCAGAAAAGTTGACTCCATCCCAACCAGACCCACTCACATGTCTGTGAGTCCAGTGTCACTCGATTGCAGTGCAGCTGCAATTAGAATCCCATCTCCCTCCACTTCACCCCTGCAATGTTAGGGAAAGCCCGGTCCTCTGCCTTTCCAGGCTGACCCTCACATTAAACTTTCCATTTTCCCATAGCAGAGGAGGAGGCATTGAAACCTCCTTCCTTGGCTCCACACAGCTGACAATTGGCACTGCTGGCCACTCTCCACTGTGCTTTCCTCCCCAAGCCCAGGGAGTAGGGCAGCAAACCACTAGGACCTCCCTGACCCAGCCATGAAGGTTTGTTCCTCTGCTTCCTAAAGGGCCTAGAGTTGTCTTCATCAGAGGTCTGCTTGCCCGAGAGCCTTCTGTCCCTAGGCCATTTTTTGAAAGATGCAAAGACTGCAGCAGGGATGGGATCTGGCTCTCTAGCTGGCCACAGCAGGTCAATCCTTGTGATTGCCAGCAATTCTACCAGTGAGAACTGGGTTACAGATTTTGCATCTCCTCCAGGGAAACTCAGGATACAGCTAGCCAGGCTTCCAGCAGAGGTGTGCCTTGGATCAGCTGCCAGGTGGCAGAGCAAAGTGGCAGAATTTCTCTCCCCCAGGCTCTGTTGCCCTTTGCTGAGGTACAGCCAGCAGCTGTTTTTGAGCCTTCTGTGAGCTGGCCTACCTGCCTCAGTCAGGTCCTGACCTCTCTTCATTGATGAGGACATTTCCACTCAGGCAGCCTGCACCTTCCCAGTGCCAGGGAATATTCCACAACCTTGGGCTCCCTCTGAGGAAGGAAGCACAGGCGGGCACAGGTGAGGGTGCTCAGCCAGGCAGTGCTCTGAAGCTCGGCCTCTGTGGGTTCTGTCTCCACACTCCATTCTCTTCTGGGAGCTTTGCCACCAGGCCTGTGAAGGCAGCATTTCCACAGGAACACACTGAGAGCCCAACAAGCATTCCTCTTTGGCCTGGGCCACTGCCCAGCTGCTTTGGGATACTACAGAGCTAGCTGGGCCTTCCAAAGCTGTGATTCACCTGGAATCTAGCCCTGGATGTGCTGAAGGTTCAGGGCCTGGATCCCAAGAGGAACCCCTGAGGTTCCAGTGCCAGAGCTGACTCCATCGCCCACCTCACAGTTCCAATTCTGCTGAGAAGGAAATAGTGACAGCACTTCCTGTGCCAGGAAGAAATATTTCCCAGTCCAGGAGCTGCTTTGTTGGGCATTTCACCCTGTGGTCCTTGTTACCTAGTGCTACCCAATGCAGTGGGGACAGGTTGTTCTAAGGATCCTTTGAAGAATTAGAATGGGTCACAATGTTGTAATTACAATTAGATCTTTATTATTACATAAAGTGAGTCAGTTTCAGACAGAAAATCTTTTGGAATCTCTACAGTAGCATTCTAGATAACTTAAAGCATAGCAGAAATACTTAGAACAGTTGTTTCATGTTCGACAGTACCTGAAGTTGGAAAATTCTTTTGAAATTTTGTATTTTTGAGTCAACTATAGAGTATGCGGGCAATTAGCTCCTGAGTTCCACAGTGTAATCATATGTAGAAAGAAAAAAGTACTATATTTGATAGAGTGAGCTGTGATTAATTTAAGTGGAATTTGGTCATGTGACTGACTAAAATATTGAAAGGTGTGTCATTACATTACGTAAGTTTTATGATGCCGTGAATTGATTTAAAAAACATAGAATGAAGAATATGTTCCAAATTGAAGACTGTGATTTAGCTCAGAAGGTGAAAGTTGCCTTTCTTTATGGAAAAGCAACAGTCTTCATTTTTACGTTCTGTTTTCAAGAAGAAATTTTCATGAAGCTATAGATCCTTTCCTCTTTCATCAAAAATCTGTTACTTGCAGTTCATTTTCTGCTAGAATTTTTTTCCAGTTTAAATTATTGTAAGCATCCTGGGGAAAAAAATCAGTGAAAATATTATTTGCAATAATAAAAAAATATTCAGCTTAAGATTTTCTATCAAAATAGATTTAAATTTTTTTTTCATTAAAAAAAACTCTAATAATGAGTTTTTACGATTGGGAAGTAGTCTGAATAAAAAATAGATACATGAAAGTGCTAGGTAGGAGAAGTGGTTTAAGGAAGGATTGTTACAAGGTCTCCCAGTTTGGCAGAGACTTTTGTGAATTCAGGAAGGATCAAGCATAACATTAGCTTAAAAACCCACACTCTAGAATCCACCTGGAAAACTACAGTGTGTCAAAGAATTGTTAGTCGTATATGCAGAAGATCAGACAAGTAAGATTTGATTAAGAATAGCTTCTTTAAAGCATGCACTTCAGTGATGTAACAGAGAAGTTCAGATGTTCAGATGCTTCACATTTGGTGCTTGAAGGAAAATGTCAAAGATGGGATGCTACAGGAAAAGGTGCAAAAAAGTTTGAAAATGACAGCTAAAATTTGCATTAGAGGGAAAGTCATGCAGAATAGTCAAAGAAGAGTTTTTCCTTGTGAGATTTTCCTTATGGCAATATGGAAAATTATCTGTTTGGAAGGGTATCCCATCCAACCATTTCCATCTTTAGAATGGCACTCGGGGCAAGTTTTCTGATGAGTACATGCATTTAAATATGAAAGAGCTCTGAATGACAACCAACAGATGGAAAATAATAAGCCAGAGATGGATGCCAAGGCAAGGTGCATGTGCTGCTACACTTTGGACAAATGCAGTGTGATCTGTCTTGCAGTAAACAATAATGCAAGAGAAAAGCATGGCTGTTCAGAGAACTTGATATGGTATAAATCAGACCAGTGGAGGTAGTGCATTATTCTACAGAACTTAAAATACCTTCTCCTGGGAGTGATGCCTGCCCTCTTAAATGCCTCACAAGTCTGGAAAACTCATAAAATCTTCTGTGTCCCAATAGACATGGGAACACCTTGTAAAATTTACCATATTGTCATTTCATCAAACCCCATTGCACTGCTGGAACTGCAGAGGCAGCTGAAGAGGAAGCAGCTGAAGAAGGTAAATATGGCTTCTAGCCATCTAGTCCTTTAATGTCCTGTTGTGAGGAAGAGAGAGTATGTGGATCTGCCTAATTACAATGTGCTTTCACAGGGAAAGCCCACTTATCTAGGCTTTTCTGCAAGTGGCATGGATATCACTTAACTGTTTTACCAGGAGTAAACAGCCCATGCATAATTATCCCTTCCAGAGGGGAATCACGCTGTCGGCGCAGGGGACGCCGTTCCCAGTTTATCATTTTGTAGTAAAACCACCATCGACAGGAAAGTGCATTCATGCTGCCATCAAGAGGGGGCAGCCTTTGTTAACTGCATCTCTGCTCCTCACAGCACGATGCTGTGTCCGCCTTTTTGGGGTGTGTTTTCATGCCAGGCTCTTGTCACATGGCTTTCTTGCCTGTTTGCTAAGCTATCGGTTTTTGTCAAAGCCGTGCAGGACAGATACCATATTCTGGACTGAGCTAGACCAGCACGGCCCATGTAAGCATCCCAGGTAATGGTGATGGGGATGGTGGCAGTTTTTGAGTTACCTAACTAGTATGGGTTGTAATTAGGGCTGCTTCGATCACACAGAAACCCAGACACTGATACCAGTAAGAACCAGATCTCTGATAGAAGTTCTCATAAATGTTGGTTTTATTCAGTCAGATTAAATGAATCCCAACTGGGTATAAATCTTCCATCTGATGATCTCACAGGAGTGTTTCAGACCACACTGGTGTTCTAGATAAGCAGTGAAAACTGGATCTGTTAAAAGGCCAGATATCACCTTTACCCATTCAAGATTGTTTTCCTTCAGTTGTACATAANTTTTAAATTTTATTTTTATTTTTAGAATACTGACCTTGTACTTCTGAGGCTTGAATTTCAGATTTCAGTGGAAATCCAGATGCAGGGAGCATAAATAAAAACTTCATCCAAGGACATATGAAATATGTTTAAAAGTTTTATTGCCTTCAGTTATCTGTGTACAAGACCCTATTTTTTTTCCAAGGATCTGAGTCATAATTGAATAAATGCAAGATCAAATTCATCTCCATGAAGTGCAGAGGTCAGATCCAGCTCATTAGTGATTACTGTGGATTCACCAACATTTCCACTGAGCTCACATTCTCAGTAAGAGTGGGTCAGAAAAGGATCAGGGAACTTTTAATGCAAACAAATGGGGAAGTATCTCAGCACTAAATTTAACCAGAAATCTGTGTCTCTTTGGGGTTTTTAACTCAAGAAGAGCAAAGAATTAGGAATAATGTATCATCAGATGCAATGGATCTTACGGCAAAGTGATCCACAACTGCTACCCCTCAGAGCTCTGCAAAGAATAATAAAATTTGTTACCTGTGTGCAGCACTCAGATACCCTGCAATTAGAAACTTAAGTTCTTGAGAAAACATAGAAATTACTTAGCCAGAAGATAGTGGACAGGTGCAGGTGTTTGCCACATCTATGATTGTACTCAGTCATAATCCAGAATCTCAGGTTTGCAATTTGCACATTCTTTCTCGCAGTTCAGTGCCATTGTTGGAAAACTTTTTCAGTGAGTTATCCATGCTTTTCTAACATGGAATGAGGCATACAGCAATCATTTCAACAAACATTAACAAGTGCCTGACAAACATGCTTGTTTGCTGTTGTCGTTGTTGTTTCAGGGACACAAAATGCAATGCAACACCTTGGGTAGGTCAGGGAAAGCTCACAGGTATGTTTCATTTCTTGACAAAGCTGAGTCTGGTCTGCCACGTCTCTCCAATAAAAAGCAATGCTGATGCTGGATTTCTCCATAAGTTATCTTAGTTAGATTATGTAATTTTCATCCTTTTTCCCATGTCATATCACGCAGCCAGTCTAATTGGCTGTAAAACAAGCAGTATAGGTGCAAATGCATGTGCCCATGTCTTTACTAAGGAAAGATATTTCTTCATCTGGATGAGATCCAGAATAATATTAGGAAATTGAGAATAAAATATTCCCAAAGCCGCTGGAGGCCAAATGGTAGTATTCTCTGAAATGCAATAAAGCTGTGAAAGAAATTATCTTCCAGGTAAAATTAGTCATCCTATTATAGTTTATTCAATACTTGTATCAGCTATTTCATATTCATGCCCCTCTGCTCCCCCCAGAGGCCAGCTGTGAGAGAAGGATTCAGGAAGCACAAGGCTAATTATTTGCATGAATAGCATTTTCACATGTCCTCTAGCAATAGCATCTGAAAGCCTTGGTCACAGTGTGCTTTCAAAAAGAGCTATCCTCTGAACCTCACAGGCTATGAACCACACACAGCATTGTAAGGGCAGTAAGAGGCAGGAGAAACAAAAGGGTGAAAATAGAATCACCACCACTGACTCAGCACCTGCTTCTGCTCAGAACAGCTTCAGCATGGCTTTTTGGTCTGTCTTTCCTAGGGTGGCTTTTGCATAGATTAAAGTTGAGTCTTAGTATGTGGGTCAGATTTAAACAATGATTATGCATTTTGCAGAACTGGGGCATGGAGATGAGATCCAAAGTAGAGTCAGTTATTCAGTTGGCTTATTGTTTTGTATTACTGTTGAAAATATTGTTGAGGAATTCCATGGAACTGCTCATGCCATATATCCTGTCACCCAGATACCGGTGGTGAGGAATTTATCCTCTGCATTGGCTGAAAGGGACCTCATTTAGCATTCAAAGTTCTCTGGATGGTTTTGATTGAGTATTTGAAATAGTATAGCATGCTCTAGAGATAAATGTTTATACTCCAATAATGACAGAGTGGATGCTTTTATATGCATTTTTATGGATTACTAGTACTGATTGCTACATTCCTGGATTATTTGCCCTTTTTTTCTCTCAGATATTCTTATTTCCTGTTTTGTTGGGTTGGTTTTTTTTTCCTGAATGTTTCTAGAAGTCAGAGTTTACACTGCAAATTTTCTTACTAATTCTGGAGGGATGAATATGCACATAATTTATCTAAACCTACTTACAATATTTCAGAATACTCTGATTGTTCTGTTTAATTTTGCCTTCGTTACAATGAAAGGAACCCATTTTCCTAATGTGTTTTCTGCAAGCTTCTTGGCTTTGTCTGCCTACACTAGGTCCACTGATGAACCAACACCACATCTGCAGCAGGCATGGGATTTCTGTGATGAGATAATTTCAGTGAAACAGGTGCAATCTGTGTCAACCAGTTACAGTGGGTTAACCCCAGCTGGCTACTTAGTACCAAGGAGCTTTACTCACACCCCTCCCCATGCTGGGATGAGAATAAGAATTGAAAGAAAGAGGCAAAACTTGTGGATTGAGATAAGAACAGTTTAATAATTGAAACAAAGTAAAGATAACAACAACAATAATAATAATAATAGTAGCAGCAACAAGAACAATGAAAACAACAGAAGTAACAACAATAATAAACAGGAGACATAAAAAGGAATACAATTGAAGAAAAACAAGTGATGCTCAATGCAATTGCACACCACCTGCTGGTTGGTGCCCAGCAAATCCCTGAGCAGTGACTGGTGACACCTGGCCAGCTCCCCTCAGTTTATACACTGAACATGACACTCTATGTGATGGAAAATCCCTTTGTCCTGTTTGCATCAGCTGTCCCGGCTGTGTCTCCTTCCAGTTTCTTGTGCACCTGCTCATGTGGCAGAGCATGGGAAACTGAAAAGTCTTTGATTTAGAACAAGAACTACTTAGCAAAAGCTGAAATATCAGTGTGTTACAAACTTTATTCTCATACTGAATCCAAAACACACTGTACCACCTAGTAAGACAAAAATTAACTCCATCCCAGCAAAAACCAGGCGAGGATCTATGTCTCATCCCATACCATTTTTGTCATGCCAGGTCCCATGCTTCCCAGTATCCCATAACCTTTCCTATCTTTTGACTGATATACCCACTGCTGTAATTCCTTAAGTCTTTGGAGCCTCCCTATAAGAATCTGTTGAATTCATTTTGTCTGTGACCCTGGGCTGTCATAACAATCAGGCAGGAAAGATGGTGTGCAGTGTCTGAACGTTGCATGTTGTAGACAATTCTGATCCCATCACCATATGCTTATGGAGTTCCATCAAAGTCCATTCTTCAGTAATGTGGCCATCGAAAATCTGCAGTTGTGGAGATGGAAACTGTGAGGCACCCAATGTGATGAACGGTGGACAGCAGCCATAGAAATGATAATATACAGTATGTGTATATACATATATATATGTATATATATGTATATGTATATATTTTTATATATGTGTGTGTGTATATATATAGATACACAGATATACATATACACACACACATACGGCAAATAATATCATACCATTTAATTAAATGGCTATTCTCACCCAAAATGAAACCCTCTTGAGGTACACACTGGAATTCTCCATACTCCTGCATTACCCACCATGTGCACCTAGGGTCTTAAGAAAAGCATGCCAGAGGTGGGTTTACCTATGCCTGAGGCAAGGACAACCCAAACTTTTACATTATCCATTTTTGGTCTGTATGTATGTCATGGCCCCACAGAAGTGGAAATCCCTGGGCTGCAGCATCAACTCAGACAGTTCCATGCAACAGTGGCCTGCTCAGCCCACTTGGAAGTAGCAATTGCAACTCCTGCCTTTAAAAGTGCAGAAAGGTACTTTCAAGTGACCTTCATTACAGTTTTGACTGTAAAAATAAATTATAGTCGAGCTGTTCCTTGCAAGAAAAACGTGTAATTGCTTGAAAGTCCAAAAAGGGGTCGTGTCTGCAATGGGCCATTGCTGCATGGCATGCAGCATGTTGGAGGCTGACTGATGTTGAGAACAAGAGATTTGCAAAGTGAACAGTCACAAAACTGAAAGTTATTTCATAAGTCATGTGACCAATAGCAACAAATAATTACCAAGTTACATGAAAATCAGACTAATTTATATTTAATTGTGACATTTAGAGCCCAGTGAAGGATATTTTATTAGCTTGAATCCCCAGAGGTGAATTTATGCTCTCAGGTTAATTTCCAATTGTATAACTTGTTTTGCACATCCACTTAAAGATTACATGTCTTTTCCTTCAGGCCTTTTCTTGACCTAAGATGATTTAAACATTGGGAACACAAGAATCTTTGCTGTCTTCTAAGTTCAAAACTCTCAGCCAAACAAGAAGCATCATGGAACCAGACAGCTTCAGAGGGGAAAGGGAAAACAATGAAAACAGAATTTTCTACTCACTAACCGTATCACATGATTGAGTTCTAAAAGTACTCAGTGCTTATGATTAGAATTTTGCTTTCAATAGAACTTAAATTATGTTTCCCATGCCTAACTGAATTTTTGTCTTTTTAAATCACCTGAGCACTCAGACCTTAGCACTGTAGACCTGGGCATGGACTCTGTCTTTCATGATTCTGAGGAAGAAAAGGATGAAGAGAGAGTCAGTTTGCAGGGGCTAATATATCGAAAAGTTCAAGTGGACATGATTTTTTTGTTCAGCTTAGCAGGAGAATGTTATGACTTGGGCTGTACCTTCACTACAGGCTGCCAAAATCAGTGAGGATATAATAGATGCAGAGTTCTGTGCAGAAAAAATCAAAGTGCAAAAGTCAAACCAATTAAGGACTGAAGGCCAAGACATCCATTCTGCACAGTGCAGCATAGCACTGTCCAGGATCTGCTCAGGATAGTTGTTCTGTGGATCATTAGCTCTGAACAACAATCTTCTGTTCAGGATCACTACAGTGGCCCATTCCATATCCTTGAATATGTCTTGAGTTTACATATTACAGCACATAGCTGTAGAATAGGATCTGAGCTGTAGGCTAGAATCAGGAATGTGAACATAATTAATTAGACATCACTGATATTTACCATTTCCGTTTTTAATCTAAATTTCTACCTGCTGCTATCACTTGTTTCTTGGATGCCTGGTCAAACTTCAGAATGTTCTTGTGCTTTATAAAATGAAAAAAAAAAATTACAATTCTTGCTTTAATGGTCTAATACAATAGGACTGGATTACATAATAGAAAACCTATCTATGGAACAGGAATATACAGAAGGTAGAATTTAGTATAGCAACAAAATCCTATGAATGTCTGAAAAAGCCCAAATAACTGTTGTTCATACTGAAATAATATTAAAAAAACAGGAAGCAAGTCAAAGAGAGTGAGTTTCCCCAGAGCAAATTCCATGTGAAAACTCTTAGTTCAGCTCCTGTATTCCTATTCTCAAGTTTGCACTCATTTAATGGTATTTTATGTTCCAACTTTCCTAGGAAAGCAAAAAACCTGGCACAGCATTAACAAAAGCACTGGAGCCAGTCAACACTTGTGTGAGCTCTTTACTGTCTGCGTGCCACAGAGAAGCATGAAAGCCAACTGGACAGGCTGAGGCACTGTAGCGGTGGTGGTGCTCCCTATCAACCTTTGCCTTTGCTATGGACATGAACCTGACTTTGGATAATGCAAGCAGAAGACTTAAGCAGGAGCTAGGTTACAGAAAATTTCAAGTGAAACTCCACTCCAGGACGGTATCAAAAGAGCAGCTTTCCTGCCAGGTATGCCTTGTTTGTGGCGAAATTTTCTAATCGCCTCTTGGCTCCTTTGTTATAGCAGTATGAATGACCAGTTCAGTGGGCAAACTTTCCAGCAGAGGCCTGCACTGTAGCATTTCCTGGATCACAAAAGTTTTGGGATAATTTAGTGGATACATTTGCAGGGCCAGGTAATAAACTCCCAGGCACTCTCACTCATAAAAAAAAAAATCTCAGTTTTATAGAGCTCAACTTACATCACAGTGTATTACTCAGAACCTAGCACCTCCCACTCAAAACAATGGAGATTCTTTCTTCCTTCCCCATTCTCAGGAGAAGAAAATGTGATACTATAGTGGCCAGGATTTTTAAAATCTGGATGTCAATGTATTTCTGGGTTATTGTTTTTATTGCAATTGCTTGAGTAAGAGAGAAGATACTGTTTTCTAAAACAAGACTTAGTGAGGAATAGAAGATCTATAAAACCAGGGAATTTATACTACAGTGATAAATTATTTTATTTCTTTTTTCCTTATTTTTATTCTGTTTATTCCATATCCACACTGTATGAAGGATAAAACCAGAGATTATTCATATGAATAAGGTTATTAGCCAATATAGCAGATTACTAGTACAAAATACATATCCAGGTGTGAAGGAGAGTGATTTAGTTTTTCAGTCTATTTTCAAATCAGCCAATCTGTAGCCCATTTAAATTCACCATTTTTAAAGAGACTTCTAGCATATGTCGTGGTGCATTCATGCTGTCTCCTAGACTGCTCTGAGATCTCAGGAATTCTTGTTAGGCTTTGTCCTTGATAAATTGCTCTCGAGTGATGAATCTCCCCTTGAACTTATCAAAAACATCTTACCCTGGTCCATAGCAGGAAATTCTGTTGCCTAACCAAGGAAGGGGACAAGAGATAACCCTGAAAGCCTTGGAACTTAACTGAATCGTAGCCCAAATGGAATAATATTACTGGGACTGAAATTCTGAGGAAAATTACTGGTCTGTATTGAGGCCAGGATGGAGACTGACTGATGACTAAAGCCAAGAAACTTGCAACCCTATGAGCAATAGTCCCAAGTGAGGCCCTTTGAGCTCCCCTGGGCTGCAGTGGCTGCACCAGCATCTTGCACAGGTTCTCTTGGAGCTCACCAATTCACAGGTTTGAGAACTCAGAACAGTAATTGAAAACTGAAAACAGGGCCTGGTGGGTACCCAGCTCCTTGAGGCTCAACCCTTCACCCACAGAGATGCAAACACATTTGGTGTCAATCTTAACAGGTACCTTTTATGTATATATACATATACGCATCTGTGTTTGTGTGTGTCTGAATTCATTCAAATACCCTCTATAAAGTATGAGTCTGCCATCTCAAATTTATTATCAAGTCACTGTAGTAATTGTAGTAAATCCTGTTGCTTCTCTTTCTAAATGTTAAATTTGTCAATGATCATGCATTGCCAAATCTTTTAGACATAAACCATTGACCAAGGGGCTGGGACTAAGATTGTGTTCAGCTGCATCTAAGCTCCATCAGGAGTTTAGAAAGCAAGGGAGTCCTCATTGAACTTCATGGCTCAGCAGAGGGGTCTCCCTTACCCTTTTGCATCTTTATAATTTTGCATCCTCAGACTATGTGTGAATCATTCTAAACTGATTCTAATCCAATTATGTTTCGTAATGCAATTTTTCCATGTAAGCTTCATCTATATACTAGGTCATAGAGTGAAGCTTGCCACCAAACTTTGTTAAGTCATGCTTTCACAAATTTATATGACACGTGCTTTTGCCAATACCCTCAATGGTGATTCTTTAAATGACCTAAATGACTAATTTGTGACATCATTGAAAGAAATCAGCTTGTTCAAAATGGAGATATAACTGTTTCTTCATGCATTTCTTCATAGACACCAGAGTATCCTGGATACTGAAATATGAGATTAGACAGAAAAATTCAATGGAGGAAAAGGCAGTTACAAAGTTGAAAGACACAGCATGAGGCTCAGAAACCTCAACTTACAGGCTGAAGCAAACCTGGTCTCAAACAATTCCTAATACCTCCTGTACTGCCCAGTGCTACAGTCAGGGTTCTGGGCAGACAGAACTCACAGATCTTCTCAAAGAAGACAAAAAGAGCATGGCTGTTCCTCCCAGTTAAAAGAAGCCTTGAAGGCACTTGATTACTTTCTGTAAAAATATCAGATTACAAAATGCTGGGTTGGGTGAGGAAGTTTTTGAGCTAAAACCTGATGTTGGCCTAAGAACAAATGAATACAGACTTGCTATCAATACGTTTAGAACAGACATTTGGGAAAGTCACTGGAGCATGGAGGTTCCAGCAGTGCCTGCCCCCAGGACTGATAGAGAGAGGCTGCCAGTCTGGCTTTTGAGAGAAGCATAGCTGAATTTTTCAGAGGGCAGTTTGATGAGGTGCCCTAAGGAATGAGGCCTCCTAAGCCAGGAACCAGTGCCAGTCTGGGTTCTTTACCTCAGAGCTTATCAGCAAAGGCATCTTTTGACTATAAATCATTTGCTTGGCACTCCAATATATAGCAATTCCTATATTCAGAATACATTACTTAAAGTGAAGGTGAGACACTACTTCCTTGTCATAACTTGAGCACTTGAAATAACATGTTTATTTCCCAGCTATTATTAACTGGAAATTACACATACAAGAGATTTTCACACATGGTTTGTCCTAGGTTGTATTGTTAATAGCAGCCTGAAATGCAGACCTCTGACCACTTCTACTGCCTGTAGTCTGTCCAGCTACTGTGATCAGCCATGAGGTAATGATGGCAGCTGACATCACTAAAGGTCAAGCAGTGAATATATTTTCTGTCACAGAGATGTGCTTATCCTTGTGTATGCCCTGTTATTTTGCAAATCTTCTGTCAGAGTAGCTACAGAATTCACACCACCAATCTGTAAGGGAAAACAAACAGAAGAAGCATGACAGGATTTCTCTGATGTAAGCTTTGAAACCTCCCTGGGTAAAAGGACATTTCTTTCAACACTGTGAGTGGAGAAGTATTTGTTATGCCCCTGTAAGCATGGCACAACTCAGTATTTTCAGTATCAAAGAAAGAAAGTGATGCTGATCGGTGTGTAGCCAAAGTCTGCCTCTCTTCTCTGCAGCAATGTGAGCACAACAGGGTACAACTCATCTCACACTCCCTTTCATGGTGCAGGTTTCTCATCACGTTCAAAAAAAGAGCTTTCCACAAAGAACTTTGCCTTTAAAAACTTTTTCTCACAGGTAATGTGCAAGGACTGCAGATCCTCAGGATGGCAGTATGAATCTGAGAGGAAAACTGTGTCCTTTGAGTACTAAGTGGCCCCACTCAGGAATTGTGCTTACCTCAGGCAGGCACTGGATCCCGAGTCCTTAGGCTGTGCCAGCTGAAGGTCTGGTCTTGGAGAAACAGCAGTTTAGAAATTGCTTGGAGAAGCTCCAAGTTTCTCTCTCTCAGTCTGACTCCTTGTGGCCTCAACACTTTTCACTTCCTCAGGCATTGTGCCCTTTCTGCCAGCCCTGGCTGAATAATCATAGTTATTTTCTCATCTCAAAAGACAGAAGGTGAAATGTTAATTTTCTACTAACAAACTAGCTCTCCTTAACTTGCTCTTCCTAACAGACCTGTAATGTGTAATAAGAAACTTACTGGCTAAGAAGCCTCACATTGGAAACCTCCTTCCTCATACTTATGAAAGGTTCTCAGTGAGAACCAGGCTAGCAGGACAGATGAAGGTAGACTTTTATGCAAGAAGTTTCTAAATTAATCTTACACTTGGGAGCAAAATCTCCAGCTTGCCAGACCACTAACAGACATTTCCACCCCAAGCAGAAGTAATGCAACTAGAATGTGCAGGGCAAAGGCTGACACCAAGGAATTGCTAACATTTTTCCACTTTAATTTTTTGGCAGCCCTGAAGCAATCACAGTTTCTCCTGCCGTCTGGAATAATGGAAAAAAAATTAAAGAATTTCCAAAATCAAATAACACCAATAGTCCTAAGGTGGTCCTTTCAGATCTATGCTGATTTCCATGGCAGTAATTGGTAAATATCCTCTTGACTAGATCAGCAATCACAGTCTCACATATAGACATTAGCAATATCATTTCAGAATTGTAAGATTGATTATTCTGTTTGAATATTTCAAGACAGAACCAGCATATTATAATTAAGAGGAAAAAAAAAAGGTGAAGTTCCAATTTTCCTTTTCTAGGGAAATGATAAAGGATAAACTGAAACAGGAAACTTTCACCACTCATCTGAGACTAGGATGTTACCTTTCTGAGGACTTTCCAAATGTGAAAGTGAGGGATTTGATACATGAAAGCAGTGGTATGTTCATTCAGAAGATGAAATACAAAAGTTCTAACTTCTTACTGCTCTGAGTTATCTACAGCAGCAGTTTTTGACTGATCATGTTGACTGTAACAAAAGGTTTTTGCAAAAGTACTAGGAAAAAAATTTATTGTTCATATAGATAGAGAAAAAGAATTCCTACCTGGAATCTATGTAGCATTTAATAGCCAATGGTCTAGAAGGAGAAACAAAAATTTAATATTCTTATGAGAACATTCTATTTTTCTAGAAGAAATGTGTAAGAGGTTCTATGTAAAGTGACAATCATCTGAGGAAGGCTGGAGTACTGTTGTGTGATAGAAGGTTTTGTTTTAAACTTTGCATGGCTGTTTCAAACCAGCAAAACAGCAAAATTGACTTGGCTTATCATTTTCAATGGTATTCACATTAAAAAAGGAATTGTACTGCAGGTTTTGTGCCAGACTATGGGTGGTTTAAACAACATGTATTTCTCATTCCTAAGTGACTCATATTATTTCCTGTTTTCTCTAAAAGACTGTGCAGCTTGCAGGTCTCTCCTAAGTATCAATATGGAAAATCACAGATATTGCACCATTTTCTATCCAGCTTTTTTTCTTGTAACTAGAGAGAGAATCTAAATATTTATTTGAAGTTGGAACATGAGCACAAAAAGAGATCCAGTACCACAAGCAGGCAAACAGCTACCAAATCTCACTCAACTTCTTACTTCTTTTGGTGCTCATTGCCAGAAAGTGGCATACATCTGTATGCAAACAGATGTTTCTAATCAGCCAGGGTACCTTCTCCTTTTGTATTTTGGACAGAAGTACTGATAGCCCTCACTCAGGCCATAAAGCCACTTCCTCTGCAAGTGGTGAGCAGACCAATCATATTTACTCAGAGCAAGAGAAAACACTAACTCCTGGTATAGGCAAGTTGACTAGCAGTGCTGTGTTTTGCTGCAATTAGATAATCACATCAATTCATGCAAAAATAAGAAGAAGCTGTTTTGGCCAAACTCTGAATTTTGGGGAAAATTTCTGTGTTGCTCTTCATACATGTATATCTAGTTCAAGAGTTTCTTCAAGACTGAAGAGGTAAAGCTTCTTGTGTGTACTATATGTTTCACTACACATTTCAGTTTCTTCTTTAGCTACTATAATATTGCAGGAGGGTCTCTGACTGACTTGTACGCGAGGAGAAAAAGCCCAGGTGTAAAAACAGTCTGTAGGGGTAAATAGAATGACATAACAAAATGAAAATGTCAAATCAATTTTTTTTGGTTGACATACTGAAATAATGCCCTAATGGAAATTAAAGCCAGCTGAAAGACATATCCTGGAGAAAGACCAGCCTGAAGCATCTATAAAAATGGACTCTACCTTGTTGATAGAAGTTCAGATAATGGTGGACAGAAGGACCAAATTTAAAAACAAATACCATGGTGACTGTTAATCGTCATTACTCTCTGAAGACAGCCTGCTCCTGCATGCCAAAAATTCCCACAAGAATGCCAACATCTAAAATTCTTCAATTTCTTAAAATTCAGTCTAACATGTAGCATCTCTTGAACATCTAAACCATACTCTTCCAAAAACCGTAATAGATGAGAAAAAGTTCAAAACAGCACTACGGTCCTAAACAGGATTATCCTTCTTTTTTTTTTTTTTTTNNNNTTTTTTTTTTTTTTTTTTTCAGGCTTTCTTCTTCTGAAAGACAAACATTCAAATAGGTGGTTACCTTTGTGTTTTTAAGAGGCAGATAATGAAAGAGTTTGCAAAGAGTACCATTTCTTCTCTTCTGCTTCTAGAAAGCACAGGCTTTATACAAGTAAGGAGTGAAAACATCTGTAAACTACTCAGTTTCCTAAAAACTCAGCTCTCTAACAAATGAATCCTTGGTCTGAAACTATGTGTTGTCTAAGAGCTTGTTATTTCCAAAGTCTAAAATCTACCTGATCTCCTTAACTTTTCTTGTGGGAAGAATAATCCTCTCAGAGATGTGGCCTACAGAGAGAAGGTGGAGTAAATCATGAATCCCTGACTGAAAGATATGCCCTGGAGTTCTGTCCCAGCTGGCTTCAGACAAGATCTGACTGTGGATTCAAATATATGAGCTATTGGGCAGAAGAACACAGGTCAATTTAGCTAGCAGCAAACTGACAGACAACCATTAGACTCACGCAACACAAGAAAGTATCAGGCCTGTTGAAAAGAGACCAGCAGTGGCACAAAGACGATCAGAGGGACAGGGCACCTACTCTATGAAAACAGGCTGAGAGGATTGCATCTCAGGCCTGGAGAAGGGACGTCTCCAGGGAGATCTCACAGATTTTTCCAGTACCTAAAAGGGTAATAGGAGAACTGGAGAAGGACTTCCTACAACAGCATGCAGTGACAGGACAAAGGAGAATGGCTTCAGATTTAGAGATAGTAAGTTCAGATTAGATATGAGGAAGAAATTCTTTACTATGAAGGTGGTGAGGTACTGGAACAGGTTGCCTGGAGATGTTGTGGATGCCCCATTTCATCCATGTGGATGAAGCTTTGGGCAGGTGTCCCTGCCCATGCCAGGGTGTTGGAACTAGGCAGTCTTTAAGGTATTTCCATCCCAAACTGTTCTGTGATTTTATGAAATCCTGTAATTCCAGGGCCTGATGAAAAAAATCGGGTCCACTTTGAAAAAGCAGGCACAGTTTTGAGAAATGTGTCAATCAGATCCAAGGGGTCCAAGAATTGATAAAGAAGCTGGAAGCTTCTGCACCATGCAGAGTAATTTAGCACTCCACTGCTCAGGGC
Organism: Promerops cafer; assembly: GCA_013398275.1. NCBI lineage: Eukaryota > Metazoa > Chordata > Aves > Passeriformes > Nectariniidae > Promerops > Promerops cafer. Next base: position 75,919 of record VZSE01002398.1, on the reverse strand, counting down.
AGTCTGCATGATTTCCTGCAAAGTCTCCACTGCCGGTATGTGACAGCATCTGCTCCAGGGCTGTGAGCAGATGCCAGTCCTGACTGTGACACTGGACCTGCCCAGAGGTGTTTGTGACACATATTGTGTCTATGCCTGACTTTAAACCCATGGTTTCCAGGCTTTAGTTGTCTCCCATTTATGGAGCATAGTGCGGTTGCTGCATGCTGTGTTTTGCGTCTCCTCTTCTGTACAGCAAGATAGGAATGTGGTCTAGCAAGGTGCTAAGCCCCCAGGCTGGGAGCAAAAAATATCAAACCATTATTCTGTCAAGGCAAACACCAACCATGGGAGTGAAAACTGCTTTCAAGTTAGTACAGTTGGCAGTTGGCTTACCCAGGTCCATAACGTCAGTGTGGATACTGTAGATTTTGTATCTTTTTAAAAAGGGACCAGACTTTCAGTCATGTCTGGCTGACTGCCGTGTTCACACCTAATGTTAAACAGCATATTGACAGTGGGAATGCAAGAACAGTGGCAATTAGTTAATATCAATAGCTACTAGTTTTCACTTCTTTTGCTTTAAGAATCTCAGGATGCAGAGAATCACATTGTGCTGAACCTGCATTTTCAATGATCTAGGAGTGTTGCTGCATGCCTAGTTTGTGCAAGAATTTGTTGCAGTTTTCTCTTATGCTGAGACATTTCTGTGAAAATTCTGCCGTATAGCTATTGATAGAGAAATACTCTAATATACTAGTGAAATTACCAACTGTTTAAAATTTGAGCCAAATATCCCATTTCCCCCCTGAATGCTGTTAGTAGAATAAATGTAGCTATTACTAGAGTGAAGAATCCACTTGTAGTCAGTGTTAGGCTCTGGTAATTCACTGCTCCACCAGTAAGCTCCTCTCCTCTCTTTGCCAAATTTGCATTCTGTGGTACTACATCCAACGCAGAGACCAGTTTTGGAAACATATCTTCTAAGAACTGATCTCTTGTCTAACACTGGCAGCTAACAACTATGTGTTGCTTGAAGCAAATTTTCAGCTTACCAAGCACAGCTTGTAGAAAAGTTTATGGTTTATTCCAGTCTTTGATTTGCTGATTGGTTGTGTTTATCATAAACCGCAAGGGGTTGTGAACTGCCATGCACTGAAGATGTTAATTTCTTTTACTATTTATCTAAATAACAGGGTGGCTTGAAAAGCCTCCTGTAAGGTCTAATCCACCATCTAAGGCATTTTTACTCTATTGCTGAAGAAAATGTAGCCATAAAGGTTTAATAGGTAAAGTCTGACCACTGTACAGGAAAGTATTAATAGCTTTACATACTTGTATAAATAGGTGTGCTCATGCTCAATAATATTTCTGATTCAGCCTCTCATTTAGTATCATTTCATTAACTGATCTCTGGACTCCCATGTAAGGAAAAGTACAGCTCCACCAAAGGCACCCACAGGTTTTTCATATGCTGATGGCCCACACAACATTGTTCTGTAATCAACACCAGGTATTAAAAAAATATCAGAATCCAGAAACAGAAAGAAACAGGGAAAAGGCAGTACCTAGTACCAAGGGAAATTGCATCAGCATAATCAACACTACTCTTTAGTAAGGAGTGTGTAGGTGATGAAGAGGAAATGCAAAATGTTTTGCACAGTTTCCAGTGCCAGCTGAGCAGCTACATATAAATGCCACTATGTTTCTTTGCCTCAAAGATATTCTCTGTTCATTGAAAGTGTAAAAGTATCTCTGCTGACAATGCAGACAATGCATTGTGTAGTTAATATTTTTAACAAGAGAATTCAGGTTTTGTGTAACAATGGTAAAAACTGACAAACATGCTGTCATAAGCTTTTTTTTTTTAAAAAGGGTAGGGGGGTGGGGAAATCACTATTCACATCCAGAGCACGTCCATCATAGAAGATGAAGAAGGTTAATGGTCCATGAGAAAAAAACACATCTCATAGTGACAGACAGGACTGCAATGTTCTTCTGTACAGGGCCAAAGGAAAGGTCAGTGGTGGGCAGACCACACTTCTAACAGCAACTTACACAGGTAGATAGGACAAGGGGAAATGTTTTGAAACATTAAAAATACTTAAAAAAAAAAAAAAAAAAAAAAAAAAGCGTGCCTGTGGGGAAATTTAGATTAGATGGTAGGAAGGAATTCTTTATTCAGAGGGTAGTGTGGTACTGGGAGAGATTGCCCAGAAAAGTTGTTGATGCCCCATCCCAAGGCCAGGTTGGATGTGGCCCTGAGAACCCTAATCTAGTGAGTGGCAGTGCTGCCCATGGTGGACAGGGTTGGAACTAGATGATCTTTTAAGGACCCTTCCAACCCATGCCACTCTACAATTCCATGATAATGCTGAGGCTAGCAAAGACCAATTCCCAAATTGTAACATCACTCATTTTTGCAGGATTTTGTCACTAATAATTTAATCATGCCTTGAATTTTCAATCTGTTTAAAGGCAATAAATATTTAATTAACATTGTTAATTCCATTTGTTACAGCTCCTTAAAGCATGATTCCTAGAGATGGTAAACATTTAACTGTGTTTTGCTGAATGGATGTCCTATACAGATTTTTAAAATACTGATAACTAATAGATAAGCATTAAATGAAGTAGTACAAAGTTACTTTTTTTTACTTTGAAAATGCCAGTTTCACAAAGTCTTGTGAGATTCCTGAAGGGCATAATTTTAATGCTGTGCATTCATCTAGCCAGTGTGATGAACTCCTGCTTGGTACAATCACTGCTCAAATCTCAGCTTGGCACATGACAGCCACTGAAGATCTGGACCCTAACATATCTGAACAGCACTTTGATGCCTGAGTCATGCACGCATTTAAGCACTTCCAGCTAAATCTTTTGATAAAGGTAGGCAGGCCTATAAAGCTCCCTCTTGGTCAAGTAATCCTGAGTAAGTAATCCCACTAGGTACATGAAGCTACTTGTGGAATTATTTCTTTAACACTCACACTGAGCCTCAAGGCCCAACAGATCATTGTGCCACAAGTGCTAGATTTCAAGGTCCCCTGCACATGTGAAGGAATTGAACTAATAATGCTGATGAAGAAGATGTGAGAGTGTATGCCATTGTTCACCAGGAGAAGAGAGAGAAGAAGCTGCTTTGTAGTCTGGACCTGTGTTTTTACCCAGGAAAATACCTCTGAAGTTGCTTGAAGAATTGGGAACCAGTCATTTGCCAGAAGGTCATTGTAGGTCCACAAGTGTCTGCAGACAACAGACACAGTTTCTGCTCAGAAATGACAGGGCTGCATTAAAAGTTGAAATTAGCAACATCAGGGAAAAAATAGCATATATCCGTGTCTTATGGCTCTTCTGCTCTGTTTGAAAGCTCCCCACCTCAGAAGCCATGGCAGGAGCTTACTGTTGGCCGACTGTGATGGACTAACCCCAGCAGGAAGCTAAACCCCACACAACCACTCCCATCCAGTGGGATGGGGAAAACAATCAGAAGGCTTAAAGGCAGAAATATCATGTGATAAAAACAGTTTAATCAGTAAAGCAAAGTCTGCACAGTCTAGCAAAGAAAACCAAAGTATTCATTCAGCACTTCCCCTTACCAGGCTCCAGGAAAACAGGGTGTCTTTCACCTATAATCACCACCAATGTACAAAACATAAATTAAAATTTCCTTCATACATCTTTTCCAGCTGTCTGGACTTTTTCACTCCTCTAGTGTTTAATCAACTAAAATGCAGTCCTGCTTCTGATGTTTGGAAGACTAATAAACTTGTCATGTGAGGACGGTTGTCCAATGACTTTCAGTTTCTCATCAGTAAATCAGAATTTGATCTTGCTTGGCCTGAATGGAGGACAGGAGAAGGAGGGGGAGTAAGCAGTTTTCACTGCATTAATCAGCCCACATCTTCAAAATGAAGACTGTAACAGCAGTCACTCATGTGGTTGATGTTCTTCTATGTGCTGAAAGCATGAAAAATGTTAGAGTTCTTAGCATTATGCTATAGCCAGCGGTAGATTTGGAATTTGTAATTTGCAGAGAGTAGCACTCATCTGCTTGGGCCATTTTTAGTGGTGAGCTAAGAAGCAGCAATAAGCAGAGTGGGATTTATGTCCCAGTTAGCAGTGATCATGACTCCTTATTGGCAAAAGTGTTCTTGGATTTTTTTTTTTTTTTAAACAAAAAAAGGACTGACATCTTATTTATAGAGTAGTTTTCAGAGATGATGAAGTTTGTACACATCCTTTGTTTCATCCTTTTATCCCTCTGGGTGTATTTCTGAACACATGTACGTGCAAGTGCATATATATATTTCCATATCCATGTATGCACACAGCAGGAGTATATCCCATTATTGCTAGGATTGCTGTGCAGTTCTTTCAAGAAAAGGGCCAGGACTTCCTGTGATCACATGCATAACTCTAGAAAGCTCTGCAGGTTTGATCAGAGAAGCAAATATAGACGAGCGAGTGCCTGTGACTGTCCCCCAGCTACTGCTTGTCAACACAATAAATTAACTTCTATTAGTCAGTGAACACATTGCAGATTTACAAACCACAGGTAGTCACTTTAGACCTCAGTTCTGTCTTCATCTTTGGCTTCCAAGTACATCAATACTGGACCTTTAGACTAATGCTTGTCTTACAATTTTCTCAGGAAAACAATCTTACCTGATTTTGGAATTTCTTCAAAAGAAACCACTGGATCTTTTGGAAGCTAGTTCAAAAACTGAACATCACCTGTTAAAAATGTGATAGTTCATTCTTTGTGCCATCTAGCCTTGATATCTCCTTCCTCTTTTTCAGTTTTTCTGCTGCAAATCAAATAATTCTTCAGTACTTCCTGCAACCCAGAGGAAGTCCCTGTACATTTCTAAGTTGCTTCAGAGAGCTTCATTTGGTAATGAAGTCTCATTCATTCATTCAGGTCCTGAAGTCTCTCACTGAGAACAAGGTCTTCACATAGCATCAGAAATGAGGTGAGGGCAGAGATGAAAAATACACACTAGTGGAATCTACTTGACTTGCTGGGATCAAATAGGAGATAGATTTGGTTTGTGCAAGAATGTTGTACCACAATACCTCAGGGCTTCATAGTTCTCCATGTTATAAATCTTCCTGAATTGTAGGAGGGAAGAACTGGGGTGGAGAGTGGGGGCACAGACTGGAAACAGCTGGGACACAACATGAAGTCTCATAGTTTCTTGACCTGCACAAGACATGGCCAACACAGCAGCAGTTCCATAGTATGGCTTATTCAATCCAACTGAAGAGGACTTCCTAAAATTTCTCTTCCTGCAGCACTGTCTGAATTGATTCTGGATCTTGTTCCAGTATCAAGCTCCTGACATTTGCATCTTCTTTACAGGTACAGCGAGGCTTGTAGAATGGAAGATGTTATCAAGTATATGCTACATTGGATTTGGGGGACTTAGCTCCACCTCATAGCTGGGCTAGAGTCCTTACGCCACCTTGGGCACCATCATCCTGACCTTCTAGCTAGAATCCTTGCACATATCTATGGCCAAAGGAGTTTTAGGACCTTGCTCTTCTCTAGACTCAGTCAAGGTCTTTCAGCTGTATGTCAGACACAGGGAATGAAACACTGATGCTGCTGGTCCCATTCAAGCTGATGCTAGATATCCACCCAAGTTTAAAGCATGGGGATCATAGTGGTGATCCTGAGCCTGGCAAGACTGTGGCTCAGGCAGTCACCAGTCCTTGCTCTGCCTTCTTGCTTGCCCATGCCTTAATTCAAAGGAAAATTGCCACGAGGGTTTGTGCACCTCATGGGACCCGTGGTGCTCTCTATAAAGTGCACAGTACAAATGATTGAGGTTCTCTGGTCCCAGCTCAGTAAGGACTGATTTCAAAGACAGGCCTACCTTCAGGAATCTTTTGGCTATGTGTAACAAACAAATCAAATGGCCAGAGTGATACCTGTGGGTGACCTCATCCCTTCTTTCACCTCCTCCCACTGCACAAAGGGACGATCTGTCTCTGTGTCCTGACAATTGCTGTACATGTCCGCATGGCCCTGCTCATTATAGACAGCTGCTGTCAGACCTACTTGGAGTTTGAAGTGAGGTTATTTGCACTCATGCATCATGATGACTTGGCCTGGCAGGTGTTTATGGGATGAGCACTTTTCTGCAGGAATTTTAATTGATCCAAGCACCAACACTTTCCCAACACAGTTAATTCAGGACCACAACAGCTGCATTTTCTTTTCTGTCTCCTGGACATGATGATGTGTGAGGCAGACACTACAGCAAACGCTGAGTGAGTCTGATGCCTTTCTTGGCACGACAAAGGTGGAACACCAACTGAGCTCTCCTCCCCGCGTCAATCCTCACAGCCACCTCTCAAATGTCTGATTTCAGCAAGGTTCTTCCATCTTTGTGAAAAATACGCCTGATGCAGTCATTCTGGACTCTCTTTTGATATATTATTGACCACTGAAACAGGAAATTGACCTTTGGAGACCGTTGAAGATTTGTATTCTTATTGATACACAAGTGAAAGCTCTTGCTTGGGAGTATTTGTTCCTCACTCTCTGGATATATTGTGTGTTCTGTCACAAAACCCTCTCAGAAACTTGCATGCTCCCAATTCTGCTGCATGCAGACTCATGATCTGTTATCTGCTATCTGTTACTGCAGTACCTTGCCCTGCACTATCAGTCACTCTAGGGTGCTGCAAATCAAACACCAACAAACAAACATCTTCTAACAAACATTGGAGGGGTGTGAGCTGTTCAATCTGTTTCAGCACCAGTCACTATCATATTATCTTACTCATAAGCCATGCTGATAAAGTCACAAATGACATTTTTAGGTACTAATCTAGGAGTTGTGGTCCTCCAGTGTGTCCCTTTCATCTGGTTAGCAGAGTGGCTTTGAAAGGGCTCAGTGGAAGAGCAGACCAGTAACATGCTGACAGTAATTCCAGCTGCCTCAGGCAAAAAGGCATTTGTTTGGCCAAACTCATCTAGAAAATCTACTATTGTGAGATATGACAGGGTTGTACTGCTCAGGAGGGAAAGGCATCTTAGTCAGAGAGAAATTAAAATATTCATTATGTCTTAAGCATGTCATCCAGTGAGGGAGTCTCCTTTTAGAGCCTTGTGCTGCCTTCTTTAATCAAGCTATAAGCAGCATCTTGCTCTGGAGATTATTTTACAGAAGAAACAGGGCTGTCCACAGAGAGAACCATTAAGAAGTTGGGTAAGACACAGCATACTTAACCTATTGCGTACTTCACTGCTTAACTGTCTCCACATGTTGACTGAAGGGACCTGAGGGGTCTTTCTGTCTCATCCATCTGAAACTTATAGCAGACAATATATTCTACCACAGAACTATGTACATACCTCATGGTTGCTTCTGTACAACACTTACATAACCTTAGTCTTAAACAGCCAGTCTGTGGCCCTGTGGAGACTTCCCCTGATCAAACCAAAAGGGTTTTTTGTCATGAAGGAGAAATTCAAATGGAAATGGCTCAGCAATGGCAATTTGTTACAGAGGAATTACCTGGTATAGTTCACAAGAAGACTTAACTGCTGAACTGGTTTAACTGACTGGAAGCAGGAAAAACAGATCAATCACCAGACAAAGAAGTGAAGATTCCCTTGCTGATGAGGAAAGAAATGCTCCAGTGTAATTCAAGTAGTCAGGGGCCACTTTTGTAGACAGAGCTGGTGCTGGGGAATTAATCCAATGCTGGGCTGAGGCGCTCCATGCCAACCATCATCTGCTGGGTACAGGTGCAAGTGTACATACAGATGCAGTTCATGCTGCATCTTTGTAGACTCCTTGAAGAATCATCAGTGACAGGAAGACTGTGTCCAAGGCACTTTCCATTAGATCTCTTTATGCTTAAGTAAAAACACATATTTAATTCACCCCAAGGAGTACAATAAAACAGTCATTACCTTTGTATTCTTACATAACATAAAGTCCTACTTGCCTAAACACAACAACAATCAATTATCAACTTCTTTGCTCATACGTCAGCCAATACTTTACCACAAAGTCTTCTTTTAGTTCCCTCCTCTGTATTTCTTGAAAAATAGATCCTGGAATTGCCTGGAGTTTTTCCTTCTGCATCCACAAGGAGGTATGTTTTTTCATACACTCATTTGGGATGGAAAATGGTTATCCAGACTGTACATGTTGGTATTCACATATGCTCATGCACACACAACAACATCCTCTCCCCCCATTATAGACATTCACCAAACACCAACAGGAGCCTTAGTCTGAACCTAAATTAACCCACTAAAATGAATTGGCTTTGAGAACCCCACACTAGTTCCAGAAGTTTGTAAATAACAAAGCCTTCAAAGATTAGTAGGCAAAACAAGCAATGTCAATCTTTGCCACCTCATCCTAGATTTGCTCTTCTGTATGCATGGAAATGCTAATTCACTTGTTGGGGTCTAACTGGAGAAAAGAAGGAAACTCAATACAGGTTCTCCATTAACAGAGACAGATGTTCTCCTGCTCTGTGGGCAGAATCCTTTCTTTTCACCAAGGTGACGGCAGCATGTCAAAGGAAAAAAAAAAAAAAAAGAAGAAGAAAAAGAAAAGCACATGCATCAATGAAATATGTAGCTATGTCAAGTGAGGAGATAAACACCACAGTGTAATCAGTGCCTCTATAGGTATGTTTTCTGGTTTTGGTGGATGAATAGGTAATTTCTCTACTTCTTGCTAAATATGCCTAAGAATGAAATGCAGCCTCCAGAGGCACTGAGAGCCAGAGCCTGTCAATTTTGAATGTAGACATCTTGTAAATTCTCTTTGTGCCTCAGACCCACACAGTCAGTAATGATGGTTTCTGTCATTCAAACCTATTTTTTAAATTTCTGGTTTTATATCTCCAGGAAACTCCAGCCTGGGATAGGAGAAATTACTTCAGTGTGCATTTGATGGGAAAGTACACACAAAGCTTGTGAAACATTAAACACGGCAGACAGTGAATTCTGTTACCTAAACAAAAACATCAGTGCTAATGTTCTGTCAATGCTCTAGCTCAAAATGTATTACTCTAGCCTGTCCTCTTCTCACTCTGTAACTAAGCTCCAGTCACTATGATTGATAACACCTCTGTTCCGAATCAAATGGCTGTTCTTTCCTGTACCTTTTAATTCTTTAGGGAAAGTACAATGATATTTAGAGGCATTTTGTGGAAAAAAAAAAACAAACTGAAATTTGGCCACAATTCAAGACTGCATACTAATTATTTCTTTTAACCAGGCTTTGAAGCCCTATCAGTGAATAAGCAAATATAAACCTAACTTTCAGGGTAGTCCTTGCAGGTCTTCTGTTGATTATACATACATTTCTTATACATTATGATGCGACATCTGGAAGGAGGTAGTATTCTCACTGGCATGTAATCATTTAACAATCAATATGTTAAATGTGATATATTTTTGACATGGAGAGAAAAGCAATATGCAAATATACCAGCACAAGAATAAAAGAGCTAATAGAACACAGTATTACAATGATCATAGGATATAAGATGCAATATGCCAGATGCAGATGTTGTGAATCCCATAAAAATATCACACCAATGATGTCCATCAGTTTGTTCAATTTCTGTTGTGATTAAAAAAATTCCAGCAGGTACCATGGTTAATTGCAATAGTCACTTGGTTTTGCTACATAATAGCCTTTTCATATTTGTTTTTTCAGGTTTCAAGTTCTTCAGTTTGAGAGTACATTGTACTCCCTATTGATCCTAAGGGTACAGGCCAAGTTGAAGTCCAGAATTCTGCCAGCATTGATGTGAGCTTTTTGACATTTGGACCTCACAGTCCAAGTTACTGCAGAGTTTACCAACTTTTGTGGGTTTACAATATAGAATACCAGACTTCTCAATGAGAGGGTTAGCATTGTCTGATACATGGAGCTTCCTGTCTTTTCAGATGTTGTCAACATTGTCGCCAGTTATAACACCTCATCATCAGTGTATTAATAAAGTTGTAGGGAATACTTAGTATACTTTCTAGATAGTTACTTTCTGTAGTATGCAGGTTGAATGACAGCTTTCAATTATTCATTTTTCAGTTCCCAGTGGAGGAGAAAGAAGACTTAAGCCTTGGATTGTATCCAAGCCTCAGTAAGGACTAGTTTCATTCTCAGTTTCCCTTATTCCTTTCCCTTGAAAGTCCAGCAAAGTGATTCTGTGTTTTTTGAGTGATAGGTATTGAATCTTCTCCTGATTTTCTGAATACCACATGAAGATATTTAAAGTATACTGATGGTGTTGTTCAGTACATGCACATTATTAGTTAAGAATATTAACTATATTACTTTTCCTGGGAACAGCTGCAGTGAGTGGTTCAGGGACACTGTTCAAGGCTCTGTAATCTACTGGCAGTCGCCACATGCCATGAGATTTTTTTACTGGCAGCTACACAGGGAGAATGAAACTTGATAACAATTCCCCACTCCTCTAGTTCTTTTATCAATTATGATAATATGAATATATCAGTTCTTCTATCAATATCAATTCAAAATCATATCAATTCAATTATCTAATTCTTTCATCAGTCCACGGGATGGATAGCATTAGAAGGTAACTTGTAATGTGAAATGTCAACTGGATTGCTATGGGATAAAGGAGCAGCTGTTTGCAACAGATTGACAGCCAGGGATGTATTTGTGTAAAGCAAACTGTGAGCCAAAGGGCGTGGTGCACCTTTTCCCATTTTCCCCAAGAGACCATGCATGACTGTCCCTTGATACATGCTAGCTAAAATCTGAGCAGGAGATGAGTGAACTGCCTACAGGTTAGCTTTTAAATCTGCAGTAGCAGGTCTACTTTTTTTCAGTTTGGTGTTCCGCTCAGTCTGGCTACACTCTTCTACCATTACTTGGTAGCTGTAAAAATCATGCAACCTCACATTGGGTTTAAATATTAGCCACCATGTCTAATAGTCATTTGAAAAAGCTGGCCCATATTTCTGCTACTGCTTGTTCAGAAAAAGAGGGATGAATGCATGGTGTTTTACAGTGTGGGATAAAGCTGCATTATCTACTACAAACAATGTCATGTTCTCCACTGTAACATGAAAGAGCTTCACAGCATCCTCTTTGATGGGCATTTTAATACATCTGAAGGCTAGAGTATAAGAAATTTAGAATGATTGAAGCTGTTTTACGTGTTTTCCACAAGAAAACCTGTGCCACCACAGGGGAAAACATCTTGTAATCTATACAGAGCCTGACTACCAGGCTTAATCCAGAGCAGCTACTGAAAGGATGAGAAACATCCTACCACTGACAAAGCAAAATGCATGATGAAACCACCTATTCTTTTGCCTGCACTGTCCCTGCCACATTGTATTTCTCATACTCATTTGAACCGCATATTTTTTCTGTACAAATCAAAACTTACTGGAGAAGAGTTACTCTAAAGAAGGGCTAATTTAGATTAGGTACAAGGGGCTTGAGAAATGTGGGAAGAGAGTTTACCACTGAAAACTGAGGCAAAAAAATGTTGAGTGCCTCAGCCTTTTCTGTATTAGACCACTTATGCTGTACTATTTATTGGGGGCTTACATTTTTTTTGGTCTCCTTTTCTGACCACATACCTGCAGAAGTCCTTCTTATTATTCTTATTATTGTGGTAAAGTTTCTCCTCTGGTTTCTCCTCCTGGGCTGTCTATCACCTAGATTAAGACCTCAACACGCTCCAGGAGTCTCCTGGCCTGCTTACAGCTTGCTGTGGTGCTTTCCCAGCAGATGTCAGAGTGGTTGAAGCCCCCCATCTGGATCAGAGGCTGGAGTGTGAATCTTCCTGTAGCTGAAGTAAAAACACTTCATTAACATCCTCCCCTAGATCTGTAGCCTGTAGTAAACATCAGCCATGAGGTTTCCCTTGTTGGCTTGACCCAAGTTTTACCTATAAATTTTTGCCCATTTTACCTGTTCCTTGCTGCTTTTCCATGGCAGGTGTCTGTAGTTCATCCATTTTTCACACAGAGGGTAACATCATCCCCACTGCCACCCGCTCCTCCTTCCTTGCCTGTCCCTTCTGAACAGTTTACAGCCACTGGTGCAGGGCTCCAGCCATGCAATTTGTCCCTCCACATCTCAGTGACAGTGATTAGACCTCAGTGTTCCAGCTGCACAGTGGTTCCCGGCTGCTGCTGTTACCCGTGCTGCGGGCATCGCTGCGTGGGCACCTGGGTTACAGATTGTCTCACCTCTTTGGATGAATACTCCCCAGTGCCTTTGAGGCATTCCACAGGTCAGTTATCATACCAATTTTCAAGGTCCATAATAAGCTTTTTCAATCTTGCCAGCCTTACTTACAGTAATTTTCTTTTTCCAATCATCAGGGACTTCAGCAGCACCAACAGAAACAAAACAGTGATAATGAAGGATTCATGGTAGAAATAATCCCATTGCATAGTCTGGCTTATGCAAAGTCTTAAACCCACTTCAGAGGCTATCAGCGTTTAAGAGAGGCTCTGAGCAGGGTGGATGTTAAACTTTTTCAATTTTTAGTGCAACAATATATCTAATCCCACAGTTTTCAACACTGTATCACAATAAGAACCCTGAAAATCACAGATGTAACTGATTCTGCCAGACCATTGGGAGAGGTATGGAAACCTGGACTCCAATTTTGTACCAGTTTTTAGGCAGCATTGCAAGTTTGTAAACTTTATAACAAAAATCACAAGAAAGGAGGAAAAAAAAAGCTTTTTATAACTTTTCCCTGAATCTGTTTGATATAAACTACCAAGTAGTGTGTAATTCTGGATAGCCATCAGTATGTTTCTGTTTAGAAAAATGAGTTAACAGTTGTTTTAAACCTTAGCAAAACCTTGTCTTTAAGTACCTGAAGACCTTAAGCAGATCTGAAAGCTTTTTGTACAGTGCTAAAAGCTTGCCTGTTTTCCAACTGTGGCACTTACCCTAATAGAGTATTAGACTAAAGGTAGTATCTCTTATCACACTTGAGTAAAATGACTCCAGGAAAAAAAAAAAATCTGGATCTAGCTTTTGCAATGATGTTATCTTGAAAAGGCTTTATTTAAATTTAGAACTAACAGGAAAATGGAACACCAAAGCTCCAGAAGCAAATGAGTGCAGTGCACTGCAACTGTCAGGTTATGTCTGCAAGACTCCTGCCCCAAACTGCACAGAAACAGCCTTCCTGAACTTCCAGACAGCCTGTAGTCTGGAGTGTGTGTTAGACTAACAGCTGAAGTAACTTCATACTGCAGAAATATATCTTCTTTGCTTTTTTCTGGAAGACAATCAACATACAAAAAGATTAGAAAGATTGTCTTAGCTGAAGGACTGGTGCTATTTTCACACCTTTTCTTGTGTTGTATAATTAGTATTCAAATTTGCCTTTTTTGGAGGGCTCACAAAAAAGGAAGCCTATGCCACAATGCACTTTTAGGTATTACCTTCAACATGGGAGTAGTTTTACAGCAACTTCCCCCCAGGAAGTGAGTGAAAAATGAATCATCACAAAAGCCATAGTGTCTCTGTTCATCACTTTCTGCCTGCTGTGAACTGCCAAGAGAGTCATGCAGGCTGCATGTGCGTGCCAGAGAGCAGCAATCTGAAAGAAGTGTAGACACCTTGGAAAGGTAAAGTGGAAGATGTGACAGGAAAGTACTTCAGACCCTCATGTTTCACAGAATCAGGAGATAGGAGCTGTTGAAGTTGTTTCCAATTTCAGGACTGGAGACCTGAAACACTCCATGAAGCTTAAGCAAACAAATCAAGAAAGGTTTTGAATGACCTTTAAAAATTGTTGGGACACAAGAATCACATCACTCGTCTGCTACAAACCCCAGAGTTGTTAATCCTCCGGGGAGTCATGGTCACCTGCTCCCACACTGGATGAAACCTCAACTAGATGACATGGAGCGAGGGAAAAGACTGGTACAGTGGGACAATGCTGGCAAATGCAGGATTTGTGGAAACATTTCCCACTCACAGCATTGCACAAGTGAAGGCAGCACTGCTGTGATGTGCAAAATGAAACAAAGTCTCTGTCTGCACATTTAGATCTCAGAGAATTACTGCTGTTCCATTACTGTTGTTCCAGCAAGTGCACCCCTCTAGCTAGTAAATTTCGCTGTGAATTTTCTTTGTTAATGCATGTATCATTTTTCCGACTATTCCACTCTTCCTGAGAGCCAAACGCGCTGGGCTCGCTCCGCACACGCAGCTGTTTCTCTGCATCGCAGAAACGCATGGACGCACGCACTTGAAGTGAGACATTTCTCTTACTTTCAGAGAAACTCTAGCTGCGTTCCTGGTGTCTTCTCATGCCAGCGGATTTGCTAGAATGTTATTCATCTGACAACGAAACCGGCGTCACCGTGACAGCTTAAGGACGTCCCTGTCCTTAAGCTATCCCTTTACCGACATCCTTGACTTTTTTGCATATACCGGCAGGCGCGGTGTGTCCCTGTGAGGGATCTGTACTCACCGCCCCCCGCTGACGCCTGGATGGGGCGGTCCCCGCTCCCTACACGTGCCTGCGGGGGCCGGCTCGCCCGTCGTTCGCGACCTTTGCCCCCTGCCCCCGGGCTGTCGCCCCCGTCCCCGGAGCGTCGCGCCGACTCGGGGGGCGCGGAGGCGGACAGCGAGGGCGAAGGCCCGCGGCAGCGCCCTTGCCCGCGGAGATGGAACGCGGGACAGGGAGAGGATGGTTCCGGGCTCTGCGCGCAAGAGTTCTCGGGGAGGGCTGCGGCCCGCCGGGGGTCCCGGCACGGACCCCGCTCCCGCTGTGCCGAGGGGTCACCGCCGCAGTGCGGGGC
>VZSE01002398.1:5026-60194 GCA_013398275.1 Promerops cafer | reverse complement strand
CCCGGCGCGGCGATGGCTCTTTCCCCGACGGTCGGTCGGGATGCGGCGGTGCGAAGCGCGGGCGGCCCGCAGTGCTCGGGCGGGCGCCTCCGGCTGTCGCGCTGCTGCCGCCGGCGCTCCCCAGCTCCGCGCCCCTGCCCGTCGGTGCAGCCGTAGGGGTTGCGCTGTGCGGGGCACCGTGTGCGCTCGCCCTCTCGCCTGCGTCTCATCGCACTTTGATGTGCCCTGGGCAGCGCCGGGGCCTCGGCGGCTCTGCCGCCCTGCCTCCCTTGCGCAGCGGCCGCCGGCCTTCTGCAGCTTGCCGGCTGCGCCCTGCTCCTGGAAGGATTTTTGTGTGTGTGTGAGAGAGAGAGGGAGGGGGCGATGTGTCCGTGTCCGTATCCGTGCCCGGAGCCAGACTCCGCCCCTCGCAGCGGGCTGCCGGTAACTGCGGGAATTCACGGAGCACAGTGACCGGTCATATCAAGTTCTTGCGTGGTGCTCCAAAATGCTGATTGCAAGTCAGGCTTTTCCCTTGTTGAGTGTCTTCGGGGCTCTTATCGTCAGTTCCACAGGCGTGTTTTTGGATTTCCTCTTAGAAACCGCCCCACAGCAGGGTCCTTCTGAGGAGCTGGTTTTGGACATGTGGTTCGTTCATCCTGGAGCTTCGATGTTTTCAGGACTGTGGTCCCAACATATGGGTTGATGTCCTTGTTTGTAATCAAACACAAGAGCCGCTTCCAAGGCTGTGCTGAAGTTTCCCACATGCTTATATTTAAACGCGTGTCTGTGTGGTTTTGGGATCAGGGCCTCAGATGTTTTCCTAAGCTGTTCTTTGTGAATGGCAGGCAGAATGAAGTTGTTTATGCATACATGAAGTTACTAATTAGGAAGTGGTATGGGAGAAGGTCAGAAAACAAGACATCGTTCTTTGGGCCTGGAGGGTGAACAAACGAGGTGTCTAAGTCTTTTCTTAGAATGTATTTTTAGTGGTGCTTCTGTCTTGGGCACTTAGTTGGGTGATTTACTGGAGTCTATGGTATGGATGTTTATGCTGATAGAAATCTTGCTCTGAATTGGAGTAGGTTTTGTAGACAAGCTCCTCTCAAAATTCGTGATTGACAACATAGTAAAGGATTACGATGCAGAAAGTTGAGGGAGAACTTGAATTTTTACTTTTGCATTGTATTCTATAGTTCAAAAGCAGCTTTTGCTATGTCCTGAGACCACACATTACATGGGGCAGATTAGTCTCTCCCAGGCCTTCCAAATAAAATATATTAGGACAAAAATATTTTTCCAGTATACATTACTTGGAAATGGAGGTTTTGTCTGATGAAACTATTTCAGCTTTTTGTTTTAAATTTGCATGGACATTCCTGGTGTAGATGATAACCTTATCTTAGAGCCTGATCTCAGAACCTCTCCTAATCTTCTTAAGCTCTTAGCAATCCCATAGACAAATTGACCTAGTATGCTACTGTTGGGAGATAAAAGCTTTTGTGTTTTCCATGATTTGAAAAGTCATGGTGGAGAAAAGAACTAACCTTTACCATATAATAAATTCATCACAGGCCTAGTGTACAAAGACCTTAATATTGGATTAGGGAATACTGCACTTTTTATTCTCCAGAAAGGGGCTTTTCTGGGTTTTTTCCTGAAGTTTTGATATTCACTAGCACAGTTCCTGTGTTTAGAAGCCCTTAAAGGTCCTGTGTTTAACGGCAATTGCAATAGACAGAACGATTTTGCTCAAAAGAGCTCTTGCAGACACCTACATTGAAAGACTAAGTTTTATAGTATACTTAAGTCACAGTAGCAGGTAAATACTTGTTGCTAGTCATTGTCTAAAAAATACATAAAACATTTTCAGATAGTATGATATGTGATTCATCTTCTAATTTTGAAATAGTGTCATAATTTACAGACAAATCCAGGAGATTTCTAGATTGGGCATGAGGAGTGTTTGTTTCTTTGCTTGCTTTTCTCCAAAGGGAAAGACCCTTCATGAAGGTCTGTCTTTTTCAGTCAAATATTTGTCACCAGAGGGAAAAATGATGAACTAAACTCAGGCATCAGGGCTGAACTTGGATTGTTTTGCTGAGCATCCTCTTAGTTGTACTCTTGATCCTAATATATTAACTTCTGATAAAAACCTGTATTGTGATCTAATCTTCAGCATTGAGGGGCAGTGAAATTGCTGTACGTTACATGCAAGGTTAAGAGAATATTTGCTATGCATTTTTTCCCAGCAGAAAAATGTTCACTGATGGTTGGGTCTCTTTGGTGTTGTTTCTTTTCTTTTTTTTTCCAGTATGTGTCAACAGAATGGAAAGTCTCCATTCATGGCTGTCAAATGTGGAAGGATATTGGACTAGAATTGCTGCTGATACTTTACTTTATTTAGAAAATTGATCCTGATCTTAAAAGGCATTTCACTGTCCATAAAGTATTTTGCTTCCACTGGAGTACCTGCATCTCCTTGGTGAAAAAGAGTAACTCACCTAGAGGAAAGGTTGTCAGCTAGGAAAAATGTGTTTGTAGTGGAAATTCTTAGGGTGGTGGTTTATTTTTTTTTTTGTTTCATTTTTTCTTTTTTGTTTGATTTTTTGTTTGTTTGTTTTTTGAAATTTTTGTTTGTTTTTGGTTTTGGTTTTTTAGGTCTGTATTCTCAGGTTTTGCAACATCTGGAAAGGAAAGATGGTTTTTGAAAGTTGTGCTGTATTTAAGACATGGTGTTATGTCCATAACTGCTGAAAACAGCTTTTCTCTTAAACATCCTTGTTACTATTGTCTGCTCTTTGGATGTCATCTGATGAACTTTGCTAAGTCTACTTAATACTGCTTTTTCTCCTTCTGTTGCCAAGTCTTTAGTTAGTTTAGTTGTTTTTTAAGGTGCACATGAGGTTAGGTCCGATATTAAGAGGGGTAATGGAAGGTGCTTATTTTGGCAGTTAACTCCACATTTGCTAAGTCTTGCAGTATGGAGAAGCTGAAACTTCTGCTGAAAGGGTTAGTGCCAGTTTTCAAGCCTAGCTGATTGTTGAATGTGAGGAGTTGGACTTGTGAAGATTATATGAGGTGTCAGTTAAGTGCAGTAGAAACTGAATTATTAGTGATTCTGCTTAATTCTGTATATGCTGAACAGCTGTAGTAGAATTGCATGTTCATACTGACACATATAAACTTCTGTGCTTTTAGCAGTTGTGCATAGTTACCATCTCTGTGTGGTATTTGTGGTTTTGTTCTCGAACTGGAGAGCAGTTAATGTGGCTTTATACTGAGAGTCATATTTAATTCTGGCATGCCTGGTGATAGATGCTAGTTTTTTTATTTATGACATGGTGATGCCTTCACAGCTTTATAACCGTATAAAATAAAGTGAGATGGGAAGATAGCTTCTTGGTAGGAGCAAGTGAAGCATGTTCAGTATGTGGAGACTTTTCAAGAGTTACAATTGCTTTTGACAGATTAAAGAAAAAGAAACAAACAAACAAAAAAACCCCCCACCAAACCCAAAAACTATCATTGGAGCATCTCCATTTTAAATTGGTCAAAGTGTAATGTAAAGAACTGGCTTGACAATACTTCTTGGTTAGAATTACCACAATATTGTAAATGTGTTACTTTGCATGTTTGACCATAATCTGTTTTGGACACGAGATTGTAATTACTTTTAGCATATCAGAATTATTTATTATAATGTTGATATGTTAGTTTTGCTACTTTTGAATTATAAAGGAAGATAGTAGGCTATGGTTTCACATCAATTAGTTGTACTTTGCATATATTATAGTAATTGCAGATTTAATGTTAATAGACATATAATAAATGTTTATTTCAAGAAGTTAGTTATAAGAGATATGAGTTGCATATTTATCGGATTTATTTGGGAAATAAATGCAAATGTACTTCCTTGACAATTATTTTCAGATAAGGTGCATTCATTTTAAGCCATACTCCGTGACTATTACTTTTATATTTTTATTTCACTTTTAACTTGTAGTATTTGCAGGAACTGGAAATGATGATTTTATGGCCTGAAATTGTTCTTTGGAGGGGTACCTTTTAGGTGCCAGCATCAATGCAGTGCAAGTGGATGCTAGCAAGTGTTAATACACTGCCATCCCCTGCCCCCAACATAAGTATTTAAGGATAGTGTGAGACTGAAACAAATCTATTTTAAAGCAAATACATAATATAAAATTAATATACAGTTCTTTTGATTGTAATTTACAGAGTACGACCAATTTGATCCTTGTCTAATCTGGCATATTTTAGATGTAAAATATGCAAAAGCATGGAAATCAAAAATTCAGAATATTTTCTAAAGTACAGATTTCAGTTGAATAAGAGCAACAAGACCAGAGATATATCTTTAATTTGGAAATGCATGCTCTGCTTTGCATGCTCTGCTTATGAAATAATCTAAATTATCCTTTTGGTCTAAGTCATCAAAACACTGAGCTTGAGAAATATATTTCCCTTATCACAGAAAGGTTAAAATGAGAAACTGCTTTAAAGAATATTAATAAGCATGATTGAGAACACTCTAAATTCTTGGAAAAGCTGTGTTCAATTAAAAAATAATGGTGGGGTTTGGAGTTTTTTTTCTTTGCCTTTTTATGCTTAGTTTTGCTGCTTATACAGCCCTTTTTTCACCCACAGATTATCTTGGCAAAATGAAATCCAGATGCAGACAGAATCTTTTTAACCATTTTGTTTTGTCTTTTTTTTTTTCCCCCTGAGAAAGATAGGCTTTAAATCTTTTTCAACCGATAGCTTTGCAACTTTTTTGTTCATTCTTGCACCTTAGGTATCTTAAATGGTCTCATATGGCATCTGCTTCATATTAGAAATTCAAATGGAGATGTGTCATCTAAACATAAGGGTTGTCACTGTTAATGTGATGTAAGATGTGGATGGGTTAACAGGAAGGTAGGCTACCAGAATAAGAGAGAATGTTATGAATTTTTCAGCGCCCTGGTTTTGGCTGGAATAGAGTTAATTTTCTTCCTGGCAGGCACTCTGGGCATCAGTCAGTGTGTTGTGACTGATGGTATTGGGCATCACTTGTTTCTCTTGGGTTTTATTCCTGGGCCACCCCTTTTCCCCTACCCCCTCATCTCCCTATTCATTATAATTATAATACTATATCATTAATGTTGTTTTAGATATTTTATTTTATTTCAATTACTAAACTGTTATCTCAGTACACAAATTTTACCTTTCCTGATTCTTGCTCACATCCCACTGGCAAAGGGGGAGAGTGATGGAGAGCTGCTGCTGGTACCTAGTCAGGATTAAATCATGGCACACTGAGAGCTCCCTTTACGTGAATATTTTAATAAGATAGTTCTGCTTTTCCTCACCTTTGTTTTACTGTGTTTTGTTTGTTTTGTTATGTTATACCTTTTTTAGTGCCTTTTCTTTTTCTTAACACCTTCTGGTTGCATTCTTCTATGCTTGTTCTAAACATTTTTTTTTCTTTTTTGTGTATGTGAAGTACAGTAAATGCTTGGTTGCTAGAATTCCTTGCCTAAAAAAAGGTCCTCCATTCTTGATAGGAAAAATACTCTGGTTCTTGTGCTTTGATGACTTAAAATAAAGCTTCCTTCAGGAAGT
Source organism: Promerops cafer (assembly GCA_013398275.1). Taxonomy (NCBI): domain Eukaryota; kingdom Metazoa; phylum Chordata; class Aves; order Passeriformes; family Nectariniidae; genus Promerops; species Promerops cafer. The sequence goes on along the minus strand of VZSE01002398.1, from coordinate 54,590 downwards.
TACTTGATATGTAACGTAGGGCAAAGAATGCATACTCCACTTAAGGAAAGATGCAGGATAAATAGTAAGTCATAGGTATTTTCACAACTATTTTAAGCAAGCATGGTATCCAGTGTTTTCTGAGCTTCTGAAATGCACGCACATGCTCCAAATGTTCATCCTCTAAACAATCTTCTTTAGATTTTCTCAATGGAGAGCCTGGCATCCCCGCTCTAAGCTTCTGAGTTTCTGTTCCCATTATCCCTGTCACTGTGTTTAGGTTGAATCTGTGCATCATCCCTCTCATGCGAGCCCTTTGCCACCAGGATGTATGAAAAAGTAACATCTGTTACCAGTCTCATGGTGAGAAAGTGTGTCAAGATGTTTCTGTAATGTCTTTTGTAATGACTGGGGTTCTGCATCCAGACAAATAATCTGTGTTGCTTGCTGCATTGTCTGGCAGCTGATGTGGTTTTCTTGACCATGAACTGTTATAATAACCAGCCTTCAATGCAACATTGCAGTATTTCAAAGCTCACATCTCTAAGCATTTGGGCTTGGTCACCAGCTTCTAGGACAATCCCAAATGAGAAATTAAAATTTTAAAATAAACATACTCTAGCATTTCAATTACAAAAACTGAACCAAACCAAAACCTTCCCAAACAACAAGAAAAATATTCCAGCAAAATAACCCCCTGAAAAACTTACTTAAATCTTTAACTGAATTTCTGTTCTTCTGTGTAAGGTACACAACTGTAGCACAAGGGTGTGCAGCCAGTATGAGTAAAGAGTATTTCTTAAATTGTTCGAGAATCTTTATGATTTTTTCTGATATCCTTTATGAATAGTGGAATTGCATTTCGTGTAATACTACCAATCTACTTCCAAAAAAAAGTTTTTTGTGCTTGTGCACATTTTTCTGGAAGGAGGGTACAAGGGAGGTAGGGATGTTATAAATTTTCTGCCAGCCTGTGAAGGAGTAAAGTATGAATTCTGTGCATCTTATTAAAACACTTAATAATCTGCATGCCTGGAAAATTCCCTGTTAGGAAGACTACCCTTAAATAGTTTAAAAATTGTTAAAAGCCACGCACTGTATTTGTTTGCATGACTTCTAGTTGTGTAAGAGCCCGAGGAGTGGCTATTAAACCACGAAGTATGGCTAGAAGCATTAGCTGTGTGTATAGAACAGCAGGCTCTGTCAGAGAATACTTGGAACAGCTCCTGTGCCTATGATTGAACCTGCAGCTCAGAACTGCAACACACAGCTTGAAAACTTCTGCCGCCTGTTTTTTCAGCACAGTTATCTCCTCTCTATCTTCTGCTGCTTGGCACCTACAGTATATTCAGGTTCCAGAGTGAAAATATTAGAGATTTATGTTTACTCTCTGCTTGGGTTCTTGCTCTGTGAAGTTTTGACTTTTAGGCACATGGATACTTCTGCTTTCATGGAGAGCCTGTGTAGATGTTTGCAGGATCTGGATTGTGATGGATTTTTTGCCTCCCTACCTACAAGTCAACATTTTAAAGTGATTTTTAAAATTTCCATTCAAAATGTGTTTATCTGCTTTTTTAGTGTGTGCAGGCTTTCTGTATATATCTTTTCCATGGCATTACTTTTTTCCTGTTTATAAGTTGAAATGGCCCAAAGCCAAGCAGAGTAAGCAGTAGATTTTGGAAAGAATTATCATGCAGATTTAGTAGTAGGATATTGAGCGTTTTGGCACAAAAACCCTGTGAGTCTGTAATCTTTGAGGTTTATGTGTGTTTTTGAGCAAGTTTACATATAGTGTTTATTATATGATCTGAAAATTGCTTTTGCAGCTTATTTTGGAGGTTGGGTACAGGTTAGACTTCTAAACTGTTTCAGAAATGCATTTTGATTTTTGGAGGCTTGGAAGTGAAAGCTTTTAGCCACCAGTGTGACAAGTGTCTTCAAACTTAAGAAATATGTGATTATGCTTGTAAAGATCAGCAAAGTGAGGTACATACTGCAGGGATATATTTCAAGAAAGTGAGAGTCAAAATGTATTTGATGTTGTTGGTCATAAGGGTCTTTTGAATTGGACTGAAAAAGTGAATTAGATAGAAAAAGATTCTTTTCTTTATCAAAACTTAATTTGATTTTTATAACACTGTCAGTCTCTTGTGCGTATAGGGTATTGATTCTGCTTGTATGCAATGAGATACCAAAAAATATTACTAATGAAGAATTTGGACACTGAGGAAGAATAACTTAAAGGATTTGTTGTATTTTGGCAGCTTTTTATTTGAGGAGGCATTCTGAACATGCAGGATTAGGGAAAAGCTATGAGAGTGGTAAATATGGTAAAAATTATTCAGTAGTGACTAGGATTGTGTCCCCTTGGGGAAAAAAACCCAATTATGGAACGACATATCTCTGCTGGAATAATGATCCTCAGCTATCTCACTGATTACGTTATATGGTGAGGACCAGTCAGTATGTTGGGGTGCAGGTGTGCTGTGCTGAGGGACCTTGACAGCCTGGAGAACTGGGGACCTTATGGCATTCAGCAAAGGCTGAGGCTCGCACTGGGGCAGAAGAGCTGTGTGCCACGAGGGGGTTGAATGGGTGGGTAGCAGCTCCTGACCTAGTGGAGCTTGTTCGTCAAGGGCGGCAGGCTTATGTAGGGGCTGGAGCATGGGACCTGTGAGGAGAGGTAGAGGACACTAGGATTGCACAGTGTGGTTGAAGAGATGGCCCACGGGAGATCCCAACTGAGAGATTCCAATGGCCTCTGTTCTCCTCTTGTGGCAGATGAAGAAAAGATAGTGCCAGACTCTTGCATGATGGTAAGGCGAGTCCCTGGGAATAGGGTTTAGGCTGAGACACCTACATATGTGGCAGATATTTTTAGAAAGAGTCTTTCTTCACTCTGAAGCAGAGAACTGCGGACATTATGAACCTTACAACTTTGGAGAGATTCAGAACTTTGTCAGACAAGGCACTGCTCTAAATCGGCCTGGTCTGAGCAGGGGGATTGCATTATTGGATATCCAGCAGTCTCTTGCAGCCTGAAGAACTTTCTGTTACTGTGTAGTTAACATGTAACCTTTAGCCTGGGGATGCCTGCTTTGCCAGGCATTGCAAGTAGAGAAAGAACATCATTTTGGGACTGGTTTAGTTGCACACAGCCAGAAGTGATGGGTGAGAACTCAGTTTGCTTTGCCATACAAGTGTCACCTCAGTCTTGTGAGACTGCTTTTTTTTCAACCTTGATTTTTCACATGCTTCCTCCCCACACACCCAAAAGTACCTTCTGTGATGAGTATTTAATGTATAGATGCTTCTGGGTAAGGCATCAATAGCTCTTTGTATTTAAAGCAGAGGTATACTTCTGCCTCTCAGCCCTTCTTCCTAACTTACTTACTGGTTTATGTACAAACAGTCTGTTTTCATCTGACAGACAAAAGTATGCACTTTAATTTTTTTTTTTCCAGTCCTGGGAGTATAGGGGATGTTGGGTCCTGTCTTTCTTGTCATACTTGGTACACTCTCAGAAAGTGCCAGATAAATTAATTGAGGGATGTGGTCAGCAATGAGAGAGATTTTGTCCCAAGCTTGGAGGGTATGGAAAAAATATAAAAATATATTCACTGATGTATTCTTATCCTTTTTTGTTAGTCTTTACCAAACCAGTCTTTGTAATATGATTACTCTACTAGTGTATACATTTTCTGTAGTATTTTTAAGGGAGAATGGTACAAACGAGTTCAGTCAATAGTATAAAATATGAACGCAGCAGAAAGGAAAGGAGTGAAAAACTGTGGTATGTGACCTCCTCAGGCTGCCTTCCCATGTAAAACTGAAATTGGCATTCTTAAGTAAAGCTGTCATACTTGTTTGCTTAGAACTGTTTCTCTGTAAATAGCTTCAAACTTGAGGGAGGCTTTTTAGTTTTTTAAAAAGACTTCTACTAAATCACTGGTTAAGTATCAGATAAATTAGTCTGCTCTCTCAAGCAAACAGCTTGAAGGGATCTGATGCAGTTTTGTCTGACTTACTGCTCTGTAGATGCAGGTAGTTTTTGGGCAGTGAGACAGTATTTTGCTTCCAAACAGCTGCAGTGTACAGTCTCTCTGACAAGGACAGAGGAAATAAAGGAGGATCTTGAGGGCTAGGGAAACCAGAGGAATTGCAGGGAATAGGAATTGTAAGGATTTGGAGACAAACTGTGTTACTGTGGGAGAAACCATAAAAATACATAACAAAATCCTATGAACATAGATTTTCATTATTTCTAATGTTCATGTAACGACTGATTTATTTTGAGGATCACTCTTAAAACATCTGTGCCATAAAAGAGAGTTTTCAAAGCAAGTGAGTTGCCCATATTGTTATGGACTTGTTTACTGTGAATTAACTGAAGCATCATCTCTATCTCTAGTTTATGGGTTGCCTGGAGGCTGTGTGGCAGGGTGGGTAGTGAAGGAAAACATAGGAGACCGTTCTACCACTGTGCAATGCCGTAACAGTGCTTCATTTTCAAGGCACCATATCTAGTTATGGCCTTTTATGTCTCTATGGATTTGCAAAATAGGGTTGATTGTCCAGAAAAGAGATACCTGAATGATTGCCACCTGGAGTGGTTTTAATTTTGAACTTCTAAAGATCTTAAATTGACACAATTTGAAGAAGAAATGTCTTCTAAGGTTTATTGCATCTCTTTAAGAGGAAGGTCTAGCATAACCATGAAAGATCCTATGATCACTGTAGAGAGGAGTAGGTGAGAATACTTTAATACTGCTTAGTACAGTTGGTATGACAGTTGAATATCTGTATACTGACATGCTTTGATATTTATTATGCAGTATCTTTGGAGTTACTGCTTAGGGATTGCCTGTGCTAGAAAGTTATGCTATGCTAACTCAATCAGTATATCCAGAGGGGTAAGGATGGTCTTCTCAGATGTAAAAGTGACTTTGAAATGCTCATTCTGGGAGAGTTAGTCCTATTTTGAGAAACAGGGTAACTCATCAATATGATCATTTTGGTCCATTATTCTTGGATTCTAGACGCAGTGCATCGGGAGAATTGTGGCTTACAAATACACTTGTATGTTCTCTTATGTAGACCAGCAGCTTATAGATGCTTGAAATTTCAAGTTCGTAACAGCTATGTGTGGTACTGAAAGGAAATTTTTAGCCATGTTGGGGCCCATGTGGTGCCTTTTTGGAGTGTGGGTGTAGCTGCCTCTTCCTTGCAGTCAGTCCATGTGATGAATATAAGAGGTGATTTCCTATAAAACATTTGTGTTTTAAGCCTTTGCCTTGCTTTGCCTAACTCTTGCTGTCTTGGGTTTCCGCTCTTTGTGTTTAAAAATTTTGTGCTCCCATCAGCTCATTTGAGGAGTCATGCTGGAACCTCCTATATTGTTCTTATGGCTGTCCAGGCATTTTCCTTGCTTTTGCTACCTCCCAGGCCAGTTAAGCTTGTCCTTTTCAAGGCTGTTGCTGGAGGAACAAATTTCAAAGTGCAGTAAAAAACCTTTGGTGGGCTGAATTGCACCTCTTGCAGATTATTACATTCAGCATTCTTGTGACCACTGAAGCTTTTTATGTTATCTTTGGAGCAGTGACATCAAAAGGGGAGAGCTATCACAAAGTCTTAAGAGAGGAGGAACCAGGACATGTGGTTCTCCAGGGCTGCCCAGAGTGCTCAGGGGAAAATACAGCTAGCTGAGGGTGAAGAATCATGTCCTGGGAGACACATTTCTGGGACATGAAAGTGACTCCCAGCACTGGTAAACAAAATGCTGTCTTGCTTTAACTGCTTGGAATCCTTGTGAAGATTTTGTATGAACTGCAAAACTGGGCTCAGAACTTTCTTTTTATGGTTTTACCAAGAAAGACTTTTGCACATGAAGCAAGCTGCCGTTGTTACGAATCTATTACTTACGAAAGAAGGGGAAGTGGACTTTGGTTGTTGTATATATTGACATGTGGCAGTCTGATCTCTGGTTAAGTCTGAACTTGCAGAGTTTTGCTCTAGCTGTAGGATATTTTGTTTTGGAAAAACTTGGGCAGTGACAGCTTAAATTCTAAATTTACTCACCCAAGCACTGCAGATGTTACTTTCCAGAAAACATTGTGAAACAGAGCAGATGGAGGCAGGTTTTGAGAAGCAGATTTGCTCTATTGCCTTCAGAAGTGTAGACATAATTCTCACCACAAATGGTCATGCTTCAACTTTGCAAATCAAGTATCATGAAGACAGAATTAATGTCTGATCTACTGGTCTGTGTTGATTTCACTCTTTATGCCTGTGTTTAACAAATCATGTGCTATTGTACTCTGAAATCGGTATTTTTAAAGAAAAGGGCAAGAGACATTCTTCCAGAAGTCCAGTGGCTTATCTTCATTACTATAGAGAGGCTATTAGAAATCTTTGTTTTGCTTTAAAGATAACACAGAAGCTGTTGAAATTGAAAAGGGTAGTGTGCTGAAACAAAAAAATTGATATATCTCAAGTCACAAGGTTATTATTCATTTGAAGTCTCCTTTATATATACATTTCTGTTGATTATTCTCTGTTTTTCCACTGGCTATTACTTTTATTAACATTCTGGTGATCTTAAAGAAGGCTTGAGAGTTAAAAACTGGTGATGAGGTGACTGATGTTAAATCCAGTGTCTTAAGTTCTAACCTTTTTTCTTTTGACATGCATACTTTGAGTTTGTTTGCTTCTGGAGACAAACAGCACATGCATGTGGAAATGCTCACAGACAGACACACAAACCTAGATACCTCATATATGTAAACAGTCATCTCTGTATCTCTTAAAAAGATCTACCATTTGGCAGTGGCCACCACAGTCCTCCTCTACTTCTAATTGCCTCAGTGCATTATGTAAGGTATAAAAAAAGGTTTGCTGAAACTGGCTGTACAGTTTCCTAGAATCATGTGTCTTGAATGCATTGTAAACTTAGAGGTTGTTTTTTTTTGTAAAACTTCTCTACAGTATGCAGTGGTATAGCTAATGATTTGCTATTGGGACTGAATGACCCGGATACTTGGAAACTTCTCTTCCAGTTCTATACGCTACTTACTGAGATCTTGCCTTCAGCTGAAATATGCTGGACTGGACTATAAATGTGTCTTTAAATCTGTGTATGTAGTTTTTGTGTAAATGTTGGAGGCCTGTGTTCTGGCCTGGAGAGAGGTATGCCTTCATTAAGAGCAACAGTGGTAGTTTGTTCAGTTGTATAAAAATAGTGGTGATAACAATCCCCACCAAAAGAAGTTAGTCTCTTAAAATGACCATATAACCTGGATATAACTGCAGGATGTATTCTTCAGGATATAACTGGATGTAACTTGTCCTCTTTCTCAAAGTTTTCATATCAAAGGGGTAATTTGGCTGCTAAGCTGCTAGACAAACAACTGAAAACTGCTGAGCTATGTGGATATGTCACAGGTATTGGCTGACGTGCATCTGTGTTGCTGCTTTTGCTTTCAGATGTTACCATGAGTATCAGTTGGAGCACAAGGAGCTATGGTAGTAGGAGTGTTTGGGAGAGCTGGGTCTTGTTTACTTGAGAAAGGTAAGAGTGTGATGGGGCTGTGGGAATTCCTGATGGAATAGAGTGAGAATGGGTGATAACTAGCCAGGCAAGATCACCCAGCAATGAGATACTTTACCTTACAAAGTCAAAGAGGATGTCACAAGCTGAGAATTGGCAACTACAGAGAAGGAAATACTAGATCCACTACTGCCTCTGTAGCATGTTACTGAATTAGGAGACGTGAAGCAAATTCCAGAGTGTAGTTCATTTGTGTAGAACATATAAAATGAGGCAATATGGAAACTAAAGTAAAATTCAGTGGAGAAAGGAGGTTATGTTGTGATGAGATAGCTTTGGCTGAACACCAGGTGCCCACCAAAGCCACTCTAATCACTCACCTTCCTCAACTGGATGGTGAAGAAAAAGTATGACAGAAGGTTCAGCAAGTACAGTCACAGGCAAACCAGACTTGGTTTGGAGAAATTAATTTAATTAATTGCCAATGAAAAGTCAGAGAAGGATAATGAGAAATAAAAACAAACCTTAAAACATCTTTGCCCCACCCCTCCCTTCTTCCCAGGTTCAACATCAGCTCCAGAGTTCTCTTCCTCTTCCGTCTGAGTGGCTCAGGAAAATGGGGGATGTGGGCTGTAGTCAGTTTATCACACTTGTCTCTGCTCCTCCTCCCTCCTCACATTCTTTCCCTGCTGTATCGTGAGGTCCTTCCCAACTTTTCTAGCATGAGTCCTTCCCATGGGCAGCAGTTCTTCATGAACTGCCCTAGTATGTCTTCCAGCATGGTTACAGCCTCCTTCAGGCACCTGCTCAGATGTGGAGTGCTCCGTGGGCTGCAGGTGGTCTCTGCTGCACCATGGACCTCAGCGGGCTGCAGACAGATAGCCTGCCTCATCATAGGCTTCAGCACAGGCTGCAGAGGATTTTCTGCTCCAGTGCCTGGAGCAGAATTTTCACTGACCTTGAGGTCTGCTTTGCTGCTGTTGTGCAGCAGGTTTTCCCCTTCTTAAATATGTTCTCTTAGAGATGCAATCACTGTCACCGATGGGCTTGGCCTTGGCCAGTGGTGGTTCTATTTTGCAGCTGGCTGCACTGGCTCTTGTACATAGAAGGAAGCTTCTGACATCATCTGACAGAGGTTATCCCTGTAGCCAGCCACCAAAACCTTGCCGCACAAGATGGTCTGAAAAAAATCTCTAATTATCCACGAGTAACCAGTGCAGACAAACACTGTGTGTACGTATGTGTTATCTGACCTTTGGCTACACAAGGATTTTGATGTCATGATTTTGTCACAGCTCCAAGACATTTGCTTGAAGAAGGAAACACAACTTCTTTCCATAGGGTGTCCTGGAGCAAGATGAGTTGTATGACGAACTGGGTGAAAAAACTAGAGCAGGGAAGTAGAGTGAATTCAGCATGTTGTATTTTTTGGTTTGTGATTGCTTATGACTTAAACAGTTTGCTGCCTAGAAAAGTTCTACAGCTGCAAAGGGTGATGTAGTTGACCATAAAAGCAGGTTTTTCTGGGTTTCACATCCTATAGCTTGCATTTAAAATTGAAAATGGACTGCATTGCAGCCATTATGTTGAAAAAAGAAGTAGAAATATACAGAAGGAGCTAGATAAAGGCTATGAATCCTACTAGATTACTCACTTGTCAGAAATAAAGATGCTCTTTGTACTTGTAAGTTTGCCGCTAGGGAGAGGTCTGGAATTATTAAAAAAATAAAATAATGAAATTCCAGTTGAAATGCCAAACCACAACTTTTTGATGTAGATAGAGATTGGTGTATCGTGTCTTTTGCTTATATTTTCAGGGATTTCAGATTTTCAGCTTTACCTTGGAGGCTTTCAGAAAATTGTGGGGGTTTTGTGGTGGTGCATCTTTTGGGTTTTTTTGTGTTAGTTCCTCCCCACCCCCCACACACATCAGAGAGAAAGCAACTGCAGAACTAACAAAGCTGCAGAAATAATCCAGCTATATAAATGGAATGGAAACAGTAGTGTTCAGACTAATCTGTGATTTTCAGTAAAATCTACTTATGACTGTCCTGCTGTTTGCCATTTGATTGAAATTTCTGCACTTTTTCTGTAGTCTTTGTAAATCTGGTACCTGAATTTTTGAGTGTGTTTTTGCAACAATCTTTTAGGTGGATTATATCTATGTAATACCTATCTTCTGGTAAAATGTCAGTGGCTGTGATATTCAGAGTAAACTTCAGAAAGCAGTCCTATCCATCTCAAGGACAGAGGAAGCTTTGATAACATGTTTTCATGTAAGGACAGGGGTCAGCAAGGTTGTTGACAGGAATAGAGAGTAATAAACTTTACTCAGCAGTGAAACCATGTTTCTGGAAGAGTCCATGGGTTTATGAGTAAGGAGAAAAGGGAAATGACTTCTGTCCTCGTGCTTGTAAGGAAGTGCTCCTGTCCGAGTAGTGCTTGGTTTGCGTGCCAGGGAAAACCTGGTATTTGAAAGCATCAGTTGGTGTTGCTGTAGCTGACCCAACTTGTATTTTGTACTGTGGTGAAAATGTGCCCATTTCTAGCCTTTCCAAAGTGATCAAAGACATCTGTATTGTTTGAAGAAAATTTTCTGATTTGTGTTTGAAGGGATCTGTTTTTCACTGGAATGAGTGGGTGTGGGGCCATTTAATGAACTCGTGGGTAGATTGTCCCTCTGTGAAGCTTTCACTGTGATGATGTGCAGTCTCTTTAAAGATCACCATCTCAATCCATTGCTAGAAGTGTTTCAGTGTTTCTTTTTATTGAGTGTGATACTGTGGACCTTTGGGACAAAACAAAGGAATAAGGTGAAATCAAGACCTGCTGCAAGAGCTGGTTTGGTTTGTGGTAGTTTTTTGAGTGTTAGGCTGGCATTGGTTTCTTAATGGAGATAAGGACAGCTTAGGTCTTTTCGGAGTTTGTGAAGCATTTGGCTTGTGCGTGTATGTTTTCTCTAATTCATGTCACGAAGCTCTGAAATCAGGCATCTACCCTTTTATTAGCTATGTAGAATCAATATAAGGAATATCCCTTATGAACTAGAACTCTGTTTCTAGAGTAATAACTTAATGTATTCTTAAGCTGCTGCTGGGAGTAGCAAAAGTAGCTGCCTGTCATCACATGGCTTCTGACCACCGTACTCCTAAAATGAATGAACGTACTGCTGCAATTTAACACTAGCAGTAGGTGTTAACTGAGGTTGTCCAGGTTCACTGGGTGTTCTTACAGATACATACCTGTGGTATGTAGGAAATCTGGAAGTGTTTCCCTCATTGGTAGTGCTGCTCTAATGTGGGATCAAGAAAAGAAAGCAAAGAGATTGTAACTTCCTTTTTTTTTCTGCCTGTGTAGTAACTTTCAGGTAGTATTTGTTTCCTCCTTTCGTCATCCATTGTACCTATTGCAATCCATTTTGATGGTCTTTAGAGGGCTACTAGGATATACACTGTAAACACAAACGACTGCTTTGTAAAAGTAAATAAATAGTGATGGCGTTGATTTTTTTCTATTTTTGGCTCTTTAAAAAATTCACCATGTGGAAATAGTGGTAGAGATAGCATCAGTGATGAAGGTACATATACTTGGGAACTTGGGAGGAAGAGAAAAAGAGAGTAAACTTGTTTTTTTCAGGAAGAAAGGTATTTTTTCTGTTGAACACAGTTCTATGGTAGTATAAAGTGAATGAAAAATTTCACACACACAATGGCTTCAATGTGCAGATATTTCTTTGAATTTTACCTTCATTTATGTGATTCAGATTGTTCGTGAATCAAAGAGAATAGCTTATGTACTCTGTAACTGCAGTTTTGAGTAATCCTCACGAATCAGGGGACTGAAGCTAGAGACCTCTCACTTTGAGGTACTGATCCTTCCTGCCTGACCCCAAATAATACTGCAAAGCATAAGCTTGCAGGCTGGTAAATGCCAACCTCAGCTGCTGAATGTAATTTTTACCTGACTCTTCTGTATGGTTTGCTTATGTAGCCCCAGTGCTTTCCCCCTTTACAGTACTAGTACAGGGTTGGTGCTTTTTGTCTGGTACTTGATATGCACAAGCAAATACGATGTAAACCATGTACAAGGCATCTAATGAATATTAGACAGCTTTTCTTCCATATCAAGTGAAAAGCAGAAAACCTGAATTGCTCTTATCACCCAGAAGCATGTTATCATTTCACAGAAATGTATTAACCCTGTCATACGGAACTAAGCATTTGACTGCACTTCCTCCCCCAGATGAACTGTTCATTAAAAACATTTTTGCATCACAGTTATTTTCAACTTATTCATTCTCATAAGCTTTTTAGTATGGTTGACATTTTTGGAGAGAAACAATTTCCTGTAAAAACTTAGCAAGTTTCCGATCATAAGGTGTTGATTCTGTTATGAAAATAATGTAGACACATTGGCAGTTAGACAAGTGAGGATCTGTGTCTAGAAATCCAGAGCATAGCTTAGTCATTTGATTCTAGGAGAAATAACATTAAATTAAATGGTTTGTTGAGGCAAACTGCTGATACTTGAATTATATAATCTGAATTGTGCTTTTCTCTCTCAAAGTGACTCTTGAAAGAAGATCTGGACCTAGGCCTATTAGAAGCACTAAGCAAGGCTTTCAATCTTTCTGAGAGATTGTATTGAGAGCACTTATTTTAGTTGCTGCTCTGTGTTGGGCTCTCTTGTAAGCATATTTTGAAGATGTTATAACATCCCACCATTAGAAGAAGTGGAAATCTTCTAGTATTAGGTTGAGCTTGTGTCTGGCAGGAGTTCTCTCCAGTTCAATTTTTCCCACTGTTTAGTCTTGGCCACACATACTCTTTTTTATTTCTTTGATATTCAGGTCCTCATTCCTAATAATATTTCCCTCTGTTTCAACTTGTCTTACTGTCCATCACCTCTGGGTGTCTTGAGGAAGAAGAGAAACAAAAACATCATTCCCTCTGGAAGTTCTTTCTTCTCTTTTGACTTCTGTAGCCCTAATGTTAATTGCTATTCTTCCCTCTGATTTCAGTTTCCAGGTACGTGGGCCCAGAAGGGTCTCTCATGTGCTAAGTGTTGAGCAGTCTGAAGAAATTCAGCCTTCTTTTAGTGCTTGTATACTGCTAGAAACTGACAGCTGATGCTTGGTCATGTTTCAGGAAAATCATAGGCTTGGTATTGGGCTTCTGAACCAGGAAACAACATGCCATGCTTTTTTCTTCATGGTGCAGAATCCTTTTACTTATATTGCTGTTGTGCTTGGAGAGGCTGTATTTTGCAAAGTGCTACAAACAGATGGTGCAAAAAAGAAAAACTAATCAAGCAGACTGCTTGCAGGGTGAGGAGAAAGTGTCATACAGATTTTATCTGACCCAGGGTCAGGAATGTTCTTTTGCCCTGTTCAGGCACTTACCAGTCTTATAGGAACTACTAGGGCTGTGCAAAACTGCTTGTCCCCAGTAACCACACAGTGTCTATTAATGGGTTTCTTCTCCTGAAAAGGACTGCTGTCAGTCCTCTTGATGGTGCCCTGTTCCATCTTGCAGCTTTACTGATACCACACAGAAATACTGAAGAGTTTTCCAAAACCTGTAACCTGTCTACAGCTGGACTTAGAAGTCTGGAGGAACGTTTGTAGAAGATGAACAACAGCTTTTGGAACAAATTGTTCTTGTTTTGTCAGATACTGGCTAGTCCTAAGCCTGTATCTGACAAATACAAGCCGATTGTACCTGTCCCATCATGTTACCAAGCTTCAAGAAGTCCTGGTCAGGGACTTCCAGAGGGGGAAGTTCTACCAGGCGTATTTTGTTCAGTGGGCTGGACTTTTTTTGAGGCACAGTGAGTGTTCTTCATCAATGTTCTTTTTGGCAGTATTATACCCACTCAAGCAATTTAAAAGCTGAAGAGTCCAGGTCTGTATGCTATCTTCTTGCTTTTCCCCACACCCATCTATTTAATAAGTGTTCTCTGACTAATTACAGGTTCTTAAGAATGCAGTTATCAAGGTACTGGAAAGCCCTGAGGTATTTTTCAGTCTTGTTCTGTAGTCTTTTTCTGATTATTCTCAATGCAGAACTTCTGATAAAATTAAGAGATAAACAAACAGAATGTTTCCATTTAAGGGGAGAAGGCAAAAGGAAGTTTTTGGTCCACAAGTGTAGCTGGAATGATCTTTCTCCTTGTGTGGACTCCTTTGTAGTTACTGGCATTGAATTCCATCAGTCACTTTATTTGCTCCTTGCTTGCTATTGTTAAATACTGTCATAATTCTGTTGTATATTTTTCTTCCATTTGACCCCAGGTCATGCCTGTTGCTGATTTTAATAGACTAGAAAATGAGGATTGCTTTGAAATGGATTGCTTTGAAACTTTGAAGGCCTTGTCCATTAATTGCAGAGCCATGTTAGACAGATGAGGATAAACACTGCTTAGTTGAACAATTCTGCCCACACTTAATCAAGCAGATTTGCCTGTCTGTGGAACTGGCTGGGTCATGTCTTCCACATTTACTTTATTGGCAGTGTGCTGCTCTGCTTGCTCCTGAATAGAGCATGTCCTGAGGATATTCTAGAAATGTGGAGGCCGTGCCCTGGCAATGGGAACAAAGGTTGCACAGAGTAACTCCCTCTGATTTCAATCATGATTTTGTCTTCTTGCTCCTCCTTTCATCTCCTTGAAGGTATTTTTTTGCCCTCTCCCTGCTTTTACTTATGAAGTTACTTAAATGGTTTTTCCTCTTTAAAATGATAAGTAACTGGGTCAACAGCCTTGATTTTTAATTGCTATGAATAATTAGGAAGCTTTTACAGTAACCCATCACTACTTCTTCAAGATGACTTAGCGAATCTCCTGATCTCTCCTTCCCCTGGTTTCTGGGAATGTGTTCATTCCACATTCCACTGCTGGGATTGCCTTTTTTCCATGTCATTCCTAAGAGATATCTTAATAGAAAATCTTGCTATTAAGCCAGAGTGTACAAAGCTGTAATTGCACTAGAGTGAGATGGAGTTTGGAAGATCTTATAAAACCCCCACAAATCTAGTGGTTTTCTTTGAGGAGTGCTTCCAGCTGTTTGCTGTATTCCAGTTTGAGATTGTGTTTTTGCACCTGCTTGAGAAGTCTGGGTTCTGTCCACTAGCTAAATCAACTTGTTGCTTCCTTGAAATTAGCAATACCAAGAAGTATGTCTCATGTCTGCTTTGTTTGTGTTCTAATCAGAGAACAAAAGACATGTGGTAATTACACCACAGGATAAATAACTGTAAATAGCTGTAAATTTATTAAGTAAGATTTGAGTAATGCAATTGAGGAAATATCTCGTGAATGTAACTGACTACTAGTAGTATTACTACAACTATTAGTTACTAGTAGTACTACTAGTAGTTAGTAATACTACTGACTGGTAGTAGTACACCTGGGACAGTCTGCCTGTTCTTAGAACTTTGTTTTTTAGAGGCAAAGTGAGCTATGTTCTGAAAATGTCCTTGTAAATATATTGACTTCTCGTTGAGGTAGTGCCACAAAAGAAGGATGGACTAAGCTTGTATGGGCTTTTGCAGTAGTGGAAGTGCTGAAGGCAGTATTCATACCTTGCATCTGCAGTTGAGCTGGTGGGAAGAGAAAAGGCAGAAGGATTCACCCTGGGGAGTTACTGTACTTAATGTGGCAGCCATGTCCTTCATGTTTTCCAAATAAGCTTTGATTGGAGTTCTAAGCTTTCTGATACATAACATCTGCTTGCTGTCCAAATTAAGAAATGAGTGCATATTTGAGTCTTCTGATGCATGAGGAAGCTGAAGTGTTTTCTCTGGATAGTGTTAACACTTTCAATTAAAAAGAAATCTTTAGTGAGATGTACATTATCATTAGCACGCTTGTTGGTCTAGATTATTGGCTAGATGTTTAACTTCATGTTGTCAGTCTCGTGTTATTTGGCAATATGCCTCAGGTACAAAGGAGGATGAGTGAAATAAATTTTTAAAACTGCTGCAGTGAGAGAAATGGATGTTTTGATATTTCTGTACAATGGTATAGCAGATCTAGTCATAGCAGGAAAGAATTGTTGCACATTTGGGGTTAAGAGAGAAAGAAAAATGAACATTTTAAAGCAATTATGTGTGATACGTGCTTGAAGGATGTGAACCATACGTGCTTAAAGGATCAGCTTCCAAGAGTACTCAAAAACTTATGTCGTGTGGTTTAATTTCTGCTATGGCCATGAAAACATAGAATAACTTCACTATTTCTCCATTCTGAGTTAGAAAAGACTGTTTAATGATCACAGTTCATCTCCTCAGTATTCAGGCAGTTACCAGAAGTTTTTCCACTGCTGTTTTTCTCCTGTGAGCAACATGTGCAGCTTCTTATCACTGTAAAGCCTTAAGACTTTAAACATCTTATGTGAGTTAGGAAACAGCAGGTTAAATATTCTGATGTGTGTTTATCCCAAAAATTATTGTATTTGTTATGTAGTATTATTGAACAGTATACTTCTATGATCTTCGTTTCATGAGAGATACACTTTTAGTGCTTGTGAAAGCTCCTTCTGGGTAATTTCTTTTAGAAGTTTTGGAAAATTGCCCTCCTTAACTTACGTTATGCCCCTTGACCTTTTGCCTCCTCTTTCAGTGTGTCTTTCCTGTAGACTTCAGAGATACTCTTCCCTGTCTGATCCCTGACTTTCATACTGTTATGTAAACCTATGACATCATGTTTTTAGGTTTAAGTGTGGTGTCCTTCAGTTACCTCTTCTATAAGTTAAAATGTAGTGGCCTTTTTTTTATCTCTTCATGTCCTGATCATTCTTGCTCCATGCCACTGTGGTGTCTGCCAGGTTTGAGCACAACCTTTGATTCTTGCTGCTCTGCATCTGCCTCCTTTACAAATTCAGCTCTCGTAATCTTCACACCTCAGTCACTGAAAGCCGGTGAGGGAGAGAAGTATATATTAATGTGGAACTAAAATATGCTATAAGTCTGTTGGTGCTACCAGCTTACTCTCTCTTAACCTTTTAAGCCTTGCTCTGGCATCACCTCTGTGGTCTCCTAGTGAATGTGGTAAGCAGTTGCCCTCAGCTAGCCTAGCTTCAGGTAGCAGACCTTGTCTAGCATAGGTATGCTGCACTGAACACTAAGCAAATCACCTGTTACAGCAAGTGCTCATCCCAATACCTTGATAATTAGCTTCATTAAGTGTAAAGTTTTTTCATGTAGGGAGTGATTCAGAAAGCGTATTAATTCTGGAAAGATTGTACAGTTGGGTTCCCTGTGTTTCTTCATTTCTGTATCAAATATTGTCATTTGGAGTGTAAAAGACTGTCCCGACTGTAAGCAAAATTCACATTGTACTTAAAATGTCTTTAAAATCTTCCCTAATTTTGTCTAGTAATAAATAGTGAAGGCCAGGTCTCTGTCACTTATGTGTGTCATCACAGCAAAGTTTTGACAGTCTGAACTAGCAGTCAGTATGTGCAATAAATAGCACTTGATTCCCTTCTTTGAGCACTGCTGAAACTTAATCTTTTGTCTTCTCTCAGCACATGGTGTCTTCAGGTTTTCTCTTTGAAGTTAATTAGACTTTTAAGTTCACAAGAAACAGAGTCTTTGATGCAAGAGTCCACCAATACATACAGTTGGTTTTTTGGAAGAGAAGCATTTTTAATCAAAAAACTTAATTTGCTTATTTGCAGTAGTTAGTCCTTAGTTTTGATCACTGTATTGTATTACAGCTTTTTGAGACGAGAGCACAGACAGTGAACAGTGTTGTAATGAATTTCCTTAATACGAATAAATTGTGCCATGGGCTTTATCACTCTGCTGGAAGAGCATTTGGATATGTACGTAAATTCTGTTTTTACAATGATTACATCTTTGGCATTGCATTCAGCTTCTTTTGTAGTCAGTTATGTAAGGTCCTCTACTTGGTAACTGTGCTGCTCTTACTTAAACTTCACAGAAAACAGCAAGCTGAAAAAAGGGAGCATTTTGTGGAAGGCTTTTAAAAGGTTTCCAGGTTCCAGTGAACAATTGTTATTCAAGGTTTGTAGCCTTTCCTATTTCTTGTCACATACATGCCAGAATTAATTAATTGTGCATTGTTAAAATTGTGGATTTAGAACTCTTACTCAGCAAATTTCTCCCAAATTATGCCTTTTTTAGGACGAAAAAAAGAGTTAGGGCATAATCATTTCTAGTTCTTGCATTGACGTTTTCTAAGTTAAGTTAGCTTTTAAATTGAGTGTGTTTTCTGCATTCATGGCTTTTGATTGTCTTAACGTGTATAGTTGGGGAGCTAACTGTTCTTTTACTGTACATTTCTTTTCCTCTGGTATACTACCTCCTACAGAGGATAAAAATGCCTTTTTATATTTTGATGTTGCAACTGAGAAGGTTGCAAATACACATTGAAAAAAAAAGAAAAGAATTGATGGATTTTCTTCCTTGTTCTCCAAATAGGCAGACAGCAGTATGATTTTATAATTTCATTTTCTTTGACCTCAATATATCCTCGCCCTAAATCAAGTGGACAGTATATTATGTTCTTGTATCCGCATTTGTGGGTTGCATGGTGTCTGGAGAAGTGGCCAAAACAGCTGATACTTAAAAGAAAAAGTAGTAGTTGTATTCCCTTCTGTTACGACAGCTCTGGTTGTGGGATTGAGGATTAGAGGCAGTGAGCACAAGCTGAAACGTAGGGGCTTCCTTCTGAACATCAGGAAGTGGAGAGAGGGGCTGCACTTCAGCACAAGTTGCCCAGGGAGATTTCGGAGTCTCCCATGTTGGAGATACTCACCTGGACATTGTGCTGTGAACAGCCTGCTCTGTGTAGTCCAGCTTGAGCAAGGAGGTTGGACAGGATGACCACCTCCAGTGGTCCCTTCCACTTCCAAACTCAGTTATTCTGTGATTCTTTCTTTTTCACAGCACACTTGTTTCCATAGTAATCAGCAATGATGGCAGATTATTTCTTCCACATTAAAAAAGCTGTCAACATTTTTCTCTGAAGCATGAAATGGGAAGTTCCTATCTCTAAAAAATGTTATCTTTCTTCCAGAAATGCTTTCTTTTCTAATACTTGGAAGTGACTTTTGAGGCATTTCAAATAAAAACATTTTACCAGAAATTGATTTATACTAACTTCAGAAGGTAAAAATCAAATAGTTGTTAAGTTTCAGTTGTGGGCTGTAGATGAAAGTCAGTTTAGGTAGAGTATCCCAACTTCTGTTTTAGAGAAGGCATCTTCCCATAGTAAACTCTTTGGAGGAGAGGAGCACCTGAAGCAAGTACATATTTATGCTAAAGCATTTGTACCTTAAAAATATATTTGGCAAATTTAGACTTTAATTTTTTTTTTTTCAGAATGTCAACTGTTGCTCTAATTTTGAATTTAAATAATAATTGGCAGCTTTTCAGAGAGCAGAAATACCATTTTCTGTCTGTCTTTTGTGACATACCAGATGAATTTTATGAAGGAAGGTGAGAGGTATTTTTTGACTGAATGGCTTTGATTTGAATGTCATCCTGTTCTTAACTTTCCATGTTGCTGAGAAGCATAAGCCCTTGAAAGCTTTGTCAATAGGCAAGTATAGTCTAACTTGTAACCCACTGGGAAAATTCCTACTTCATGAAGAGCAAAGAAGTGACACAAGGTTTCCTGCAGTGAGAGTGAGAACTACTTCTCTGGGACAACAGCAACCCTCCAAGATTCAGCTGGCTCAAAAAAAGCCCAACAAACCAATAACACAAACAAAACAAACAAAAATAATGAACAAAAAAAACCCAAACAAAAATCCCCCAAACAAACAAAAAACTCCAAAACAAACCAGCTGGCTGTATTGCAGAAACATCTTGTTTTGTTGTGACAGTCTTTTTGAAGGCAAGGTCATATGCTTGTTTTCCCATTGAGACGATAAGGTCTTAAAGCTCTTTAGTTTTATGTGGGGATAAAAGGAGATTTTAGGAAAGAAGAAAAAAATAAGTTATTTGAAAAATGAGGTATTTTTGATGAATCTATAAAGTGCAAATCCATATTCTGCCTCTGGAGTGCCAAACAGATGAGGTGGTCCAACCAAGGCACACATTCAGATGTGTCAGCAGTAAAAATGCTGATAATTGAGAATCTGTTCATGTATTCTTTAATTAAGTGCTGAGGTAGTACTTTACCTTGCAAGAACTTTTCCCCTTCAGTATGAAAGAAGAGCTGTGAGAAAAAAAGCTGATGTAATTCCAGAGTAATGTACAAGTCAAAAAGATCTGTTGGGTGACTTTTACCAACTGTCACTTCTCCACATAGCTTTTGTTAAGTACCATGTATATGAATTTTAGGTTTTAGCAGCAAAAATGATTGGGGCTAGGGGGGCGGGCTGGCAGTCTGTGAAGCAGTTTGCCATCTGGAGGTAGTATGAGCAATCTGTTCACCAGGGCTTTCATACAGAAATGAACTCTGGACATTTTTTCAGAGGACACTGGCAAAAGAACAGCTAGACAAAAGTGAAGCTCTTCAGAAAAATTACCCACATCACACCTTGCAACAACCACATGGTTTCCAGCCACGGAGCTCATAACAAATTCATCCTGGCCTAGCAAAGATGGTGTTACTGAATAAGGGGAACACTTTTTGTTTGCTGTGGAAATTCAGTGGTTGCTTCTGACCTGGCTGTTTCATGGATTGCTGTCAAGAAAATATCAGCTAGATCTCCTGGCCATTGCAGCTACTCTTGACTCTGAAAGTTGTTCAGAGAACATGAGGAGAGAACAGAGGATTTTTTTGTGTGTCTGGTTGTCAGACTTCTGCTTCTCTGCTCCAGCTTTCTGATATTGTCTAACCTATGTAATCAAACATTGGTGAGGGTAGAATTTATCTTAGAAGTAATCTAAAGCATTTTATTCTTTTTAGAAGCCAAATGTTCATGTTTTGCAACAGCTTTTTGAAGATTTGTATCAAACTGCTCACATCCTACAGCAGAAATTGAGCAGACTCATAATTCTGAAATGGCTCATAATTCTGTTTTACTGGTATTTTCTTTGAGCTCTTTAACAACATGCCACTGAATTTCTGCGTCAACAGTTAAGGAATATTAGTTGGCCTTTGGATAACTGGAGCACCAGCTGAGGACAGTGACAAGGGCTTGACCGAGCTCACTTTAGACTGCTCCCTGCATTTTTTGTGACCACAGCCATGTCACATACATGGTTCTTTGATTTGCCAGTAGCAGTTTATGTTTCTAATGGCCAGTGTCCTCCTTTGCGTGGTAGATTCACTGACAGATTTATCAAACTGTGGAACTGCCAGCAGCCCTGTAGGTTTGTATACTGCAGCTGCTGTGCAGAGACTGACCACTGCCATGGAATAGCAGCTTTTAGTGCTGTGTGTATTATATTTAAAAGGATTTAAAGCTATTTGTACAGCATTTTTATTGCTCTTTACCTACACAGACTCCACTTCTTTCAGTGCAAGAGTCTGTGCATTTTATTAGAAAATGTTAAGTCCAATACCTGAAATACGAAGCGTTGGTTAATGTGAAAAACACCAGTATGGGTTGCATTATGGTAGAGATGCTTCTGATACTAGTCTGTGTCAGGGAAAAGTCTTTACTAGTGCTCTAAATTTTTATCAAAGTGACAGACTCTCCAAACAACCTAGGGGCTGCCAGTTTAGCATTAAGACACAAGCACAGAAATTCTTGGTGTTTCCCCAAAGGTAAAACAGAACTCACTAAAACATCATCAAAACCAAATGATCCAAATGATTTTGACTAATTGGCAGATTCCAATTTAAATAATGCTGAGATTTTACTAGGCGGCTCTACTTCTAACCCTCAAATTATGTTTTATATTTTCTTGTCTTTAATGCCTTTTTGCTTTCCATCAGCCCAAACAGCTGACTTCAGTTACTGACTTCCATTGTCCCTCAAATAACATACGGGGCTTTCTTCCTATGTCAGGTGATCTGTTTTGCAACTCTTAAAGCCTTTGGATTTTTTGTTGAAGTCCTTCTCTCTCTCTGTCTCTCTCTCTCCCCGTCCTCCCCCTCCACCCCTCCCCTCTTCAGATTACTGTTTTCTACTTGGCAGAAAATGGGAAAAATGTTTTTAGTTGTCACTTAAATCTTAGCTAAGTGAACTCTCCTGAAGCTAGTAACTATCCCATCGGTTTATATGTAATTTTGAATACTGGAATAAGTTTGTATATTGTTTGGCATAAGTTTGTATATTGTTCTTACTGATTAGAAGTCTTGGTTTTTATTATCAGTTTGCCCTATGTGAAAAAAGCACATTAAAAAGAAAGATCCATGAAAGTTTGGAGAAGCTGACCTCAATCATGTCTTTTTCAAAATTGTGTAAAAGTTAAGTATGCTTGACAGTAGTAGCTATGTAAATCATAAGACTCTTGATTTTTCTTTGGAGACCATGCAAACCAAAAACTAAAAGAGGTCAAGTGCATGTTTATTGTACAAGTCTTGGCTTGTTCAGGGAGTTCTTACTCATTACAGAGCAGTTAAATAAGCAACCTACCTGGGATTGTAGACCTGTTGGTAAGCTCTGGTACTTCATTAGACAGTTTTCAATATTCCCAAAATGTTCCATAAATAAACTTGTGTTACTTTAAGCTTACATTCTAGATGTGTGCAGTGTGGAGGGGATTAAATGACTGAACCCTGCTGTCCAGTGCTGTGAGTGAATTCCTTCACTTGCAATGTCTGCTGGCCAAAAGCAAGCATTCACTCTTCTAAATGCAGATGGTAAAATTAAAGCAGAGCAAGATCATATTAAAGGTCTGCAAGAAACCCTGCAATACCAACAAACATGGATTCTGTGAAATGTCAGAGGAACTGACTTAGAAGTTAAAAGGCAGTGTTGGGAAGTCTCCTTAGCAAAATTTTTTTACTACAAGTTTATTAAAAGTTTACTTATATGATCAGACAAGTCTCATAAAACATTTACAGCCTTCCTTTCACTTTGGCTAGAGAATGAGTACATTCTCTCCCTGTGATATGGCTCTTCAATTAGTTAAGAAAAGAAACAGAACAGCACAATAGTCCCCATTTTGAAAGAAGTAGACTACATTGTTCTAAGCAGGATAAAGTCTCTTAGAAGCCATTTCTGGGTGCATCAAGTAGAAGGTTTCACCAGCCTGATTATCTTCTGTGATGAAATTACAAGATCTATGAATGATGGGAGAGTAGAGGCTGTCATCTGCCTTGATTCTTAGCAGGGCTTTTGCTGTGGTCTCCCATGGCATCCTTGCATCCATGTTGGGATGGTAAAGTCTGGATGGATGAAAAACTGCTAGATGAGTGTAACAAAGATGGTGAAAGTCCTTGAAGGAAGCTGTATGAAGAATGGCTGAGGTTGCTTGGTCTGTTCAGAAAAGACTGAGGGGAGACCTCATTGCAGTTACAACTTCCTCATGAGGGGAAGAGGAGGGGCAGACACTGGTAATCTTTCTGTAGTGACCTGGGACAGAATCCAAGGGAATGGCCTGAACTAGCGTCAGAGGAGGTTTAGGTTGGATATTGGGAGAAATTTCTTAACCCAGAGGGTGGTTGGGAACAGGCTCCCCCGGGAAGTGGTCACTGCACCAAGCCTGAGAGAGTTCAAGAAGCATTTGGACAATGCTCTTGGGCATGTGGAGTGACTCTCGGGGATGTCCTGTGCAGGGCCAGGAGTTGGACTCAAGGATCCTGATTTGATTTCTCTCAAATCAGCATATTCTGTGATTCTTTGATCTGTGATTCTGTATATTAATAACTGGTTAGATGTTTGAGCTTGGAAAGTAGTAGTTAGTGGGTAATACTACTGGCCTCCAGATAATAATGTCATGGGTGTCTGTCCTGAAATCTGTTTGATGTCTTCACATTTCCTTGTTCAGCTGTTGATCATGCATATCATTAAAATCTGTGAATGACTCCAATCTGAGTTTGCATTTTATATGCTTGAAGTAAGGGCTGCCATCCAGAACAATCTAGACAGGCCAGAAGAGTGGACCATCAGGCATGTTGTGTAATTGAACAGAGACATAGGCAGCAGGACATGCTGTTTCCCTCAGACAGGAGCTGACTGGCTGGGGAATTGCTCTGCTAAAAAGCTCTTACAGATCCTGGGTGACAGTGGCCATGCATGAACATGGAGTATGCTCTGCCACTGAGGAAAGCCAGCAGCATCCTGGGCTGTATTAACAGGAGCATAACAAGGAAATCAGACCAAGTGATTCCTCTTTACCTGTCACTTGCTAAATTGCATCTGGAATACTGCATCCACTTTTGATGCCCCAGTATGAGAAAAAACGATGCAGAACTGGACTGAGCTCAGTAGAGAGTTATGAAGCACCACAGAATCTGGGGTGATTACACTTTGAGGAGAGGCTGAGGGACTGGGGGTTGTTTGGCATGGAGAAAAGACGACTGTAGAGCAGGGATATGTAGTAATTGTCTGCCTACACCTATAAAGAAGTTGCCTAAAATACAGGTACAGACTCTGTACTTGGATATAGAGCAGGAGAATGAGAGAGTGATTGTGAATTGAATCAGATAGTATGTTGAATACCATAAACTATTTTAATAATAGCATTTTATGCTCTTTTTGAAAAATTTGTTATTATTTTTAATAATGGCTTTTCATACAGTGTTGTCCTTAAAGAGGTGTGGCAAGCTTGGGATGGTGTAGCTTTTTCTGGAGTAGATGGCTTCCTTAGTTAGGCAAAAGTAAGCTCTGTCATTGTACACAGATCAGAAAAGCATTGATGTTGGAAGGCATGTTTTGAGATCATCTAGTCCCAACATGTCTGCTGAAGCAGGGTCATTTAGAACAGGTTGGCCAAGACAGTGTCCACTTGGATTTTTTTTAACATCTGCAGATCCTGAAACTGATTTTAGGATAGATGCTACTGTGAATTTTGATGTGGAGACAGGGACTCTCTGTGACAGCATAACCCATGTGGAAAAAATCTACTTAAGAGTCAAGTAGTCCAAATAAGTCAGTGTTACAAAAAAAAAACCAGAAACAACAAAACCAAAAAAAAGCTCCTAAAAAAAAGAAACAATGCCCCCCAAAGCAAACAACCAAAAATACCCCAGAACAAAACACAAACACCCAAATCAGCCAAAAAACACCCCTTCCTGAATACATACGTCACTTCTTCGTGAAAAGAGCCTGAGAAAGGGTAGCTTTTTTTGCCCAAATTGCACTACTGGTAAGATTTTATTATTTTATTCTTTCCAATTTGTTTTTAAGCACATGTATCCTTTGTTATGGTATATAAACAGAATGCAGATGTTGCTTCTATGACCTTTTCAAGTTATATTTATTTGCACTATTTCTATGAACTTTAGTCATGAACTGTTATGTGTAACATTTAAAATGGACAAGTTTAGAAAGCAGTTGGGAGAGTTTGGAGTGTTTTTTCTGATTTGTTAACTTTAAGTATGTGATGACAATTGATATATGGCATCTTATTTTTTAATACTTTCATCTACTTCCTCAGATCTTTTCTGGCGATCTCTTTCTGTGTTTCTTTCATGTATCATTTGAGCAAGGAGAATGATGTTTTTCTGCTTGTATGTACAGTTACAAACCCACTCAGCAGCTGGTGTAGATACCCACATAAAACATAATAGTGTTTTTCACTAATTTTCCTCTAATTCCATGGCAAATTTGACCTAGTTTTTAAAAACTGCTTGAACGTTCTGTCTTGAGGTATGATCAGTGAGTTTTAATAGCTGAAATGCATTTAACTGTTGAAAAGACAGGGAGTCAAACTTCCATGCTGTTTCTCTACCTACAGAGCTAGTGAAATGAGTAGATTTGTGCTTAAGTCAGACAAAAGGGACCCTGACCCTAGTGTACAGATCCCATTGACATTTTCTAGGTTTGAAAAAGGAATTATAAAGAACTACAGTGTTCTTGAGTGCTGCCTGAGCTGTG
Source organism: Promerops cafer (assembly GCA_013398275.1). Lineage (NCBI taxonomy): Eukaryota > Metazoa > Chordata > Aves > Passeriformes > Nectariniidae > Promerops > Promerops cafer. Next base: position 29,154 of record VZSE01002398.1, on the reverse strand, counting down.
TGTCAAGTGTGGGTGTCCCTGCAGGCCCATTTACTGATGTTATCAGCCTAGGAACAGGTGCCTGCCAGCAGAGAGGCTGCTGCTTGTATACCCAGCAGGGAGCATTGTGAGGGCTGTGAACCCTTAGTCTCTTCAATGGCAATTGCAGGACGACATTTTTCACCCAAGGAGACTAAATAAACATGGCATAACATTCTTAATGGAGGCGATGTCTATACTTACCTGAAGGCTGTTGGGATGAGAAAAGAGAGTTTGAATTAGGTTGTTCCCGATGTAGCATGAGAGAATTGTAGAATGGCTTGGTTTGGAAGGGATCTTAAGATCATGTTCCAACCCTGCTGTGAGCAGAGACAACTTCCTCTAGACCAGGTTGCTCCGAGCTCCATCCAGCTTGGCCTTCAACAGGGATGGGGCATCCACAGCTTTTCTGGGCAAACTGTGTGTCATCATCCTCACAGTAAAGAATTTATTCCTAATATCTCACCTTAACCTGCTGCCTTTCAATTTCAAGGTGTTGCCCTTTGTTCTGTCATTACATGGATTTCACAAAGAAGTGTGACTGTTCTGTTCTGGTTGTAGAAGGTAGAAGGAATTAGGGTGTGATTTAGTAATGGTGCTGCATTCACTTTACTTTTTTTTATTGGTTTCATGTGTTAACATATGAAGGAATTTCCAGAACTGAATCCTCAAGAGAGTATCTTAAAAATAAAACTTGGTAGCAAAACTATTGTTACAGATGTTTCTTCAGGCTCCTGTCACATGCTAGATGGTCTTTCAGACTAGTACTGAGAGAGAAAACTACTGCAAAGTGCCGGTGTAGCTTTTTCTGTGGGTTTCTACATCTGGACATAATCTGTCTGACTGCCCTTTGTTTGTCTCTATACTGCATTCAGTTGTGTTTCTGTCCTGGTTTTTTAGCTATGTCCTCATGATTCCTTGCTTACTTGGGAGCTGGGCTGTGCTCTGTGTGTGAGTGTGTGTGTGTGTGTGTGTAGCTTTCAGTCTTGCTGTTCCTGCTGAGTAGAATAGTGGTAAGCTATACTGTGAAGATGTCTTTGGATTGTTTTTGGCTACGGGAAACTTGGAAGAAGTGAAGACCTTGAAAAACAATTCTGAATTCAGATTGTGAAATTCCTGGCTAAACCAAATACCTCATGTAAAAACAGCCAAGCACTATCTACAGTGTTGTCCTTGAATGTTGTAGATACTGGTTTCAGTCACCGTATTAGCTAATTTTTGCAAGTGATTCTCTACCTTTCCAAATAATTTGGAATTGTTTGGAAATATAGTTTAGCTTCTTTATAGAGTGGTGTTTACTAGCTAAAAGTTCAGTTAATTAGATTTCCCATCTTTATGAAGCCCAGTAAAATATTCTGCTCAGTTTGTGATTTTATAATTGTGCATCAAACATTAGAATTAGAAATCATATTGAGGGTCATCATGTCCTGCATGCAAGAATATTTGTGTGTGTTTGTGTGAGATTTCCTGACATACAGTTAGTCACTGAAAAATGTGATTTATACAGTGTAGTAGTTAAAGCCTAACAGAAGTTCTGTACGTTGCTGGGAAAGACCTTTCTATTTTTACTGGTATATAATTTTGTCATTCCTTTTCTATTTGGTTTAACATGTGGGGTGTGTGGGAGTGTTGTCATTTTAAGGTTTGAATGTTATCTGAATTTCATTCAGCTTTTCTGAGTAAGTCAGGATGGTAAGAATGGTTCATAGTCTACTGAAGCTGCAATACTCCAAGGTTTAGTTTTGTGTTTGGACATCCAATTTATTGCTCTGATTAATACATCTATGCTGGATCTACTGTACTTCTAGTTTTTTCCTTTGGTGCTATGTATGATAACATGAGGGCCTTCATCTTGGGCCTCCTTTCTTCCCTTTATAATGATGGAAGGATTATTTGCACTTGGTTTAAAAGGATAAGGCATAAGAACTAAGAAAGTTTATCAGCCTGATGAAGATACTTATTTTTGAAATTCTGCTCATGAAAAGCAGGTGTGGATGTGGTTTTCTTACATTCCAATTATTTTTTAAAGCAAAAACCAAAACTACATAATAGGCCTAGTCTCATTTGGTTTGGTTTCTACAAAATAACGTCAGCTATAAAATCATACTATATTTCAGAGACCCATTTTCTGGCCATTTTTCACCATCACCTACTTCATGTTAAGGCCACCATTGATTTCAGTATCTTTTCAATTTCTCTTGAGTCATGGGCTCACTCTGAAATTTACTCCTATTCTTTAAGATGCATTCAGGGACAGAGCAAATTAGAGCAATTTTTTTGTAGAAGCAGAGGAACCCATTTCAGTACTAAAATTCCCAATGTTTCATAAACTGTCCAAATGCACACACCTTAAAACAATTTTCCACACTACCAACAAGTGTGAAAATGTATGTGCAAAATGCCAAAAATTCAAGATGCATGTCACCAAATTGCAGAAACAAAATATTTGCTCCTGCACCATGTGCAGAGCCCCAACTCAGAATCCTCCTGCCACTTTATCAGTTCCCAGTCACCCCCCTTTACTGATGAAATACCTCTCTAAAGTGTTGTGCCAGTTGTCCTGACTTTGGGGTTTCTGAAGTCCCCAGTCAGGAGGTCGCTGTGCACTGGAGCTTGTCTGACTGAGCCCATTTGCTTGGAGTGGCCAGTCAGTCAGGGCAGGGCACCCTGTCTGTCCCACCTGGGTTGTTACAAACCTGTGCCAGCCGCAGGCTCCGTTCCCAGTGCGCAGTGCCCACTCACACTCCCAGGTGAGGTGTTCCTATCTCTTATTCTGGTTTGTGCAAAGGAGGGAGCAGGGTGGTAGCCCACAAAAGGCTGGCTCCCCACTCATCAAAACTTTACACCATTTGTACATTTTAACAAACAAAGCATCAGCATTTATTGCTTACAGATTACGTGACTTTCATTAATTAGTACTCAACCCCCTATTTGCCATGCTAATTAGTCTGCAGGTGCAGTTCTTCCCTCTGTCTGACTCCGGGGTCTGGCTGGACTAGGTGGTCACTGAGTTGGTGGTCCACTGCTGGAATTACCTCTCCCCCAGTTACTGCTCAGTCCTGACCTTACTCCTGGTGTTCTCATCCAGACAGCCCATTCATCTCGGGGCTGTCTTCCCTTTTCCTTAAAACAAACACTAGCCAAGCATATGATGTTCACAATGCAATTGCTTAATCATAACTGAGTAGCTAAATCTACTGATTGACAACAATAAAAGAAAATAGCAAAGTTGGCTTCAGATCTTAAGGGGCTTGATACAAGATGTGCATATGCTTTTGTCTGGATTCTGAGATCTGCAGCTGGCCTCCATCGTGTGAAGCGGTGTGACGGTATGTGCAGATGGGGTGGGTGAGCTATAGTGGGTTACTGTGAGGAAATAAAACATGCTTGAGGCTCTGTATACTTGGTCTGGGCATGCTGGGAAGCAAACTGTCCCAACCTACTGTAATAACAATGTAAGATGTGCTCCTGACTCTGCATACTTGATCAGGGGAGGTGATCTACCTTGGGTTACACAGTATAGTTTTCTCATGCCCTATGTAGGGTTATGGGGTTTTCTTGCTAGCTCTTGAGTGTACCAGATCTCTGTACATGTCACAGTTACTAGAAAAATCATCTTTGTTTGCTTCATTATCCCATGAAGTCTGTGTGAAGGAGACAAAATACCAAACTTTACTTTTACTACATAGCCTCTGCACTTTTTCTAGTCTTTTTTGTTTCTTGCCCTCTCACATTTACATTCAACCTTTGAACAGTGGAGGCAAAAAAAGCCCAACAAACAAGTGAAAAATAAGCAACCATGTTCTCACAGTATTTTTAAGAAGAGATGGTTGTTTTCATTCATTCTCAGTTTTTCCCTTCTCAAAGTCAAGCCTCAAAGAGGCCTTGGGTAGGAGAAGGGAAGAAACTTTAGAAAGGATATTGTACCACAGATTTTGTTACATGAGCATGGGTTTTCAGTAAGTAATTTTGAGCCAGTATGATACACAAGCAGAACAATGTAGAGGTAGAATGAGAGAGGATCTGTGTGAAGCTGCAAATTGTTCAAAAGCTTTTAGTGAATGTTTCTGGACAATAATATTGTAATGAGGGAGCGGCTGGCATTTGTAGAATGCAAGTCTGTTCTGTCTGAGGGGTGGTATGTGTCAGAACACTAGGAGTGCTGTCTTGTCCTGCTTTGAAGCTCGGGAGGATGCTGATGCTGAGGGCATCTCAGTTCCAGCTGAGTTCTTCGGAGCTACCTACAGCTGCCAGAAATAGTAATTTTCAGGAACACCTGCAAGTATTCCTCTTTTTGAAAAAGAAAGCCCATTCTTTCTGTTTAAGAAGGTGTGCTGGGGTTTGTATATTGGTGGATTTCAGTGGCAAAGATTGGCTTGCAATAATACTGACAGTTTGGCAACTAAAAGAGCAGTTTTGTTCCTAAAATCTTGACACATTTGTGAGCTTCCAGTGGAGTTTTTTTCTGTTGTTCTTATTGTAAAAAAATGTGATTGTTTCTCTAAAACTAGTTTTTCTGGAAATTTGTCTCATTTGTTTCATTGTTGTTGTATCTGTTTGCTTAAAAAAGGTGTTCAAGCTGAATGTAAGCTTTAGTATCTGGATAAATACTTCCATATTCAGCTCTTAAGTGGAGGTTTCCAATTAGAGGTGTCTGCTTTTGACTCCTGTTCATCCTCCTCTCTCATCCCCCCCATATGTTGGTTATTTAATTGCTTTCAGCTGCAGGTAAACATGAGATTCTGTATTAACTTCAGCCTGTTGGCTAGTGATAGAGTGAGGACTACAGGAGCAAATGCTGACTGTTCACAGTCACCTTCCAGTTGTATGTTCAGAAAAATGCTCAGAGAACTCAGTTGTATGGTGATTTTCTCAGGGATCAAGATGAATCTGACTGTTCTGCAGTTCTCCAATGACCTTTTGGCTTTCTCCCCCAGACTGGTGTAACATTTGCTTTTTCCCAGTCATTAGGGGCGTCCCCAATCTCCATGCTTTTTATATGACTTTAGGTGTGAGAGAGGGGGTCTTGTCATGGCATTGCCTGTCTCTCAGTACTGTTGGATTCAGCAGGTCTCATCCCATGGATTTGTATGGATCAAGTTCTGTTATACAGTTTCTGACTAAATCATCATCAGCTGATGGCCATTCTTTGAACCTCCTTGAACCCAGCCTATAAGAACAGGAGCACTTTGCAGATAAAAAGAAAGGCGAAGAAGACACCGTGTACCTCTCTATCTGTTCCTGGGTACACTAAATCACCTACTCCATTCAGTAGGTGAATCCTGTGTTTTCAGAGGCCAGCCTTTTACTGTTCATGGAGCAGTAGAAACTCTTCATGTTATCCTTCTGATGCTTGCAGGTCTTACTTGCAGCTGAGCTTTGCCTTTCCTAACGCCATTCCTGCATGCCCAGGCAATGTATCTAAATTCTTCCTTTTTAGCCTAACCTTGCTTTCACCTCCTGTATACTGCCTTTTAGTGATGGAGTTCCACCATGAGTTTTTTGGCTGGGCTGGTCTTCTGATATGTGTACTTGATTTCCTGAGTATTGGGCTGGACTGTTCCTGTGCTTGTAGTCTCACAGACCTACTTGCTTTCTTGTGATCCTGTGCCATCATTGCAGCTTTCAGTGGGATCATACCTACCAATCCCCAATTTTGCTTTCCAAAAGTCCATGATCTGTACTCTACTGCTCCCCTTCCTCTCTGCCCTCAGGGTTTAGAATTCCTCTTATGGCATGGTCATTACCACTGAGGCTGCCAGTGATTTTTGTATCCTTAATTGGTACTTCCCAGCTAGCTAATCACAGATATGATTAGCGGTACACCAGCCCAGGTTAGCCTGTCCAGTACCTATATTGAGATACTCTTTATAGAAATTCTATTCTATTCTATTCTATTCTATTCTATTCTATTCTATTCTATTCTATTCTATTCTATTCTATTCTATTCTATTCAGTGTGTGTCCCCACCTGCTCAGTTGTTTTTTCAAGGAGATGTCAAGGAGATAAAAATCATTCACAAAAATCAGGATTGTGATCAAAAGCAATCCTCAAGTTGTTTAGGGTGCTCCATCTATGTGGGAGGTCTGTAAAAAAGTCTTTTGGCGTGATGCCACATTTCCTGACATCTATTCTGATGAGGATCCAAAAACCCTCACCCACCTGTCGTCCCCTAAAAGAGTTTCATATATCCAAAGTGGTCTTTTGCATAAAGGCACCTTTTACCTTCATCTTCCCTGTCTGCATTTCCTGAAGAGCATCTGTTTGTCCATCACAGCTCTGTCATTCCTGCCTGTTCTCAGTTATTCCAGTCACGTTGTGTGGTGACTGGATGCAGAGCTCTTGTTCCTCCTCCTGTGTGTTTTCAGACTGCATATGTTGCATGTACACTTCAGGCAGGGGCCCCTTCAGCCTGTAGTGTTGCTGCTTAAGTGCCTCTTGTTCTTGTCACTCAGCGTCCTTTATTCTTTCTACTGCTACTCCCCAGCAGAAAGAGTATCTTTCACTTATCTGTGGGTCTTCCTTTCTTGTTGGAGGTGATGTGAGTTTGAAAGTAACTTAGCTGGTAAAAACTGATATATTGCCTTGACTGATGCTGCTGTGCAAGGAAGTAAGCGGAAAGCATAATATCCAGTCACACTGACTATCTTCTGCCCTTTGCAAACACTGGTACCTCCCTTGTCAAAATCTTGTGTGTTGGTTTGTGGGTTTTTGGGTTGTTCAATGGTTTTGCTTTCTGTTTTGGTTTGTTGTTGTGGTTTTTTTTTTTTTTTTTTTTCTTTTTTAAAGATTGTTCAAGAAAAGGAAGAGAGTTTGGTGACCAACTTCAAATCTTAAAACAGAATTAACAGTTTCATGAAATGTGTTAAAGGCTGTTCCTATTATTAGGGTTGTATTAGAGATTGCTGCTCATTCTATAACCTCTTCCCTGGCAGAATTTATCGCTTTGCAGTGAAAACATACTGCAGGCAATAGAATTTGGCATTCCTGGCCAGAGCCCAAGTAAATGCTACTGCTTGGTTTCTTTGTTCCTTCTTTAATTTAAAAACATAATTTCATCTTGATTTGAAAGACCATGAGTAGTAGAGGTTTTGTGGATTTGGCTGGTGTTTATAGTTCCTGCAGCTATAGTCTGTTTGTATACAAATTGCTGGGTAATTAATAATGTGATCTAATTTGTTTCCATTATATGTGCACAGTGTTAAAATTGTACTTGAATGTTTACTGTTAACTAACAGTAAAGCTTATGTCAAGAATGTATAAGGGTTTTTTTTAATACCCATTTGAATACATTTTAATGCTTCCCTATAAACACACAAATACAGAAACAGACCATGCACACACAGTTTGTTGTAGCTGGAGAAACAGAGCTGTGACTTCGGCAACTTCAGTTTGCCTGCGAGTGCTCTCAGCTGATTCCAGTGAGACTGATAACACAGCTTAGCCTTCCTGGGCTGCATCTCCTGCCATCTGCGTGCACATTTCTGATTGTTCTTCATTCTTTTCAGTTCTTCTTGCTGCAGACATTGTGCAGTGACCCAGTGATTCGAGCAGGTGATTAAAAGGAAGTCTCTATTTGTGAATTACTTTGCAAGAGGGTGTTTTTGAGAGAAGCCTATTCCACAGATGTTTACTGTATAATGGTAGGTAGTTCTGCATCAAGTTCTAGTTTTGTTTGCTAGCTTCTACCATTTTGGAGACGTGCAGGTGAACCTTTTGTACTCATAAGTGGCCTACAATGTGTAGATTGTGGAGAGAAAGCTGGAGTAGGACTATAAACAATACTTTGTTTTGTAGTGAGTTGTGGGGGTGTTGCGTGACATTTAGCTAGAATGAGTTTACTGGTGTGATTAGGAAACCAAGGTTACAGCTCTGAGGTAGTTTATATTGGCAAAAGCATATTTTGCTGGGAAAAACTGCCTCACTCTCATATATAAAAATTATCTTTAACCTAGGTTTGCTTTTGAAACAAAGCAGTGTATATGATTTTTTAAAAAATTATGTTCATGTTCATATGTGTTGCCTTGGCCTTTTAAAGCTGATGCTAAAGTAATAAAGTAAAAACTTGTGTCCCACTATGCACTGTGTTGAGGCAACTCAAGGATTTTGCAAACTATCAAACAGGCAGGTATAGTTACACACACACATTGAAAGAAAGAAAAACGTGAGCTCCCTCTAGTTTATTTAGGATTTTAGTTCACTTGTGTGGTAGCTGAAGGCACTTTGCTCTCAGCCTGATGTCTGAAAAGCCTGTCCAGTACAAACCATACTACTCTCAGTTTTACTGGGTTTTAGTTACCTTGTAATGCCAGGTGGAACAGCACTGGGAAGGATTCACAAGCAAACCATGCACTGCAAGTTTTTGTGAAGGCAGCATTTGTGGCTTCTTGATTTTCTGTTTCTTTATTTTTCCTAAGTATTTTTCCTAAGTGAAGTGACAAGACTGTTTTAATTACATCAAAGGACAGTTCTGCTTTGGGAAACTTTTGTTAGTCAATTTCTCTAGATTATAGACTTAAAGTAGATGCAGTCCTTAGGATAGAGGGAAAATATTTCTTTATATCCATCATGCTTTTGATGCTTAAAAAATAAGCAGTAATTTTTCTTCTCATGCTACCCCTCTGTTGATAGTAGCGGGGCAAGGGGATGTGCTTGTGTTCATAGCAGAGAGTTGCAATGTGGCAACTTCAGTCAGAGTCACCCCAGATGTCCCATTTACAATTGAGCTTGCTAGTGTTACGCCAACTTTTCAGGTGATGCCCCTCTTGGTCAGTTGGTGACTTCTGAGCATGGAGTTAATGCCTGAGAAGGCTGTGGATGCACGGAGAGGAATATTTTTACTGCTGTGTCAGGAGCCACTAAGCAGGTCTGTTGGAGACTGATCAGGGAAGCTGACTGGAAGATCCTGGACTTCCTGTGCACATTCTTGGTCATAGATCTCTCTCGTCGTTGTCTTTGACCCAGGCTGCTTGTGCTGATGGCTGTTGGAGTTGTGAAGTAGCAAAGAAAGGCTCAGCACGTGGGGTGCCTGGCCCTGAATATGTGTACTCTTGGATAGACAAGCTGGGAGGAGAGGAGGCTGGTAATTGGAAGGCATCTCAAATATCAGGCATCTAGGGGTTAAATATTTGATACAGTTAACAGTTCAAACATTTTTACAGGACTATTTTTAATAATCATCCTGTAGTTATTTAAAATACTGTGGTTTCATGATTGTTCCATTCAAAGGTCTTTTGTTTATCTGTAGTAGTGCTTCCAGCAACCACCCAACCCCAGTAACAAATTAGCAAGTTGCTTTACATTTCAGAGAAACAATCTACTTAGGTTTTGCAACTTCATACCTTGAAAACAAATGCTGTTGTAAGTCAAGATATGATGTCCCTTATTTTGTTGTTGGTTTTATTTAGCATATGTTTACGCTAGTGTGCCTTACATCTTCCTACTTTTGAATTCATAAAGGTTGTGCATGCTTTATGTTCACCTTTAACATGGGGGGAAAAAAGCCTGAAGCAAAACCCCTAGGCCACCACAAAAATGCCTTCACAGGCAAACTGAGTTAGGTTGGTTTTAATTAATTTAAATTGCCAGTTAGGATACTTCTTTGATTTATGGTTTTCAGTTTAACTTTGGAGCATTCACCTAGAGAAAACCTGAATCTTACTAGTCACTAAGTGTATTTCCTATTGAACATAACATTTGAAGTCTTTGCTAAATTTTGTGAGGAAAGGACGTAACTTACAGGCACATTTAAAGAATTTATATAGCTGCACATTTTATTGGCTTCTTATGTTCTGTGTTTTAGGCTTTTGAAAAATTGTATGGTTTACTTTGTTTTCCTGGATAAGGTTAATTTTTATTTCTTAATTGATGATGGGCTTCAATATAATAGAAACATAAATTAAATTTAGACAACAAGCTTGTTAAAACAGTCTTGAAAGGCAGATGTGTTTTGTCAGTATGCTGAAAATAGTGGCTTTGAGAAATCAGGAAAATGGAAGCAAAATTATTTGAGAGAGATGCAAATTTAAGAATTTTTTTCTTGATATGTAGTATTTGTAGAACTAGTGATTCAGTATTCACTTGCACTTTGCCTTCTTTTTCCAATATGTAAAAATTTGACTGTTTTCTCCTACAATTTGTAATAAATTTCCTAACTTCGAATGAGCAAGCTATTAAACTCTTTTCAATAGGAAAAGGAACAAAAGGCATCAAGTTTTGAAAGAACACCCTAAACATCTCTGACTTCATTTGATTGGCCCAGAAGTTCCTTCAGAGACTTGACTGATCCTAAAAGTTCAGGACTAATGTTCACTCTCTGAAGTATTCTATTACTTCTTGTGAAGTATTCTATTACTTCTTGGTTTTTATTCTAGACAACTTAGGTTTCAATTTCTAGTACATTTGAAAATAACTTTGATTAAGTTGAAATACAATATCTAATTTAAATTTATGTACTTACCTGCTGGTTTCTGATTTTCGAAGACTCTTCCTTGGATCAGAGATTGTACTCAAGGTTGTGCATACAATTTTATAATGGCCCATCATGATTTTTCTTAGACAGTGTATTACTATGGCATTTCATTGTTCTGCATTTTTTGCCCTTTGTTATGAAAGGGTTTGGAATAGAAATGCTCTTCTGAGAACTTATCAGTGATCTTATATTTTAAAATACTGACAAGTAGAATGTACTGTTGAAAAAAATAGGGCTGTGTGGCTGGGTCTCAGTGGACCTCCAGACAGAAGAATCTTTCTGTGTGTGTATTCTGTATGCTGTGAATTAATGAGAAACTGCCTGTATGCTGCATATTTTATAGAACCAAAGGGAGCTAGCCTTTACCCTTGGTATTACCCATCCTGTTAGTTTTGATGTTGGTCACATTACGCCATTTGATTCCAAATATTTAACATAGACATAGATGGGTGCAATCCAACTTGTGTTGCTTGAATAGAAACTTGACAGAAAGGTAAATTATCTTTCTGATGGATATTACCTGCAGTGATTTCAGAATAGCATGTTAGTCGGAGCTAATTTTGTTAATGTGCTCTTTCCAAGGAAAAAATATTATTTTCTGTTGAGAACTTTAGATGAGTTTTGGAAAATGCAAGGATTATCAGAAGTGAAAAACAGAATGAAATTTAAATGTAGTTATGAAAAGTAGAGGATGAGAATAGTTGGGCAAGTTTATGGGGGATGGATCTGTCACTCTTCACTTGTCAACACCATCCACATGCAACTATAGAGCCAGGGTCCCAGAACTATTGTTTGTTGCGAGCTGATAGGCTGTGCCAAAAGAAGGAGAAATGAAGTGTTATTTTCTGTGCTCTCTCCAGATGGAATTGTTATTGAACAGTGCTGCAACAAGTTTATCCATTTGTTCTGAAGTGTCAAAGCTTCCAGAGTTTCTTTACTAGAGTTATTAATGTCTAACAAAGGTAAAATAAATGTAAACATTTGCTCCCGTTTACAAACTTAACTCATTCCATGGCTGTCAGGTTTCTAATCTGAGTGTTGAATATGTACCAGAAGAGTGCTTCTGTTAACATTTAATGATTTTCCTAAGACCTGGTAGCTTGTGGAATATGGATAAACCAATTTCTTTGTTTTTAAAAGAGAAAAGACAACATTGTGCAAAAATAATGACTGATTCAACCATACTGAAAAGTTGCCCTATTTTCAATACTCAACAGGGCAGTGTGGGTGTTCTTCTTACACTGAAAAACAGGTATATTTAACCCTGGAAGGTTTTCACCTCTATCCTAGGGCATATGGTTGTTTTCAGAAGTGTTTTTCTGTCTGCTAGTATTGCTGGAGAAACTAGAGGATTTTTCCTGTGTTAAATTTGGGAGGGCTTTAGATACATTCTGCAATCTCCAGGGTCCAGGACAGAGAGAAATGCATTTTGGCTCAGGAAGTTAACTGAATCCTGGAAGTGATGTTGCCGCTCTGCTCTTGTGAGACCCCAGTGGGAATACTGCCCCCAGTTCTGGGGACCTCAGTACACAAAAGGCATGGACCTGTTGAAATGGGTCCAGAGGAGGGCCTCAAAAATGGTCAGAGGGCTGAAGCGCCTCTCCTTTGAGGACAGCCTGAGAGTTGGGGCTGTTCAGCCTGGAGAAGGGAAGTAGAGGAGGGAAGTTTCTGGGAAGACCTAACTGTGACCTTTCAAAAAGAGGTTTAAAAGATGAACAGAGATTTACTGCCAGGGCTTGTAGTGATAGGACAGGGAGCAAAGGTTTTAAATGTAAGTTTCTCAGAGTACCTCTTCATTAAAAAATTTCTAGTTACCTAATATGCTTTTCAGATTTGATACTTGGCACAGGCTTGGTTTCCTGTTGCCAGGATTTACTCTCCTTATGGATGTACTTTTAAATTAAAGAACCTTTAAAACTCAAAATCATCAAAAAAGAAACCAGATTTCTGGAAGGCTGGAAACTGAAAGCAAGAAACCTGATGCTTTCTGTGTACCTGATTGATGGCTGAATTACCTGCAGTTTTTACCTGTGGGTTATGCCTGTAATAACTCTCTCACATTTGCATGAGAACTAAAACTAGGGATTATATACTAGTTGATACCTTTCCTCAGGATAGGCAGTGTAGAAGAAAAAGGTTTTGAAAATGAGCACAGAATATGGATAAGGGCAAGTGGGATATAGGTGATGTCAGGGACTGGGAGCTGTGGAGATGCCTAGGCATCTTGGGAAAGGAATACCAAGATTGGACATAGTATACGGTAGTGCATCTTGGTTTTAAAAGCCAGAGTACAAAAAAGAGGAGTTGTAAAGAATTCCCCATGACAGAATTAGCACAGAATTGTTATTCTGTAAAGCTTAATGTAGTTTACTTACTGAACGTTACTCCAAAAACTTAGAACCTGCTTTTTCAGAGAAACATTCAGCATTTGATGATATGTAGATGTTGAATTTTCTTCTTATTTTCTCAGAAGCTTTTTCTTATTGATTACAGTGATACTGCTGCTTGTGATAAACCAAGTTGAGGCTCCTCAGAATGTTTCTCTCTTTAGAAAAGCCTTGTCAGCTACAGACAGGATATATCCAGAAAGGGAGGAAGACTGTGACATCGTGGAATTGAAATCTCTATTATAATTTACTACAAGCAGTACTGGGTTAAAAGAGGTGTTCTGTTGACCTTTTGTTCTTTTCCTCCAAAGCAACTTCTATGTTATCATCATAGCTTGGTTTGTTCAGGGGACATATTGCTAAATATTTTCTATGGTTTTTTTTGAGAAGTTGATGTGGTGTCTTAGGCTGCTGATGGCCTTATACTCTGCATGTATGAGAAAAAGACATAAAAGGTTGATTGTTAACATGATTTTCTTTGAAACAAGACTGGGACAAATGCTCACTAATTGGAACAAAACCACAAAAGAGAGAAAGTTATTTCATGGCCTGTCAAATATAAATTAACTTTTTCATTTTGTTGGGGCAAGTCATTCCTTACTGATTATTAATGTAAGTTGCAGTTGTAAGCACTTAATGGGCTGCAGGGAGATGAGGGATGTGGAGAGCTCATACACAGTAACAGAGCACTTTAACTCTCACTTCTTCAGATTTTCTCTTAGACCAGTTTTGATTGTGTTCAGGTTTTCACATTTTATCAAATAAGCTGTCTTTAGAGAGAGCTTGGGCTCTCTCTCAGTTTAAACAATTTCCCAGAGGTGGCTTGATCATGCACCTTTAACCATGCTTTCAGAATTGATTCTGTTTCAAACAGATATTTGCAAGGTCCTAAGTAGAAAATGCCTCTTTATTACCCTTTATTTTATGGTTAGATTGAATATGCAGTGAAAATAAAAGACAAAATAATAAATAATTTAGGTGCATTTAAAACTTTGTTTCTGGGATTTCACTGGCATTGGACTTCATTGCTCTTCCCTATCTGTATCAAAGACTACATGAATTGGCACCAACAATATTTTTACCACTGAAGCATTCTCTTCTCCAGGCTAGGCTGGATGGGAGCTTTAAGGCTTTTATTAGAAAAACCTGATCAAAACCAAAAACCCCAACCAAACAACTACCACAGCTTTTGTGCAAATTAATGCTAGACTTCATGAGTGATACGATAAAGAAACAGGCAGCAAGCTAAGGTTTAGTGTTAAAATTGTGCTTCTATGCCTGTTTGGGTTTTTTTGTGGTAATAATGGCTGGTTTATGTTGGTAACAATAAATGTAAGCCATAGAAAGCCCTTTATTCATTGCATCCAGAAAGTTTGTATAACCAGTCTTTGATTTTTTTAGAGGCTAAATGAGATTCTCAAGAGAAGATTAATTTCAAGAAAATCAGTTTAATAATGTAGTTACAAATAGAGAAGAACAAATGGCTTGAAATTTCAGGTAGCTTTTGAAAAATAACTTAAATTCAGGAGGCTCAGAAATTCAAGACAACTGAATCTTCAAAACTAGTAAATCAAATTCCTATAAAGATGGAAATAGAACAGTGTAGAGGATATCTGTGTAATCTTTTATCCTCATACCAGGCCTCTAATGTAGTTGTGCTTGGTATTTGCATCTCTTGCTTCAGCTCCCACATAGTGGTTGATGAAAACTGAATTCCAGGACAAGATTAAAAGATTTTATCTTTTATAAAATGCTTTGTGGCTTGCCAGTTTTATTCTTTGTTCTACAATTGATGTACTTTCAGCAAAAGTCAGCCTTAAGTTATTGAAATACCTGTTTTCTCTCCTTTTCTAGCTGTTTGCACATGCTTTATAGTAACTGTGTTTGGGTGCTTTTTGGGCTTATGGTACTGCTGTTAGCCTCCTCTGAAAGATGACAAGAACAGGGAAAAAGGTTCCTTCTTTCTAAGTAGATACTGAACTTCCTTGAGGAGAGGCTCCTTATGAAAAGGCACTGCTATATTTTGGCCCTTTGGTACTATTTTCTGTGATGAGTTTCACCTCAGTCTTTGTCTGTAGAAATGAATGTTACTGTTCTCTCTGGAGTGGCATTAAATGTGCATATAAAGGGTGTGAGCATCCTTCATTAGACTACACTTGCACAGAAGCAATCCCAATGAAACAGCCTTCAGGGAACAGTGAGGAAACTGTGACTAACTTCTAAGCAAAGCAGCCTCAGGGACCAGACACCACAAACTGGAGATGCTGTTCAGAGTTTCTTAGCAAGTGTCCTTCTCCTGCAGAATTTTAATGCAGAAAGGGAGTTTCCTTTTAGCTTGTTCATAAACTATGAATTATTTTTGTTGTGTCTCAGAGATAATTCCAGTGGAGGAACTGTGAATCTTACTGTACACAGGGGAGAATAGAATGGAAAATAAAACCTTACTTGTCTTTAATCTCTGTCTTAAATCATCAAGATTTGTGTCTCACGAATTCTTTGTTAGGTGGGCCTTGTAAGAATCCTGTAGTACAGCAGTTAAGAGGAAGTGTGGTTTTGTGCTGCAGAGGTCATATGTTTCAAGCTGCAACTTAAGTTTGTATCAGTTCATCAGAAAATCACCTCAGAATGATTCTGTCATGAGAGAAGATGTAAAGAGAATGACTGCTTAGAGGGGGAGGAACTGGTGATTGTGTTGTTCACTTGGTTCAAGTACCCGACTGCCATGTCCATGGGAGTAATCTCTTCTGAATCTGTGCGTCTTGTCTGCAGCAGCATGGAATTATCTGCAGAGTGTACAGGTAGATCACCCCTTAAGAAACATGTACTGGTTGTGAGACTAAGTCAGTTTTTGGAAAATTGTTCCCTTCCCCACACAAAGGCTGGCTTATATATTAGGTGTTATTTCTGTATGTCCTTAGAATAGTTGAGATGGTTCAGATTCATGTATCTAAAATCAATAATCGCAGAGGCACTTTTGGCTTTCTTTTGGACATACCCTTTTTAAAAGGGTAAAAAGAAGGGCCCTGGAAATTACCAGTCAGCCTCACCTCCGTGCCCAGCAAGATCATAGAACAGATCCTACTGGTAGCTATGTCAAATCATAAGGAAGACATGGAGGTGCCTAGAGACAGACCGCAGGGCTTCACCTAGGGCAAATCATGCCTGACTGGTCTCACAGCCTTCTATGATGGAGTCCTGACTTCATCAGCGGACAAGGGACAAACTACTGATATCTCTCTGGACTTCTGCAAAACCTTTGACATGGTCCCACACAGTGTTCTTGTTGCTGAATTGGAGGGAGTGGGATCTGATGAATGTACTGTTTGATGGATAAGACATTGGCTGGCTGGCCATGTCCAAAGAGTTACAGTCAACAGTATCCATGTGAGAACCAGTAACAACTGGTGTCTCTTAGGGGTCTCTACTGGGACAAATACATTTTGATACCTTAATCAATGGCATAAAATAATTGAGCAGAACCTCAGCAAGTTTGTGGATGACACCGTGCTGAATGGTGCAGCTGATAGGCTTGATGAAAGGGATGCCATCCATCACTAGATGAGCGCACCTCTGTGAACCTCATGGGGTTTAAAAAGGCCAAGTGCAAGGTCCCACCCCTGAGTCAGTGCAATCTCCCATTTCCATGGAGGCTGGTGGATGAATTGATGGAATACAGCCCTGCAAAGAAAGACTTTGGGTGTACTGGTGGATGAACATTCACACGAGTCAGCATTATGTGTTTACAGCTCATAACCATGTCCCCAGCTGTCTGAAGAGAAGCATGGCCAGCAGGTCAAGAGAGGTGATTCTGCTCCTTCTACTGCACTCTGTTGAGACCCCCATCTACGGTACTGCATCCAGCTCTGGGGTCTTTGTGGTTTTAGATGGAAAGAGGGTAGATTTAGGAATATAAGGGGGAAAGAAGGAAGAAAGTTCTGATAGTGAGGATGGAGAAACACTGGAGCTGCTTGCCCTCATGTGGATGTTGTGGAGAAGTTGTAGAAGTTCCATCACAGAAGTATTAAGGGTGAGGTTGAACAGTGTTTTGAGCAACCAGGTCTAATTATAGCTAGACTAGATGGTATTTAAAGATTCCTTAAAATCTAAATGGTTCTATGATCCTTTGAAATTAGCTTGTACCCTATTGAATGAGCAGTGAATTTTCCCAGGGGACTTAAACTGTCATCTGATGCAGGTTTTTTTGGTTGCAAAGTTCTTAAATGATTTCCTGGTCCTGATTTATTGACAGTCTTCCATGTTTGACACCTGCATGACACAGCTGGAAACTGTGATTTTTATTAACTTGGTTCATCAGAAATAGGGGGATACAAAGATAACAGAGAGGGAATGGTCTAAATAACTTATTTGACACAAACAGTGTTTTTACCTTACTTGTTTATATAGTTCCTTTCCTCTGATTGTGATTTACTACTAGGAACCAGACTTAACACCTGCTAATGTTTTGTTGATGCTTGGCTGTGTAGTCTCTTCAGATACAGTTTGTGTCTTGACATTTTGAGTATTAAGAGCACCAGTAAAATACTGGTATTGTGTTTATGGGTGTAGTAGTATTTCTGCATTAAGCTGATTTCCTGAATGTTTATTGATGCTGTAGATTTTTTCACCAGATGATTTCTTGCTGAACAGCTCCTTGAATAAGCAGGAAAAAACAATCCCCAGAGCAAAGCAAATAGTTGTCAATAAGCCTAAGGAAACCATTCCTTGCTTTTGTATGTGCCCTGTAAAGATATGAAAACACAAATTTTAGAATACTTCATGGTTATTGAGTCTTTGGTTATTCAGTAATGCTGCATTGTTAGTTCAGGAATAAATCTTCTGATGTTGTATTTGATACCCGACTTGAGCTGCAAAACTGTAGAGTATGTGGGGAAGCATGTCACTGATGAGTTGAATCCTTCAGACACTTTATTGTGTGAAAGTGACTCACATTTTTTTGCAGGTATGTGCTTAACTTAAAAATATGCAAATCTTTTCACAATTTGGACCTTGCAAGGTGAAGCTGGGTGGCTGCCAAAGCAGTGGCCTCTTTCCTTGTCTCAGACTGCTGTGGAGGGGATGAAACCATATGGTTGACTCTGTGGGTTACCAGTCCATCTGAAATGTAGTTGCTCTCATTCTTCTTGTCTAAAAAACATGTGGCTGCTAAAGTTACTGGAGAAGGAAGAAGACAACAGCTAGACCACAGTACTTCCTTGTATGAGGTGAGGGTGCCATTATTATAAGCGTGTTTGCAAGCACAGTGTTAAAGAAATTTTTGACACTATGTTCTCATCTCCTTTAGGTAGGTTTATCAGCCATCTCTCATGTGACAGTCTGGACAGATAACAGTGTTATGGTCTGGGGTCTTCTCGCTCTTCAGTGGTTTGTTTGTTACCAAGTGGTTGCTGCCATGTGGTCATCTTCACACCATCTTAGGTTGGTTTTGGTGGGAGTTTCTGTTGGTTTTATAGTCCATTTTGAAATATGGTTGTTACAGTTCATAAACCACAGTCTATGGGCTGTCTACTCTAGCTGTTTATTTTAAAATAATATTTGAGTTGCTAGGTTTGTCTGTACTACTATTAATGTTCAGATTTTTTAGCTCTGGGTTTCACTATAATACCTCTTTGACTTACACAACGTAGCCTTATAGTTCAGCTAAAGTTCAGCTTGCATCCTAACAATTCAAGCTATTGATATCTACTTTCAAATAATGTAAAATTTTCAACACTAAGGTAAACAGTATGTAGATGGAGTTATATTCAGATGGCTGCTACGAGGGCCATTTTGTGGACAGTTCCTGCCTGGAGAAAGCTGCCCAGTTTATAAATTTAAATTAGATGTTCCTTGAAGTAAAACTGTTTATGCAGTCTTCTAGAGATACAGCAGAAACCTCAGTTAAAAAGATCTTAATTCAGTTCTGATTTATAGGTGAGTTTTGTTTATGAAGCTGAGGCCTGCCTCATATTCAGGCTTTTTGCTGTACTAAAGTAAGTTTGTCCTTTTTTAAGCTCTGGTATTGTTAAAATATATCAGACTTCAAGGTTGTAAAATACAGAGTCTTCTCTTTAGGTTCCTCTCCTTTTCTTTGAAAATGTTTGAGAGGTGTCATTCAGTCAGAATTTTGACTGGAAGATAATTAATTTATATGCAATTATTGTAGGCCCAGATTTCATTTTGAACTCTCAGTTGTGTAATTTTCATCCTGTTTCTTGCTGGTTAGTAAGCATGCCGTGTGTTTCTCTGATAGCTGCAGAAAAAGGAACAGCTGAGCGAGCTTTTCTTGCAGTGTGTTACCATGCTTCCTGATGATTACTAGATAAATAAGTTCTTACTGGGTGTGTGGAATTGAGGACAGCATTCCTTGGCTGAGCATTGTGGTGGGGAAAAGGGGCTGGCAGGTTTACCAGTAAGGTTGACTGGGCCAGGGTGTGGAAGGGTACACCAGAACTCAGAAAACGCCAGCAAACCTATGCTGGTTGCAGTTTGACAAGAGCATGTATTTCTTGACAAGTGGAGGAAGCAGGAGGAAAGGAAGGAGAGAAGTTCAGGAGGCATTTTACCTTTTTTTTTTCCTCTCCTGACTTTCGGCTGCTTCCTGGCTACAATGTGTTCCAGAGTTTTATCACAGTGTCTTAGATAGGAATAGTCCATGCTGAGGAGTTGCTTTAAATTATCAATGTTGTGTCCCATACCACGCAACTGAAAAATATTAGCTCTTCCTAGAGTGTAATAAATTCTTTCAACAACCTAAGTTAAAGTGGATGCAAATTATGGGAATTTCAGTTTGTTGGAGTTTATAAAAAAAGGAGTGGAAGAAAGAAAGGAAGAATGGCAATCCTAGTATGCACTGTATGCAGCTAGCATACATACCATGTTTCTTTGTGGTCAAGTTTGCATACACAGGGAAAAAAGTTTAAAAGTATTATAATATACTTAATTTGCAGCCTTGCTCTTACTTGACCAATCTTAGTAGCTGTATCTTCTATTCATCTCACCTCTAACTTTTCTGTTGTAACAGCAAAGTATTCTGTTTACCCATGGAGTAACTTCTTCATTGCAGTTGGAAAGGTTCTTGTATTAGAAGGAGCATCTAAAATCCAAAGAATGTGCCACAGGTAGAGGAACATTGTTGACTAGCACATGATAATAATCTGCAGGAGTGGTTTGCATTATTCTGTTGGAAGTTGAGGCTCCTAGGTCACAGATAATTTAACCTCCCTTCCTTGTATCTTTTCAAGTACATTAGCCATCCATGGCTGTATCTCACCAGATATATATATATATATATATATATATACTCCATTCAACTCAAAGGTTTTTTAAAGGGAGTAGTTAATTAAGAGTTTAAACTTGATCTAATTCAGACTTTGTTTCCATGCATTTCCTACTTTGCAAACTCTAGTCTGCAAATCTAACACTTAGCCCAGAACTTGTCTGATTCATGCAAGTAAGACTCAACAGCTTCACTCTAGATAAAGTAGGTTTAATAGTACAGGTGTTATACACAAATGATTTCCTAATGAGACTGGTGCTGGAGAGTCAGTGAATGTATTAATCAGTGTCATTCATTTAAGCAATGAGATACTTCCAGTAGCTCTGAAGTTACTGAATTAAAAGGTTTGAATTCACACCTCTTTTTCCCTTGGACTGGCATTGTGTGTGTTTGTATGGCTCAAATTGGCAAGCATGAAACAGGCCTTTCAAACGTGATACAGATTCTCTTTTTATTACAGTGCCGAAGTTAGACAGAACTGATGAAATTCTGAAGATTCTTTTTGCTGTTCAGTTTAATGTGTGGCGTTAGAAGGAAAACAATCCCTTTCCTGTGGTAGCTGGGGAGCACAGCATTCTTTCTTTCTTGCCTGTTCCAAAAGAACTGGTGTTTTTTGTGGAATACAAGTCATAATACTAAGCTGGGTATCTATCTATCTCATGTTATTTGAAGAAAGGTGTGCAAAAGAATTTAACTGTGTTTAAAGAGGTTATATATATATATATATATATACACATATAGTGCATCAATTGAAGGGCATTACTCTCTACCCTGTCTGATACCTGTAATGGTGAAGGGATGACTGATCTGATGTTTCATGTATGCCTGCTGTGTTTTGGTGGTGTCTCAGCATAAATTGAGTCTACTCTTTTGTCACCTAGGTATTAGAAGCTGTGAGTCTGAGAAAACCAACTGACTGTCACAAAGTGCCCTGTTACTTGCTCAACATGGAAATTGCATTGGATTGTGGGAGGGAGGAAGTTCAAACTGGGATTAGGCTTGAGAAAATGACAGGCATTAGACCTCACAGTTGCATCTCCTGAAACAGTAGCATGGAAGTGCATTTGGGAAGGTGCTCTGGGCACTGGCCTGCGTGCCACATTCTGCCCCTTACGTAGGAGTCTTGATGGCATTTTCCCCACTCTGTCAGCTTTGCAAACATAATACTTCAGTCAGAATTAAAGCTTTGATTGTAGTAGTCCTAGGCCCTGGAGTGCAGTTAGTCCAGTTGGTCTGAAATTCCCTGTAAATTTGCAGATATGAAGGTAGTTTAACTGAGTTTGTATCTACTCCCTGCAGTCAGTGCAATGCAAATTGGCTTTTGTTCCTGTCAGTCCTCTGGCATCATCTCTAATGGTTAAACAACAATTGAAAAGACTTTGACACAGACTAGAGAGCTGCTGAGGTCATCTTTTGAGATTCTGACTCTGATCTTCCTTGGAGGTGGGTGAAAGGTGATTAACCTGTCTTCAGGTTTGTCTCAGTGCAATCTGTCAGAAAGAAAATTATTTAAATAAATAATAACTCAGTTGTTAAAAGCTGCTTTTATATTTTATGTATGTGTGTGTGTGTATATGTATATATGTAAAAAATATTCTTAAGATCAGAAAAGTCCTACAGGATTTCCTGACCATGTAACCCAACATTATAGATTGCACTCTCATGAAACAGAGCCTTTAGCTGCTAGTCTGCTGTGTCAGTGTCTTCAGATCTGTTACCTCTGCTGGCCCATTCAAGGGACTGCATTATCAATGCTGTCTCTCATGTAAACCCTTCTCCGAAGGCAGCTTTTGGTGAGGCTGTTGGTGAGGTCAGCCAGCTCACTGGTGCAAAGCAGCCAGGATGTGTGTAATGCCTTCACTTCTCGCAGTTAGGGATTGTGTCTTACATCTTGCTGTTGTACTGTAGGGTATTAGTTGACTGCAAATGAAACAAATATGTCATAAAAGCCATGAATAATCCTGTTAAGAGGAAAAGAAAAGGAATTTAAAGGAAAACATTGCCATATTCTCTGCTGACTGCACTTGGTTGTCTGCAGAACAGTTGAGTTTGACTGAAACGTAGATAAAACCCAAGATAGATTTTTTTTTTTTTTTTTTTTTTTTTTTTTTTTTTTTTTTTTNTTTTTTTTTTTTTTTTTTTTTTTTTTTTTTTTTGTAATGTGGATAATGTGGATGTTGTTAGAATTGAAGGTATGGTATCATGAAAACTGATAAGCTGCCCAGGTGTCTTATGTTGTATTAACAACTGGAAGCTCTGCTATTGGAGCTATGTTGCTACTGCTGGTATCTGTTATAGCTAGAACAAAGTCAGCTTATGATTGTGATGGTGCATGTGACCACTGTTTGTGAAAAGCTTATCTGTAAAGCATATAATGTAGCCTGTAATGCAAGGTCCACATTTATGAATTTTAATTTGTTAGGGAGTAAGTCTTAGGGATTTCTCCTCTGGAAATTCCTTTCATTGTCCACATGCATAGATGCCTGAAACAAGTTTATATGTATTTGTTGTAATTTGGCTGAACTTAACTATTTTTTGTTGCCCATTTTCTTACTTAAGACCAATTCAGGAGATGGTATTTTATGTCAGTTGTGCTTCTGGGGTAATGGGCAGAAAGGTATCAAGCCTTACCTTTAACACTGTGTTCTCCTGGGTTTTGCAGCTTGCTTTTGAGCTTGAACTGATTCCAGTTTCAAGAAAACATGTGGAGTGTTGGTAGTGAAACACTTGTGGTTTGCATAAGTCTAAATCAAGTGGGAGGGAAGCACTGCATATTTTGAACAGTTTAAAACTGGTTCTTTTTTTCCCTTTTCACCTTGAAAATTCAGCTGTCTTCCTTTCCTACAAAAAATACACAGTATGATCACGCTGTACTGCTGTTCAAGCCAGTACAATAACTCCTATGGCAAAATAGTATTTTTTTTTCTGAAGTGGTAAGTCAGAAAGAAGCTTTGTAAAGTATTTTCATAGATTCCTTGGACAGAAGTCTCAGGACTGGATTAAGCCTTTGTAGGGGTGTACTGTCTCTTTTGTTCCTAGGCATAAAGAAACTTGTATAGAAACATTAAGCAGGCAGAAATTCCATTAGAAGAAAACGGGACACAATTAAAACTTTGACCTTGGATTTTTCCTCTTTTATTCTTAATGTATTGCTGGAATGAGTGGTTTGTGGTTACCTAGGGTGCTGAAAATGTTCTGTAGTACAGTATATAAACCTGAATTGCATAGCTTTTCCTTATTTGTATATGTGCATGTGTACCTCACTGCATTTGTTTGTTTTGGATTGATAAACTAGCTATAATTTTATTCTGTTTAAAAGTCTTAAATATACGTTAAGATTGGCACACTTGTAAAGTGTCTCTCTGATGCTTATTTTGTTATCTAACCTAGCTGTTTGGCAACTAAATCTTGGAGAAAAGAAAGTTTGCTATATTTATTTTTAGTGTTCACAGAAATTGGGTTATAATTTTAGTTATTTTTTTTTCTCCCTTCCCTCCTTCTTTTCCAGGTAGTATTGGTACATCGTTTCAATGCCACTCAATACATCAAGATCACATTTGTACTGATGACAGTGACAAGGTGAGATATATGTGAATGTTTCATTCACAAGATGCATATGCATTGCAGGATTTTTATACATTCCTTTTACTACACAAAGATGTATTTTTTTTGCAGATATAGCAGTCAGTTTTTGGAGTTATTTTTTGAACTGTCTCTAGCATAATAAGATACGTATTTTTCTCGACAATCTTTTAGACAATTAATGAGAAATTTGTCTTTAGTATTGTATTTTTATTCTTGCTTGTATTCCTTTGCTGTTCTAAACATTTGTGATTTGCCACATTGACACCCTCAGTTAATAAATAACGGCAATGGCTTTGCCAGTTTCTAGATAAGGTAGGATGTCTTGTTTCTTCTGACTTTAGAGACTAAAGCCTAGCTAAGTGTTCGAAGCTTTTTTTTTTTTTTTTTTTTT
>VZSE01002392.1:0-41451 GCA_013398275.1 Promerops cafer | reverse complement strand
GTGCGCGCGTGCGCGGGGCCCGCGGCGGGGGGAGCTGCGCGCCCGGGCCGTGACCTGAGCGGGGCCGGGGCGCCCGGCGGGGTTTGGAGGTGCAGTCGGTGTCAGAATCCAGGGACGCGGGGAGAAAAGAGACCAGATGAAATGGCAGCGGGTCATTAGACACTGGAATGGGCTGCCCGGGGAGGTGGTGGAGTCCCCGCCCCTTAGTGTGTTCAAGGAAAGACTGGACGTGGCATGCAGTGCTATGGTGTGGCTGACAAGGTGGTCATCGGTCATCGCTTGGACTCGATGAGATCAGAGGTCTTTTCCAGCCTCACTGATTCTGTGACTGCTTGCGCCGCACGAAGGCAGCCGGCCAGCGCCCGGTGCGGGAGCAGAGCCAGCTGCCGCCTCCCGCGGGGAGCAGCTGGTGCGGAGCCTGCCACCAAAACATGGGCTCGTCTGGGGACAAGCCAGCGCTGGAGGCCAGCTGCTACATGACATCACGTGCTTTTCTAGCAGCATCTAGCATATTCGGGTTTTGTTTGGTTGGGTTTTTTTGACCGATTCCTATGAGAAAGTCTCTTTATAACCAATTTAGCTAACCTGCTATTATGGCTTGAAACCTACCTCACGCCATGTGTAAACAAGTGCAACTCTTCTAAAATTAACAGAGTACATGTCAGATGTGAGCCTGAGATTCCTCGACCAGTGCTGTAGTCCTTGGCCCAGCTGGGCAGCCTCTGGGCAGGCCAGAGACTGACTCAATCAAATATAAACAAGTTCAGGCTCTTCTATAATCACATCAGTCAGTCACACAACCAGTCACTCTAAAGGAAGAGATCAGGCCATGTCAGCAGTTTGCACAAGGCAGGTGCACTTGTGAGGCCATTGTGGTTTCTGTCAGAAGGATGGCTGCAGAGGGCACAGCTCTTCCAGCAAAGTCCTGACTCTGCTGAGCAGTTACCTTTTCCTGAGGTGCAGGGTGTACTGAGTTCCAGAAATCTTTCTCTTGTGTTTTTGAGGTAAACCTCTCTGTTGCCTGGCTTCTTCCACTTTCAGGATCTGGTCTCCTGACTCTTTTACCTCGGAAAAATAAGTCCCAGGATGAGTGCAATAACAGTAATTATCCTATTGAACTATGGAAACATACTCTATAATTAAATGTGCAAGTGGCTGGCTGTGTTTACAACAGCACTGTGCCTGTTTGTAGTAAATAATCTAAAATTTGTTGAAGGTGTGACAGTTTTTGTAGCTTGGATTGTGCTGTGCAGTCATGCAAGAAAGCAGAATGTCTATACTCTCTAGTTTTTGTTGAAGTGTGCAGGAACTGAAGTGCGGGGTCTTAGCATGGATCAGGATGAGGATTTGAATTTGGAAGGTATATCCAAAAAGAAAAGTATTCCACCTAGGCTACTGGATCTCTTGAAGTCAAAGAGTATTTGTATTCTGGGATTTGTTTTTTTTCCCACTGCAGCCATAGAATTAAACTATTCAATGTGGATATTAGTCCTGATTCAGATCATAATTCTATACTTCACTCAGAATGAAGGGTTGGTCAGGATGGCACTCAGATCTTTGACTTTAATGATGAGCATATGCAAGAAAAAAGGGAAAACCTGCCCTAAATGAACAATTCTGTAACTCATACTTATGAATGTGATGTTTTAGGCCTTCAGAGGGCATGTCCTTTGAGAACAGGTATTTCTCCAGGTTGTCCTCCGTCAGATGGAACTTCATCATCTCTCACTTTGAGATTGGGTCTGAGTGCTGCAGTCAGCCTGTTTGCTGTCTGCATATCTATTTTGATTCTGGAAAACCAGGCCTATTGCAGGAACCAGCTATTGGATAATTAAGGTGTATCAGTCCTTCAAAACAAGAACATTATTTATTCATTGAAATATGTACAATGATCAGAACATCTTCCAACAAATTTTTGTATAGTTTCTTCTTTGAAGCCATCTCTGAACTGGGAGAGACATCTAACCTGCTGTAATTCATGGGTGCCTGTCTTTTTCCTTGCCTGCTTTTCAGTACTCATCAGGAGTCCTTGCTTACACCTAACAACTATCCCAATCCCTTGAATAAGGCTAGGAGGGTTTCTCTTTTTATCGTTTATTGTCCCATTTGATCCTAACCTCAGATGTGGCAAGGTCAAGCCATAGCAGTGTGGTTAGCCCTGCCTGATAATCAGTCTTCCTAGAAGAACACTGGAGATTTTTTTTTTTTTTTTTTCAATGCTATGCTGTTTCCTCTTGATTCCTTCTCAGCGATCTCTGCATTTCTGACAGAACAGTCTCCAGACTTAACAGATCAATTTGTCTGGAGATAATATTTATAAATAATCATGCATATATGCTTTCCTTATTCTAGATAAACCGCTATGGGAAGCAGTCTGATGTTGGAAAAGTAGCATAATTCCAAGGCAGGTCACTGCTATGGGGAGACACAGGCACAGACAGACAGACATCAACTTTGCACTCCAGAATTTCCCCTCACACTTTACAGTCTTGCATGAAGCCTGTCTGGTTCCTGGTTTGATACAGGGCTCAGACTAGAAAAATGTCAGGTCCATCTCAGCTTGTGCAAATGTATGCTATCAGTGTTCCTGAGCTCTTGATTACTTCAGGGATGTGACAAAGGAAAGACATCTTGATGATGATATCGTGTACTCTCACCATTAAAATTCCCTGTTACACTGTATTACAGACTTGGCTATATCTTTGACCATGAAAACAGATGGGAAACTATTTGTAGTCACTCCCTCAGGGCTGGGATCAGTAATGAAAGGACCATTGCACTTCATGTACCCTCAAGGGACTGTAGAGCAGTTGCATAGTGCAGTGCCCTTATGCAGGCACTGAGAGCAAGTAAAGGTGAGAAGGACCTCTACCCAGTTTGTTCCTGCGGAACCGACTGCAGGGTAACCTTGGCAACAGAGACGAGTGTGTCAGTAATAATCAGCCATTACTGTGAGAGACAACCTGGAATAAACAACAAAGAGCTCCCTCAGTCTCATTCTGTGTCTGAAAGACACCTTGGAGCCTTTGGTAAGGTCACTCAAACCATCTGCCTTACTGCCACAGCTTAAATATGGGGATAATGGTATTTGCTATTAGAAGACTGCAGAGACAGCAATGGGTCAAGGGAGCTAACTGCCAGCACTGCTTTGTTTAGCATGAGCTCTGAAATTCGTGGTGGGAGAGTGTCCCCTTAGCTACATGGCTGTCCTCCTGTCTCTCTATGCCATCACAAGTGAACACAGGCCTTGAAATATATAGGTTCTGTTTAGGCTGTCTAGGCACACACAAGTCTCAGGAGCATGCACCTCTCTAGGTGTTAAAGTCCTTAATTCATTGACACTCTAAAAGATTTTCTCAGACCAATCATGCACAGTGTGTAGCAGAAGCTGAGTAGCTCAGCCACCACAAAGAGAAGTTCACAGCAATCTACCGCTGCAAAGACTAATCCTGCAGTCCCATTTCCACATTGTCAGGCTGACCCATGTGGTGTTGTGGCAGTGAGTCAGGAGTTATGATTCACAGTGAAACAAGCATGATTGCTAAACTCACCAGTCCCTCCCAGCAGAGATGACACACATACACATGCTCATTCTTTCTTGCTGCTTCATGAAGTAAGTTGCAAGGTTTGTAAAACTGGCACTATATGTGTCATATTAAGGGAGGTTCCTTTTCTGTGTGACATCCTTAAACACACTCAGCACATCTATATGATTTCACATTCAATGAATAAAAGCAAGGAGTGAAAGTGCTGCAGCAGCCCCAGAACTCTGGGCAGGATTCCTCTGGAGACCACACTGCAATGTAAATGACTCTGCTATGTCTGGCCACTCCTTTTCTAAAGAATCCAGCCTATTTTTATGAAGAAACTACATAATAATCTTTCTCTCCCCTCTTCCAACAGCAGCCAGAGCTGGGCACTCCCATCTGTTGATCTTCTCAGTGTCTGCTTGGTTTCTGTGAACAGTAAGGGGGATTTAAGCCTCTAAGCAGATTAACTCTGGGCAATTAAAATACACTGCTTATAGTCAACACAGTTTAAAAAAGCATTGGAGCTGTGACAGGAATCAACTGTTTGGGGAACAACAAGAAAAATATTGTTTCAGCCACTCACAGAGCCATGGTTGTATATGAGAATGATATGGCAGTATTTTTCAGAGGAAACCAACATGTATTTTGAGGATCATTAACTGAGACTTACATAATGACCCTGAGTAGATTGCTGATTTTGTGCTAGAATAATGTGATTGCTGAAAATAATATGAAAAACTTAATTGCATGCTTTGCAGTTTTATTTTGCTAGATACAATGTGTACCTTATGAGGCACCACATCTTACTTCTCTGCTGGAAAATTATGACAAAGGCTAGCCACCTCCTAGTTACATAAAATTTTGTTCAGATAAATTGGCTAATCGTTTAATCCCAAGTAATGCAAGCAGTACTCTTAAAACCAACAGTTTATCTTTCTGCATTGTGTAATGAATCTTATACCAAGGACAGCTTTTAGTAGTGGAAGACCTAAATACTATTTTTTTAATGTCTCTAAAGGAACTATTGAAGTCATAAACAGCGATAGAGAAGCAGATTACTGTTTAGAAATGTTAGATTCCTTACAAAACATTAATTACATTTTACACAATAAGAAAACAGCTTTGATATTTGAAGTGAATCTATCATCTACTGTACATCAACCATGAAAAGGGTGAGACAACAGATCTCAAAGTACACAGTAAGAACAACAAAGTTTGGATATTAGAGTTTTCCCACAGTTGCACTTCATGTGCACTTCATGAACGTACTGAATTGTGAGTGCTGTGATTTTGTCTTTTTTCATAGCAAGTGTAGTTGTATCCAGTGAAGCCCAATATATAATATAGTTACCACTAAGGTCACAGAATCACTTACATTGGAAAAGACCTCTGAGATGATTGAGTCCAACCTTTGAGTGATCACCACCTTATCAACTAGACCATGGCACTGAGTGCTACATCCAATCTTCCTTAAGTACCTCCAGGGATGGGGACTCCACCACCACCATGGGCAGCCCATTCCAGTGTTTAACAACCCTTTCTGTGAAGAAATTTCTCGTTATGTCCAACCTAAACATTCCCTGGCACAGCTTGAGGCCATGTCACAGCCTGTCCAGATCTCCCAACAGAGACTTTCTGCCCTCCAGCACAACAACGCTCCCACCCAGCTTGGTGTCATATGTGAACAAATCAACCCCCTCAACCAGAAATCACAGGTTATCTGACAGACCAAGTTGAGGAAGTGTTTCCTCTCAGTATTAATGAAATAAAAACAACTAATATGAAATAAAAACAACTTACTATTTCCACTTTGGTGCCTCAGTTTTTCAGAAGACACTCTAGGATTTTCTTTGCATTTCCTGTGTTGGAGGACAGCTAAAGATGGACTATATGAATATAGTAAACCTGCTAAAGGAGACAAAGTAGCCATGCATCTGTGTGCAGTACCTTTCTGCTTAAGCAAGGTCTGTATTTCTTACAAGCAAAACAACTCAGGTTCCTTCTCAGAGAGCAGCTGTTCTGAAAGAACTCTTCTTGCTTTCAAAGAGAGTATACTTCAAATTATAATTTCAAGGGGGAGGAATATGGAATGGAGTGCGTTTGCATTTAATAAAGAACTTATTTCTCCTTCTTCAGTTGCTTTCAGTACTTAATATGGTTAATGTTAAGGAGGAAGGGAAGGAATAACCCCTTCCCTGATAGTCTCTTCCCTGAGACTATCTTATCCATAATCCTCTCTGAAGGGATAACATACCTCATCCAGCATTAGATCGCATGTGCCTGCAGGATTAGCTGTGAGAATGGGACAGGGTGGATGACTGACCACTGCCATGACAGTTGACTAACCACTGCCATCAGTATCCTGCTCTTTGCACAACATTGTATGAAGCAATTCTGGTAAATCAGAGAATCTGGTGGGCAAAGGACAGAGACATAATGTCAAGGCAGGGATTGCCAAGTAAGCCAAAAACCAATTTGTATTAAATCTACAGTAATCGTTGAAAGAAATGCACACAGAAATGTAAATTCATATGGGGGCAAATCAGGGCCTACTATGGCAACAGTTTTATCAGGTCAGAGCAAAGTCCATCTATCACCAGTGATAGTAGCTTTGCTTAGGTAACAGCATACAGACAGGACAAGCATGAAATAGCTCTTGCCAAGAGTGTTACTGCAGACTGGAGCAGCTTGTGACCCAGGCCTTTTTGAACCCATTGTGATGGTGTCTTCATATATAATAGCTGTATTTCTCTTAAAGAATAGCAGTATTTCTCTTCATAGAAGGCGATTTCTCATCCAGGTATTTTTAACCCAAAAGAACAGAATCTCCTGTGGCAGAGTTGCACAAATTAACTACATAAAAATCTTTATTTTTTGTTTTATTCTTTCTGCCTATTGCCTTCATTTTTTTTCCCTTCTCAGATTAGGCACAACTGTGAGCAACTGTCTATTTGCTTAGTCTATACCACACATGATTTTGTAGATGTCCAGCATACTCTCCCATAGTTCAAACTTTTCAGCCAGAGGAATCGTGATCTGTTTAATCGTTCCTCATATGGAAGCCATTAAAACTTTAATTATCATCTTTTCACTTTGCTGTACAGTTGTTTTCCTGATGTATCATTTTTCATATGAGAAGACTAAACTAGAGAAAGTACAGAAAAAAAATTACTGCCCTTAGGGCTGAAAATAAGATGTTTCTGGTTTATTCTATGAGAGTTTTTTAATATTTTCTAACAGTCTGTTTGTTTTAATGGTTACCAATTAGCCCTGAGCTAACATTTTCATAGATCTGTACATTATAATGTTTCCTAAATCCTTCCTTTGCCTATTTATTCCTGTCCTTTTACTCCTACATTTTAAACAGTATTTGTCTGTTTGAAGTCCTGCCCTCCCATTCATTCTGGGGTGGTAACAGCCAGGTCAGTGCTCTTCATCACAAATGCACTTCTAGAATTTTTTTTAAAAGAGGATCACAGAGCAGAAGGAGAGAATTTCTTGAATTTTAATTTCTGCTCATTGCCACTTGCCACTGGATACTGCTGAGGGGAGTCTGGCTCTATTTTCTTTACCCCACTCCCATCACGTGTCAATCCACATTGACAAGATCCACCATGAGTTATCTGTTCTCCAGGCTAAACAGCCACAAGGAATGCCATGAGGGATTCAAAACTCTCCTTTATCTTGCTCTTTACCCATGTTGGCCTTTTCAATAATTCAAAAGCTGGTACTGACAGGAGGCTTACAGATACTCTGAACTTCAAGTATGGTGTCCTTAATATAGTCTGCATTTCAACTCCATTCTACCATTTAGTCATCTTTAAAGTGCTCTTCATTGCAGTTCTTTAGGGAGGGCTTTTTGATGCAGGATTTTTCTCCTTTTGTTATTTCTGCAAGACTACTGAATACAATTGTTACTCTAAGACTTTTCATAGTTACATTTTGACTGTGGGTCCCTTCCAATTCAGGACATTTTATGATTCTATGATTCTGTTCCCATCATCCAGGCCAATATCAATGGTTGTTCTTCCTCTTGTGCTGAGTTATCTGTTTAGAGATGTGGTGGTGCATTCCCTTTCTCCCTCCTTGGGGCCACTCAATGATCTCAGGAATTCTCATTAGGCCTTGGTTTTTGTATAATGAGTAGTGAGACGTGTCTATTGACCTCAGCAGGAGCTCTTACAGGGCTAAGGTGGAGCCAGCACTGATCATACCAGGTACTCCTGTTGCCTGACCACAGTGGGGAAAAAGAGATAATCCATCACCCCATGACAGCCTTGGGTCATTCCGTACCCAGTTTGTAGCCTGAGAGGAATGGTACCATTGTGACTGGACTTTTGAATATTACAGTGGTTATTGACCTGTATCGAGGCCAGGATGGAAATTTACTGATAACTAAAGCAAACTTTTAGGGGACCCTATAAACAGTGGTTCTGGGGGACACCCTTTGAGGTTTCCCGAAGCACAGTGGGCTGTTACCAGCATCTCCCTTGGAGTGGGACACACCTCTGAGCTTACCAACTCTCACGTTTATGATACTCAAAGGACTGCCACTGAAAGCCAAGGACAGGTCCTGGGATGATACTCCCAACCACTCCTCAAGGCTCAACCCTTGCCCATTGAGAAATAACAATGCATTTGATATGAGTATTTCAAAAGGAATTTTTAACAGATATATCCTTTTATATTTATGTAGATATATTTTTGTGCCTGGGTGTATGTGTGTGTGAATTGATTTAAATATCCTATAGCAAGTATAGTATGAATATTGCCATCTCAGATCTGTAATAAAGTCACTGTTGTGGTTGTAGTAAATCCTATTGAATCACTTGGTAAACGTCCAATTAATCCTTGATTAAGTGCTGCTAAATCCTTTAAATATAAACCACTTACCCAATCTGAGACTAAGATTGGACCTAGCTGTACTTAGACTCCATCAGGAGTTCAGGAAGCAAGGGGTCCCCTCTGAACCTCATGATTCAGTGGGAAGGTCTTCTTTATCCTCTTGCATCTCTGGTCTCCATGTAAATCATTCTAAATTGATTATCATCTAATTTTCCTTTGTATGTTCCATCCATGCAGCAAGTAATAGAGTGAACCTTGCCACTGAACTTCGTGAAGTCATGCTTTCATTAAATTTATATTAAACCTATTTTTTCTAATTCCTTTGATGTCGATTCTTAAAGTGATCTAAACCAGTCATTCCCAACAAGTGAAGAAATTATTTTTTTAAATCCAAACCTTTATTCCTAGGACCACATCCAGACATTATATTTTAGAGCTAACTGAAGTTTTCATTATTATTTGAGTTTCTTGTCCTCTCCACATGGCTGAGAAGTTCTTCACTTCATTGTCCCTGCAGTCACCTTGGTCAGGCTATCCGATGCATACTCCTAATCCTACATGGTTGTTGTCTGCTTGTTAAGTAATCAGTTTCCAATCAGCAAAAGTCTTAATACTAATATTCATAATAACCATGTGGCTCAAAGGTTGCTCTAACACCCAAGACAGCTGATAAGATAAGAACTTACTAACCTAGGAGAGAAGCCACATAACAATTCCTTTATGGTACATGGGGAATGTGGCAAAGGGAGGCAGTGGGAATGGCCATTTGGAAGAGGTTGGACTATCTGTCTCTGGCAGTATCTCCAGCAGATGGAGTACCTTCTATGTTTGGGCTTCACTGTGAATGCATGAGCATTAGAAAGAAATTCAGCATGAAGAATGTAACATTCTTTTCTCCTTCATGAGCACAGTTTATTTCATCCACCAACATACTTGGCAGAGGACCCTTGGTTTTTGTCCAACAAAGGGCTTATGCCAAGGTTTGTGTAATTTGACTTTGGTTGAAGCATGTTCCTTACTAGGTGGCCATGGCGGCATGATAACAAACATTGAGCATCATTAGGTCTTCCCTTACAAAAACTGCACCATCAGTGTTTGGGAAGGATTTGCAGCAGCGTGTTTTGCACTTTCATCAGGTTTCTCCTGCACTTAGAGTATGCTAATATTTTGAAACACTCTGTTGAGACATGCTGATAATCTATTGCACCTCCCTTTCAAGAAGAGATGTAGTAGGCAGTTCTTACTGATATCATGTCTATAGTAAAAAATTACAGTTATTATATAATGAATTTGTAAAATCCCTTTCTCCTAAGTGTTATCTGTAAAATTTGTAGGAGGATCTTTGACATCCACTGAAGTAAAGCTCTTTGAGGTGGAAGCCAGAATCTGTGAGACACATCAACCCTGAAGACCAGTCTAGAAGACAAAGCAAGGCAAAACACAATCTCCATTTGAAACTGAAGCCAAAACATAGGTGGACAAGGTCAAAATGTAGTTGTTGTGGTTTAATCTTTTTTTTTTCTTATTAGAGTTGGGATTAAACGCACAAGAGACAGTGGTTGTTGTTCGGACTCAGATGTTTATTAATTCTTATCTATGTTACAGGCTCACAAGCTGTGAGTTCTATCTAACAAAGTGAAAAATGGCAATGTATCTCTTTCTCTACAAGGCCTTTTAAGCACAAACTATCCAATTAAGAAGTGACACCTAAATTATTTTCATTTTCAACCCAATAACTAAGAACTCATAGTCCACAACGTGGGCTTTTCTATCCAATTACGAAATACCACCCAAACACATGAAGAAGGAGGTGAAAAAGAAGGACTAGTCTATGCCCTAAAACCTCCATCTTGCCTTATATATATTATATTCTAAAACCTTAAACTCTAAGTTTTCCACACTGTGATATTACACACTTCTATTCAAACTACACACCCATAATCCCAGTGCTATCACTCAATTTTGGAAGCCTTCTCCATGGCCTCAGGTCAAATGCAGTGTTTTCTTGAGAGTCAGTGCCTGTCAGCACAGAAAGCCTAAAATTCTCAGTGATCAGGGTTCCAACATGTAGTGATGCTAATAGTACCCTTCTGCCGTTAGAAAAATTGCAATGGGAATCTACAGCTCAGCTTCATAATCTTTTTCCTTATTTCTCATCCGATACGCAACAGTGCCAGTAAATGAGCAAATCTCCTTAATATCAAGCTGAGGTACTGATTTCCTGTTTTTCCTATATTTCCACTGCATGAATACCTGGAGACTTTCATCAGAACAGAGCCCAACTGTATTCATTTCTGCAAAATCACAGGTTTCTGAAATTGTTGAAAGAGAAAACTATCCCTACTTATTCCGGCAGGAATTTTTCCTATAACATAACAGTTTTTTGTGGTGATATCTGTTTTATGATAGTGATCAGGCTGCATGTCCTGCATAGCAGCATTAAGTATAATCTGCTGTCATCTCCTCATGACAACATGTAAGCTAAAACACTTGCAAATAAAGAAAAACATTTTCTTCTGGATCAGGAGTTTGAATTAGATGACTGCATTTTCCTGGCATGAGAGGATTATTCCTTGTCTTTCTCCTAATCCTCCTCAGTTATATAATATATACAGTTACACATAGGTTTTTTTTTTCCCATGAGTTTGAAAAGATTACTTTTCCACTGGGTTTCCTGCAGCACTGTAATACTTCCCCTGGATTCTCTGGTTTCGTCTGCTCAACTCTGTTTATGGAGCATCCGGTAACCTGAATGAAGTTACAGTTTTTAGATCTGTCATTGAGTCTTTGGATAGTCTACTAGAGGCCCCAAGGTCTTGTATTCAACTCTTAAGATCTTTTGTTCCATCATCTGCCATCCATTGTTTCAAAGAATTTTTTCCCACAGACATTTCAATTATGAAGTGATACTTAGTATTTGCTAAGGACTTTAAAGCCTTTGGTTTAAATTTGTCACTTGAGCTTTCCACCTCAGGTCCTAGAAGAGCACTGAACTTTGGAAGCACTTTTGCAGATCTCGTATATATTTGATCCTTTGATCTTAAGAATCCTTTGCATTCACAGTTGTTTTGACAAGATAATGCAGGTTTAAATCACCTCCATTACTATATGAGTGGGTGAGGCACTGTATGTCCACCCTTATTCTGAAGTCCCGTGATAGTAATAATTTCCTGTTTCCCGTGGCTTTTGAGTAATCTGTGCACCTTACAAAAAAATCGTTTTTCAAGATGCAATGCCTGTGTCCCTATCTTGACTAATACTTGACAATGCACAAATACCTATTATATTGCATTTCAGCAAACATGTTATTTGGAATTTCCATGGGCAGTCAGGGATCTGGACCTCCATGAACTTTTGAGTTTGTTTGGCTGTTGTTTTTTCCAGGAGTTTCATGTCCCTGGTGTTATTAGTTAATAGTAGACAACTCAGAGGTGCTTCTTCATCTTTGTTGCTGCGCATAAACACTTAAGATCACTTCATATTTTAGCTTTTTCTCAGCTCCTGTTAAGATCAGTGCAATTGATCTTTTCACTGAAATGTCAGCACCACAAAGTTCATATAGATTTTTTTTTTTACTTGCAGATCATTTCTGAGCTTTACAGTCTGTTTCAATACATTTATATGCAAGTGTAGTTTGTGATATTAGAGAAATTCCTCAGAGGGTACTAAGAAACTAATAGATTTTTTTTTTCCCTATGGGGCAAACAACCTTTGACGTTAAATTACATTCTAGGAACCTGGCAACTTTTTATAGAGCCATTTAACCATGAGCTTTTGTTATTTTGAATCTATACTTGTCTCAATATCTGAATGCAGACATTAAGCATGAGAGGATGTAAACTGC
Organism: Promerops cafer; assembly: GCA_013398275.1. Lineage (NCBI taxonomy): Eukaryota > Metazoa > Chordata > Aves > Passeriformes > Nectariniidae > Promerops > Promerops cafer. Next base: position 29,232 of record VZSE01002392.1, on the reverse strand, counting down.
CACCAGTTCAGTACTAGACCTCTTTCTTTCATTCACTACCCACTTATACAGGGTTTGCTCCTGCTCCTTCAAACTACAATCTCATGTTAATTTCTGTATAATCAGAACTAATTCATAATGGTTTCCTTCCTTCACACTCTGCAGTGATTTCTTGAACAGAATTGCTGGGTGGTTTTAGTGTTCTGTTGGTTTGATATCTTCACTATTTTTAAATTTGATCTCAACTGTGATTTCTTTGTGCATCACCTTACATTGCATAGTTTTTTAAGACTCACTGAACAAGCAATTGCAAGCATGTATTTCTGTAAGTTTTTATTAATTTGATCTGATTTGGTGTGTTATGTTGAGTGGACAATGTTCAGGGCTATACAAAAGGAAGTATATTTATGTAATGTTCTGCATTCAGGATGTGTTCATGAACTTGTGTAGGCAGAAATGGCTGGAGACAAATTTATTAATGATAACCAACAGTCAGCATATTAAGCTATTTGAGATACTTCAATATTTCCCTGTGCTCTTCTAGGAAGGATGATGTAATTTATCGGAAAATGTCAAAGAAATATGAACATGGTAAAGAATTAGTGTAGAGCTGTTCTCAGGGACAGAGTTCATCTTGATGAAGGGATCTTGGAAAAAGGGGAGAGCTGTGACCTGAAGTCAGGATACAAGAGTGACTGTGGAGATTAATTTGTGGAGGATAGACAGAAGAGAGGAGGCTAGTCAGGAAACCAGAGGATGCTTTTCAGCCACATAGAAGGGTCTGCACAGATCAGAAATTCCTCCTGCCTTGAAATCTTAGCAACAGCCTAATTTTTGACCAAATAAAGAAGCACAGGTTCTATACTAGTACCTTTTATATACAGGTACAAGCCAACAGCTCTTAAAATTGCTTAGAGCTTACTATGTTACCCTTTGTGTTCAATGTAAACAATCTCTCCCCAAGCATGGCTACAGGAAGCTTCATGATATATGACTTCCCATACAAACAACAGGTGTACCACTCTGGCTGAGTACACACAGGCAAAGCTCTGTTATGTAGTTAGATCACACCATGCTGACTTGGTGACCTGGGTGCAATTTTGAGGGAGTTAGTTGGATGACCTATAAAAATTAAATTATGTATTTATGTTATTGTTACCTTCCTTTCTTCATCTGTAAATTCTGTACAAGAAAATAAGCTCCTTTACAGAACATTTCTAGTGATGGAAAGTGTCATGAAAGAGCTAGACATTGCTATAGAACCATACTGTGAGGCAGAAGCAGTGTGAAACCTTAGCTCTGTGTGCTGCATTGTATCTTTCAAGGACTACAAAAGCAAGGAAAGGTGATATTATAAAACTTCCTTTTGACCTTTAGATGCCTTAAAAGACAGGGCACATCTGCAGACATGGGAAATGCAATTTCACATTACAGACATAAACAGTACTGTCCACAACTTCATAGATTCCTTTCATTCTAAAGTTGCATTGCCTGCTAAAATCATATTCCAGTCAAATTCAGTCAGGTCCTACCTCTTCCTTAATCCAAGCTGAAGGCACAGTCCTGCTGTGCTGCCTGTAACATCTAAGCAACAGCAAAAGGAAATTGTACATGGTCTCTGTGCTTTGGTAGCAGACAGTGCAGGGGCACACTGCTAGATGTTATTACTACTAGGGAGAACAGGGCAGCCCCAGTCTGCCAGCCATTCCCTCACTAATTCCATGGAGTTGCAACAGATTACCAGCACAAGCCAATGTAACCCCAAGACTGTACCAGTAACATGGAAAAGGTTCATTTTTTCCCCACAGCTTCCATGAAAAGGCCCTTCCACCAGGATGAGGGATCAGGCTGAATGCAGGTTTCAGGATTTGTCCTTTCAATAAACAAAATTAGAGGAGTTTGTCTCATAAATATGTGCTAAATTAAGATGTGTGGCTATTAGTAAAAATATCCTATTGATTCAGCTGGTGTAAACAAAATGCTGCTGCTTTGTCATTCAGATATTCACATGTACCATTAAAGGAGCTGGCAGGCTCTGCCTGGATATTACAGGGAACTCCAGGCTTTAAAGGGTTATAGACTCTAAAGCCAAAACTAAATTAATTATTAACTTGTAAAAGAGATTGATTAGGCCCAGGGCAAAAGTTGAGATTATAATAATCTATAATTTAGGAAGCATATTATTATATTATTATATTATTATTCTCTCACCTCTCAAAATGAAGGCCTCCTTCCTAATCCATTAATACTCAGCAGCACTTTTTCAGGATAGAAATATACTTGTCAGTACAAAAAATCAGTATCTGACTGAGGGGCTGCAACATGATGAAAAGAGTTTGTATAGCTTCTACAATGTTTTTTTGACTAAAGCTAAAGGGTGACTTTATCAGCTCCTCAAACACAGCACAGGCACCCAGGGAACATGCCACAGGCTACAGAAGCCTCTCTGAGACCACCCTGCTGTCAAAGGTGGGAACTTTTTATTTTTTCCCACTCACAGTGATTTGCACCCACTGCCTCCTGACCATGAGCACTGGGAAAGCTCCAACTCCCAGTTGAAAACAAACTGTGCATAAGGAAGGTTTCTGTCAGATCGCCAAGCTGCTCTCCCTTCCCTGTGGCTGCATTACATGGGCAGGGATGGCACAGGTGCAGGGCCAGGAGTACAAAACTGAAAGGTGTGAGGGGGTCTCCCCACAATTTTGGGTCCACTCCTGCACTCCCTACTCAGTATGAATTTAGACTATTTCAGGTTATCCAAACAGGAAACTGATAAGCTTTATGTCTATAAGAAAATACCTTCATTTCTATAGCAATCTACTATTAAAGTAGCTTGCACTTCTCCATGTTAATTACATCAATGAAGCAGGAAAAAAAAGGACTGCTTATCTCTACCAATTTTCTTTCATTTTTGTTTAGCTTTATTTCTGGGAAAATGTGTGAAAATATTTATACAAGCAAATAGATACCACCAAGACCTATCTCAATTCATAAACAGAACCTGTAAGTCAGAATCTGGCTTGTAACAAAGAATTTAGCCATCTGCTTTGAGTACCACTATTATAGATTCTGCAGACAACTGATGAAACCAACATTTTTTAATGGGAGATATTAATTTCAAGGGTAATTTCAGTCTAGGAATTCCACCCACCAACACTGTGGAAACAGGATACAAAATTGCAAACATTACATCATCGAAATTATATTGCCTAATTATACCCCTGTGTACATGAAACAGGAACTAGCAGCTTTGGATAGTGGTTGACATCTTCTCCAGACATCACATACAGGACTGGGCTCCCTGCGGTGTCCTGGGAGCTCGTAACAAGCAGATCATGTATCCACAGGTGATACAATCTTCCCTTGCTTTCAAATTACTTGCAGGTTATATACAGCCCTAAGCTTGTTGTCTCTTTTAATTTTTCCAGAGTGGTGATGTGGAGATTGATACAATTCAAATAAAATCAGGATTGTTTAAGGAAAGAAAGAAAAGTTTTTATAAAAATTGTTCTAAGACTGATAAAATCTGATGACTGTGTAAGAACACATACTTCTCACCACTGTGAACTAGATCATTAACTATTGTTTTGCTAAAAGATGTCAGAAGAAGAATTTCATATTGAATATTTAAATATTTCAAGTTTAGGAGGCACACAGAATTCAGAAAGTTTGAACTATTAAGCCTCTGTAAAGGATCACAGATTATTTTCTGCTACAGCAGGACTACAAAAGTATGAAAAGTATAGAAATTGCTTGAACTCTTTGAACCCGTGAGGGAAAAATTGAGGAATAGATAACAAGTAAAATAAGCATTGTCATGTTCTGGTAGTGTCATGTTTTATATATTGTTTTTAGAACTTTTGGACTTTGCACTTTTTTTCCAAAGCTGGTTCAACGTGCATGTTGATCATGACACAGATAAGATGGCTGAGATGAAACATGGCCTGTATATAAATTCTTAGTAAGCAATCACAGGCTGAATGGCCTTTTTTCCATAATTCTTCTAGTTTCCTTAGAGATTAAATGCAAAACAAGATATTTCAGTGAAAATACATGAGATTTTCCTCTTAATTCTGTTAAGTCTGTGCTACGTCCTTTTATCAAAAACATTATAATGTAGTTTTTTATACCCTATCTTTTAAAAGTGTGACTTTTAGTCCTAGTTCACGAACCTTTCACTGCATAAACAATATCATCCTTTTTTTTGTTTTACGTGCCTCATCTGAAACCCTCTGTGCCTGGCACATCCCCTTCCATCACAGCAAGGGGTGTGTGTATGTGCGTTGGTGAAGAAACCTGACCATGGACTGTCTGTGTACTCAGCATTCCGTCTAGTGAAAAATAGAACATGATAGGTTCATAAATTGTTTCCTATGACCTAAACTGAGCTGTCTAAACTCTGCTCTTTGGGATTGTGTTATAATTGCTGTCTAGAAGCTTCTTTCCTGGTTGCTTCCTCTCAGCCCTGGCAAAAACCCCATCTCCTGACAAGTGTCCTTCCAGCAGAGAAACACTTCAGAGTCTTTCACCTTTTTCTCTCAACTTTATGCTGAGCACAGGAGGTTGGAGGAGGCTGTTGAGGGGCAATAGCAAGTCTTTCTTCTCCCTGTGTCCTTGTCCCCACAGTTCTCCCACTGGCTGGCATCTGGGAAAAATCAGTGTCTCTGCAGTGCATCATGACACACTGGTGCAATCCTGAAATGCAGCTATGGAAGTCTAACTCCGTGTAATGTAGTTCATCTCCTTTTGTCTGCAAATTGGGGTAGACTCCTGCAGACATGGCATACTCACAGTATAAGTACAGATAACCTCTGAACTCATTTGCCAGGACATGTGCCTGGTTTCACACTGGCACAAGCTTGGAGTCAATTTACTGGTGCTAAGGAGAGCAGCTGAAGAGGCTACTGGAGCAGCCACAGGACCTTTCTGCTCCCATGTGGAGGTTACACTTATCTGCACTGCATTGGGGCTTACCAGAAAACCTGTAATGCCAGAATCCAGATGGCTAATTGTCCCCTGCTGCAATCTCAGCCTGTATTTCCATAGATCAAATCTTTTCTCTTTATTAAGCATTCAACCCTATGGGCAAAAATTCCAAACATTCTTTATGCTCATGCTGGGCCCTCTGCTTTATGGAAATTCATGATGCATTATGGAATTACTAGCGGAAACTTTCCAGAATCAACAGGAATGACAGGTAAAACTCACAGTTTCCCGTGTTTTACTGCTCTCCTATGATCTCTGCTTGCTTTGATAATTAGCATTGCTATTGATCTCTTGCTGGCTAGCATGGAGAAAATACTCTTGGAGCTGTCAGTTTCTAGCAATGTATTTGACAGTCTGCCAAAAGTTTTGCAAATAGAGCAAACCTATTGGATTTGGGGTTTGTACTGTTTTTTCAGTGGTACTTGTCCATACCCCATCAGTGGCAGGAAGAGTAGGAAAATAGTAATGAAAATACTAGGAAAGGGCACGTTGACTGGACACTACTATGGAAATAATTTCTAGTTCACTTGCCTTTTCTGTAATCCTGCTCTTGAGGTCCTCAGCTGGCAGCAAAGGGCTCTGCTGCTGACCTGGCAGGAGCAGCATGGCTGATGACAGTGAAGCACTGGCACTCTGCTGCAGTGGGTGCCAAATTCACCTCTGCAACACCCACTGCTGGGGCCCTCTCATTGCTCAGATAATTCTGGTTACCAGATAAACTTTGCTGGGTTCTTCTCCCTGCAGAAAGGAACTAGCCAATTTGAGGTGTGTGCACTGAGTACTTTTACTCCAGATTTTTCTTCTTGCTATCTGTCTGGAAACTCAGAAAGTAAAATGACAAGGCGTAAGACCTTTTGTTGGATTGGAAATTCAAAGGCCTGTCTCTAGGAGTCTCTGTTCTTCAAATTTCATAATCTGTGTGGGAAGAAGCTGATCACAGCACCTACACTCTGCAGGCTGTAAAGCAAGTGCCATGAATGCAGGCAGGTGCTGTCCGAGCATGTTCTCAGTCAAGGCTGTTTGTATCCTCGTGAGTCCCAGGACCTTGCTCAGTATCTCCCATTTCTTTCCTACATTTGCTTGGGCCACAGATGTCATCTGTATGATTATTTGAGGATAAGGCTTTTTACACTCAATTCCCTGTCCTTCTCTGCTGAATTGGACACTAGTCCAACTATTATACAAGCAAGCTGAAAATGTCTCATTACCATAGCCCTTAATATATTTTAATTATAAGGTCATATTATTGAAGTTGGTGCACTGAAGAGAAGAGGAATATATGTGCCATTTTGTGTCATCCATGACAAACTGAGAGAGGAACACATGGGTGGGTGATTGAGGACTTTTGCTTTCTTTGAGTAGCAGTGTCCTAAACAGCTCCTTCCTGCACAATCTCCTTTGATCCACCTCCCGAGCTACATTTTGGTGGTAAGAGTTCACTATGGCTGACAGCTGACTGAAAGAAATGAGGAGAAGTCTGTGGAAAGGAAAGCCAGACAGCATTTTCACTGTCCTTTTTTAAGTGATACCTCCATTATATACTTTCAACATTGAAAAGGCTATTTAGTGGCTCAAATCTGCTCAAAACATCGACATCCAGGTAGCACCAAAAAAAAAAAAANAAAAAAAGTTTTAGCCATAAACAGCAGTCACATATTAACATATTATAATATTTCCCATCAAATATCATCAGGTTACCTTTTAAGATCAAATTAATAGGAAAGTCTAGGAGCATCCTAGAAATCCTTTTCCCACAGTATCAGGAAAATTGCTACTAGATGTGTTCTCCAGAAGGGTCTAAAGACTATCTGCTCCAGGATGTGATACACAAACTGTTCTTACCACAGGAGGCTTCCCTGTCAGAGTGCCCAGCTGAGGGGTTAGGGCTGATTTTGCCTTCTGCTGTAGACTTTGTGTCAAAGATGTTCTGGCAAGGAATGAGTTCCTGCTGTTATCAGTCTGTCCCAGTGCCCTTGACAGCTTTGACAGCTCACTGTTGTCAGCTTTAAAATGTGACATGAGGATGATTCTGCGAATTCTCCATCCTGTTCCAATGCAAACAGGTGGTTTCTTAGCAGCCAGAGGTCTGGTTTTGTCTTGTCTTTCTCTTAGCATGAGAGAGCCCTCATGTGGCACGGATTTGTGTAGCCTTTCCTTTCATGACTTCCGTGGTTCTTCACAAAGACATGCTGAATACCCACTTTCCCCAGAAGGCACAGTGTGCCAGGCCCCTGCATTGCTGTTGGTAGAGATAAGAGGCATGGCAGTCCTTAACAGCTCACTGAGAGGTTCGAGTGTGCTCTGATACAGCCCTACGAGTGCCACTGCAAACAGACTGATCCTAACCATGCACCAGCATTTAAGTGGGAGCTGTCATCTGGTCAGCCTCACCTCAGTGATCCTTGTGGGCCCCTTCCAACTCAATATTCTGCGTGATTCTGTGAGCATACCTTGGTGCAGTGTTGGACACAGGGCGAACACATGGGCAGTCCTTGCCCAGTGTTGGCAGGGTGAAGCAGCAGCTGGAAATGCATCTCCTGAGGCCAGGAAAGTTGCGGTGGCCTTAATGTGCTTTGAAAGAGCACCATTAAACACCTACTGCCTTGCCAGCTAATGGCATAGTAGGACTGCCAGGTCATTGAACAGCAAAACTGAGCTGAATAAATCCTCTGCCACCCACCTAGGAGAGCTGAGAAGGTTGTTTTTTGAGGTATGCCCCAAAGAAGTTGTAAAATAATGCATCTGTGGAAAGGTATAACAGATTTACTCATGATCAACCTGTTTTGATGCAGCAACAATTTGCATGAGTTTTTGACTGCAGCAGATACTAATCAAGACCGAATACTCCCAATTTCTTGCAGACTTTGTAATCGGCTGTACACTTGGTTTTCTCAGGCAACATACGGAATTACAGAAAAAGAGAATGTTGCTGATAAAATCTAAGGCATTATGAACTCGGAACGTTCTATGTAAATGTTTGTATATAAAAAGATATTGATGTGCAGTAGGAAAAAATCTCTTTGTACTGCTTAATTTTTATTTTAATATTAATAAAAGCAGCAAACAAAGGAAAATTACACTGTTTTGGTTTTTATTTTAAAAGTACACCAGCATATTTATTCTTTAAATAGTTTTTGATATCAAACCAGAGAAGACCAAGGGATCAAGAGATTGAATCTGTTCTGTACAGACAGACTTTCTTTTATCATTAAACATAGTTAATCAGCTTTTCATAGGAACTACTTGTATCTGTCTTTCAAGTTTTTTTTTCACTATTTCAACTCCCCTATAAGTCAACTTCATTTAGCCAGTATCACTGGTAATCTGCTAGTTCTACAGCAGGCCATGGTGTCTTTTCAGAAATAGCAATACACTGCACAATTCTATTTTGGATGTACCATTATGAAGAAAAGGTCTAAACTCAATGAAACCTCTGTGTATTTTAGTGTCTGGCCAAAGCTCCTATAGCTATCATAAATTTTTAATCTTGCAAGAAACAGCTGGTGCAATAACATTTAAATAAGTTAGATAGGGAAAATATTGATGCAGTCTGACTCTTAGAAAAGAAGATGTGAAAATTGTCCTGAAATTGTATACAGTGCCAGGGTATTTGTTGTTTTCCAAGTGGGAACCAAATGTAAGATACAATAAATGCTCTTCCAGTCTCTGATAGAATCTGAATTTTGTCTGTAACAATTGAACAGATGCCTTTCGGGATGTCTATAGAAGAATAACTCAATTTTCTGATACTGTAAGGCAATATTCCCAAGCCTTTGCGATTATAGGAATATATTCGTTTCAAACAGGACCTTTTAAATCCTAGAAGTTCAGAGAGCCTTGAAGCAGAAAGAAGTGGGCACCAGAGCAGAATTTGCCCTATCAGTACAGTCAATTAATCCAGTGCCATGAAAGCTCATTTCTTTACACTGACTTCAGAGGATGACCAGCAGAAATATTGGCACCTACACCAGAGATGTTACATGAAATCCATCCCCAGTGCACTCACTGCTTGGCCAGATAGGGCCAGGTAGGGCCAAGCAGGGGTGCGTGGTGTGAACAGCCCCAAACCCGCCCCAGCCCAGCCAGTCCCAGTGTGTGTCTGTGACCTGAAGAGGGGCTGTGGCAGCCTGTGAGTGCAGACACAAGACTGACAGAAAGGCAGCTGTTCTGCTGATATTTTGTCAGTCTGAACCTGACACTGCAGATGGAAAAGTTGAGTACTGCAGCTCTAGTCCTGCAGTAGTTGGTTACCCTCATCAAACACATTTCCTTCATCTAGAATGGAAATTTCATGGCTATCTCAGGAAACAAAGGGCCCACAGATTTCATTGTTGTCCACCTTCCTCCTCAGTGCTTTTGTTGTTGTATATTAAATGGAAAGAAGAAAACAGTGACACCAAGATGTAGAAGGAAGCTGCTGTATAAAGGAAAAATGTCTCTTTGTTTAAATACTCACACAAAGAAAGGGAAGGGAGGCACTTGAAAGCACCGAGGTTGCACTGTATGTAGAATAATGGGACATAAATGGAAGAAAGAAAAGCCAAAGCTATTAAATTATGTTTTGTCTGTCCTTGATGTTAAAAATTGTTATTATTCAGCACAGCCCAGTCCATGTTTGTTTTGTTTTAATGTCTGGAATACTTTGCATTTCACCCTAATAATCCACTCTGTTCTAAATGTTTATACAGCATGATTTACTAGGATGTGGATGTGTAATTATAGTGATGATTAGACAAAACATCTTTGACAAGAAAGGAAAACAGTAGTTAATAATGTTTTCCATCTGTTTGGTAAAACCTCACTTAAAAAGAAAGAGCCCCTTAGCATATAGCAAGGTCCCAGGCAACACCTATGTGAGTACATGACAGCGGTATAAATGCCTAGTGAATTCATTCTGATCATTGCTCACACATTTTTGAAAGCACTACCATCTGTTTTATACATAAATATTACAGTAATTAATGTCAGCACATGTTTATATTATATCATTTCCAGAGTCTTATTTTAGAGTTAAGACCTTTTTTCTTTTCAGGCAGAATAACAGCATATTTTAAGTTATTGGCAGGAAATGCAATGCTATTAGGATAAAATGAGTGAATTTCAGTAATGTCTCGCATCTTTATTGGAAAACTTTAGACCATTTAATGCTTCTGTTCCTCATTAAAGGATAAATACTGGGTCAGTGCCTACTCATGGAAAGCCCAAAAGAAACTTAAGCACTGCTGAATGAGGTAAAACTATAGCGGAAAATATCATGAAACCTCTGAGCTCCTGAAATTGGTATTTTAAGTCCCTGTGGCAGCCTCCTGATGACTGGGCATTGAGGGTTTATTAATGCCTGGCATTGGGCACTCTGGCTCCAGATTAGCAAATGAGCCAGGTTTAAATTTAATGGATGGGCTAGCTCTGGTAGGGTTACCTCCCTCCAGAGCCCTATTGTTTCCTGCTGTTTATAAGGTTCTGATGTTGGTATTGTCACCAATGCCTCATGAACATTGCAAGAAAGCAAAATACTTGAATAAAAATGTTTCTGCTCTCCCATCCAGAATGATAACAATGGTGTCCACAGCAGTGCAAGGCAAAAGCATTCATCTGATTCTCATTTATAGCTTCTGCTTACATAGTGTGCAAGTCACAGATGTGAAAAACCAACTGAAGTCAATTTAAAGAATTCTGTTGAGTTCTTCGGGCTTCAAATGAGGATTTATCTTTACCTGTGTTCCAAGAAAAATATGTTCCAGATGCACAAAAAAAAAATCAAATGACAGTCTTGAAACATAACTGTTTTCACTGTGTTCATTATATCAATAACTTTCTCTCCTTTTCAGTGAAATTGAGTCACAGCTGAACTTTTCTTGTCCTGTTGCCAATACCCCATGCACCTGTACAGGGACCTGCTATTTGAAAACCTTTGCCTAGTGACTGACATTGTTAAAATTTATTTCTGATACGATTTCAGTCACATCTCTTTTTCTAGATTCCATGCTGCGAGTTTCACCTTCCATTTGAGTATTGATACTTCACTTTAGCATGGCTTATTAGTATCTTAACTTTATTTGACTTTTATCTTATTTTATTCTTTTACTTTGTTTTATTTTAACAAGACCTGCAGCAGATGATACAGTTGTTGAATCTAGTTGAGATTTAAGCATCTCTGGAGAGACTTAAATCTTCTAACACTATTCAGAACAATCTGAGCCGCCAATAGATTTTCCTGGATGTCTTCCATCCTGGATTCCACTTAAGCAAGGTTCCTAAGTATCCATCTAAGTTTCCAACCAAGTAATTTCTGCTAAGAATTGCTACTTCTTGCAAGGAAAGCTACTCCATGCTTATTTCCATTACAAATAAATAACTGGAAAGGGACAATAATTGGAGACTAAAAAGGGAATGAGAAATAAATAACAGCCCTATCTGCCTGCAGAATGAAAGAATTTTCTCCCCAAATATCAGTTACACAATAGCTAAAACTTCAGAGAATCATAGGATATCCTGAGTTGGAAGGGACCCATCAGGATCACTGAGTCCAGCTCCTGGCTCTCTGCAGGACACCCCAAGAATCACACCATGTGCCTGAGAGCATTGTCCAAAGGCTTCTGGAACTGTCAAGCTTGGTGCTGGAGAGCCTGTTACAGTGCCCTGGGGAGCCTGTTACAGTGCCCAGCAACCCTCTGGGTGAAGAAACCTTTTCCAGATATCCAGCCTAAGCCTCCCCTGACTCAGCTTCATGCCTTTCCTTCCTGTCCTGTCACTGGTCACGAGACTGAAGAGATCAGTGCCTGCCCCTTCTCCTTGTGAGGATGTTGAAGACCACTCTGAGGTCTCCCCTCAGTCTCTTCTCTAGGCTGAACAGACCAAGTGACCTCAGTTACTCCTCACACGGCTTCCCCTCCACACCCTTCACCATCCTCAGGGGCCTTCTTTGTACACTCTCTAACAGCTCAATGTCTTTTTAATATTGTGTCTCCCAGAACTGCCCCCAGCACTCGAGGTGAGGCCGCCCCATGTACAGCAGAGCAGGACAATTCCCTCCTTTGCCTGGCTGTACCTGATGTCCCCCAGGACAGGGCTGGCCCTCCTGGCTGCCAGGGCACTGCTGGCTCATGTTCAACTTGCCATGGACCAGGAGCCCCAGGTCCCTTTCTGTGGCACTGCTCTCCAGCCTCTCATTGCCCAGTCTCTACACAAAACCAGGGTTGCCCCATCCCAGATACAGAATCTGGCACTTTCCCTTGTTAGCATTTCCAAAAATTTTCTTGTATCACAGCTGTGAGTATGCTGCAAAGTTCTGCTCAAGATTTAAATTGCTACCAGTTATGAGAGGCATTCACCTCTGGAGTCACAAAACAAGCTTTTAAATACATAGACATTCATGGACTTCTTCTGGCTTTCTATGTCTCCTTCTTTCAGAGGATGCTGAAGGATGAAACATTAAATGTTGTACAGTAGCCCCAAGAGTTAGGGGTGCCACCCCAAGAAGGAGCACAGTAGCTGCCTAGCAATGAATGATTTTGAATGTGAGCTGAGACTAGGAAATGGAGAAGGGTCTCATACACCACTGAAACAGCTGGGGGGGTTTGATTGGGTGGAAGGCAATGACATGTGTTGCTCTTGGCCACAGTATTAGTGTTAACACTACAAAGTAGTTTAAGATCTCTGATGACTGCAAGCAGTGGGAGTCTCAGTTTTATATCTTATCTAAAACACAGTGAGTGCCTTCCTCAGAAAAGGCCTCTCAGTATAGAACTGGGATGCTCATTCAGTCTGCTCTGTTGGTAGAGCCCAATCTATCACATCACCCATGCCATTGCCTAAGCTTGCTCTCTAGAGATTTTTCCAGTCACACAGTAACTTGGATTAATTCTGCCTATTCTGCCTACATAGAGACTGCATGTAATGTCCCTTGGTTACAAAGGCAGAGTATTCTGCTCCTGATATCAAACAGTGTGCATGCAAAATGTATTACAGTGATCAAAGAAAATGTTATGGCTACGTTCTGCAAACATTAGTGTGCACAAATGGAAAAACTGGTATAGCATTTGGCTCTCATGTTATACACATAAAATGTAAAAGAGATTAGCTTTTCTGACTGTATAATTTTGAGCATCTCTGATATATGAAAAAAAGATAAAAAGAAGACAAAACAATGGATGTACTCAAATAGTACAGGATAACAGATTATTTCTATATGTATTTATGCATATATTTTGACAACTAAATACAAATATATTAGTCAGGAAAGCAGAGTCTAGAGGGGAAAATCCAACATTACACTTACCTGTCCGCTTCCATTTCAACATTCAATTTTGCTCTCCCCCTAATAAAGTAAAGATGTGGGATTGGGCTCCTAAGTCAAAACTCCCATTAAACAGAAAAGTCTTAATTATGAAAATGTCAAAATTCAGCCCAAAGGAGCTGTTGTTTGGTTAGTTCATTTCTCAAGTTAAAGAATGACAAAAGAATGATCCAGTAGCTTCAGGTAAGCATTACCAGCTCTTCCTGTATCACAGCTGCTCCCTGCTATTTTCTGGGTAGGGTATGGCTGTGGGCCTGTTGCTGGTATATTTCTGCATAACTGTGTTGATTTAGTGTAATCAGCACCCTAGAAGAATAAAGAGGACATATGACAGTGGCTGAAGACAGCAAAATGCACAGGACTACTGATAGAAAGGGTATTCACTCGAGTGTTTTACCCTTAAGCCCCTGCTGAACTCACTGAAATAGGTTTTCTTGTGAACACAGCAGAAAGAGCCCAGCAAATTGACGAGCACAGCAAATTACAAGGACATGCTGTCAGCAGGTGAGAGTGCTACAAGCAAGGCAGGCAGAGCAGGGGGATTTGGAGCAGGGCAACAGCCCACAGTCTTTAGGGAATTGAAGTCTGCTTGAGATCAGGATGGCAGGTGCACACATATGCGATATAAAACTCTGCTACTCAAAATCCTTTTCTCTCAGGTGTTATTATGCTCCTATTGTCAATACAAAACAATGCTTCAATTAAAGAAATCTGCCTACTCCCTCTGTTCCTCACAGTTCCTGCCCAGCTGAAGGGAAGAGGACTGAAACCAAAGGCACTGCACCATAAACCCAGAGTGAGAGTAGAGCAGAAATCCCTCCAGCTGGAAGGAGTGGAATCCCCTCCCCAGGATATGGTCACCTGAGCCCAGGCTGTCTGGTGGTTCCCACTGCACAGGTATTGGCAGGGTGGTCTGGAGCAAACAAGGAGGCTTTTCAGGCAAGGAAAGGCAGGCACAGAGTAGAGACTACTTAAACTTTAACCTGATAGACTGAGTTCAAGTCTCTTGAACTCTGTAGTGTTTAACAAACTTACCAAAGGATGGCTGAAGAGACATAGAAGACAGTAGAGTTGCTTCTGAACATGTGTAAGCATGTTGCACTTCTCAAAAAATATGATGTATGTCCTACTAAATTCATGCTCTATCTATCTCAGCTATCACTGACCTACTATCTGCTACAAAAGTTGATAAATTTACTCAGTCTCTTTACTCTCATCTTCCCTGAAGCTAGAGGAAACTCAGTATTCAGCAAGAGTTAGTATGTGTCTAGTATTTGAACTGTTCCAAATGGTATGTGCAACATCCGCCTCACAACCTGTGGGTGGTTTTTTGTCAGCAGTTTCATCCAAAGGATAAGGAGGCAAAAAAAATTATCCAAACCTCCTCCTCCCCCCACCAAAAAAAACCCCCCAAAAACATCACAACCAAAAATCAAACCAACCAACCAGAAGAAAAACAACTAAAAAACCAAACCAACTAACCAACCAAAAAAACCAAAAATCAACACAAAAAAACCCACACGTAACCAACCAACCAAACAACCTCCAAAGAAACCCCTGAAAACCAACGCCCAAAATAAACCCCAAGCAAAAGCAAAGCCTTCTTTAGAGCAGGCATGTCCTAGAGATTGGAGCAAGTGTTCCTGGAGCTTGTTTTCTCAGAAGGATGGATAGTAAATAATTTAAGCCATTAAGGGCAGAGGCCAACTAAATCAGTCTGGATGGTAATAGTCATATTAGAAAGCAGCCAAGAAACTAAAGAAGATTGTGATTAAGCACTTGATGAGTAATTTTGTATCCTTCATTATAAAAGCAGACTTTGAAAAGGCACTTTTCAAGAGTGGTTTTTCTGGTAAATTATTTTTAGACTGTACCCTGTAAATTTTCATACATTTTCAGGCTGTTCCTTCTCCATCAGTAAAGATACCTCATCAGCAGAACACACATTCTCTTACTTCTCAGAATTAGAGCGTCCAAAATATTTAGATTGCAGTTGTTAGCAGTTCATGTATTTTTTCCTCTTTTACCTTTTCCAGTTTTTCATAAGAACAGTTAGTATTCTTCTACTCAGATCCATTTCTTCTGCTAGGAGGAAAAGATTTAAGATACAAGGGCTCAGTATATTTTCATTTTCTGCAAATCACTTAGTTAAAAAGACTTGACTCTGACACATGACTTTAAACTGCACAGAGACATTCAAGTAATTTGTAGGAATTATAATCAGAGAAACACATGAATTTCGAGAAGAAAATGTGCATTATAAATACTCAGTTTTGGTTCAGTGGTGCTCTGAGCATCCAGAAATAGCAGAGAGTATTTGTACCCTGTGAGTTATGCAAACACCATGTACCTGCTCTGACCTCAGACACAACATACAATATCCTATTTAAAAAGTGACTAAAATTATTTGAAATAAAAATATGGCTTTTGAACAGATTAAGAGTATTAATGCTACCATTTTTAACCAACTGGTTGCTTTGTTTGATTTTCCATCATTTTTACAGGCATCCTGCCAATAAATCACTAGAAATAAAAAAGAGGCACACTAGAAACTGTACTACTATGCATCTATTTTGCCACTGTGTAGCAAATAGGTATAATCCATCATCTCCAATACCCCTTTCAATAGTATCCTTCATATTTCAAATAATTTAATAGTCCAGCGACAGTCTAATTCTTTCCTTTGATAGCCAAGATGTTTTCAAAGGTAAGTTTCCCCCCCCCAGTAGCACTTACTGGATTCTCTACTAAAATAGCCTTTAGATGCAAAATGCCTTCCCTTTTTTGGCCAACGTAAGGAATGTTGGAAAGATCTGGAAAAGACATTTTCACTTTTCAGGTCTGTCCCAAAAATTTTCACCATCTTCCTGTCATTTCCTTTTTCAATCCATCTGATACTGGATCCTCATCAAATGCCTGAAACTATTTAGGTAAAATGTTTTGTCAATGGCAACCTCAACACAGCAGATTGTGGGCTGAGTCTTGTCTTTCCTCCTGTCAGGTTCTATTAATGGAAAAAGAGTATTTTTTTACTAGCAATGGGCCATGTGTGGCTTATTTGATGGAGCTAGGTGCCATCATCCTTAGTGGGAAGAGTGTGGAATAATCTCAACATATTACTGCATGTTGGAATAATGTCAGTACATCTGTATTGCAAAGTCTTCCTACTTGTTTGTATGAATAATGCAAACCCCACTGCTTAGTACTAGGATAAACAAAGAGGGAAGAGCAAAAACAATTTAACAACGAAATACAATTTAATCATTCAACAACATAGGCCATTTCACCACTTCAGCTCTCTCAGAGGCCCACAAATTGACCTACTTGAAGCCTTCTGAGCAGGTTTATGCCAAGAAGAAAAGCTGACCCTGAATCTATTGTTTTAAACCTCTTTTCATAGTGTAGGATGGTTTAATCAAGTGCGTTTGTAACTGTGCCAGTGGTATGACTGCTTTGAAATGTTATATGTGTCTAACACTCATGGTTCAACACTGATACCCAGGGGACGTATAATGCTAAATACTCGTCATTCTCTAAAGGAAAAGCAGACAAATTCAGGACAGTATGTGCTTCCCATCTGTGCCTTGGAGGAGGCTGCTTTTCTCTATCAGCCATAGCTTTCCTATGCTTAACAATGCAATCCATTTTGCTGTTCTTCACTTAGGCATGGTGATGATTGCAGCAAGCAAGAATTCAGTAAAAAAGGGAGACATTCACATTTGCTGCCGTGGTATTTCATGAAGCGCGCCTGCATATTTGTCATGCTGCCGTCTGATGGGGATTTCACGAGGCAGCTCTTTCTAAATACTGTCCTGGAAAAATCCCATGTATCCTATTTGTCAAGACCATTTCCTTTCTGCATCTGTACAGCGTCGGCGAGCCAGCTGCAGCAATTGATGTTGATAGAGCAGCGCAGTGTATAGTATTTATATAATACCCATTCAGTCCAAGAATCCATATGCTTCTCACAACGAGGCAGAGAAAGGAAAGCACTGGGAATTGGTTTTGAAGTTACATAAGTGGTCTGACAAAAACTTTACTGAATAAATAGCCCCTTTCAAGAAGGATGAGCTTGCAGTGCTTCTAGTATCAGAAAGCAAAGCATTCAAGAGGGCAAGAAGTTCAACAGCACCAGAAAAAAACATTTGAAAAGAAAAACAGGAATGGAAAATATTGCTGGTTGCCATGTGGAATAGTATTACTTTGAAGACTGACACATTTTTACGTCTCACTTGTAAGCTAGAAGCTTTAGATTTAATCTTAGATTTTCCATTTTGAATTCCATACTGTCTGTTAAAAAACCAACCAAACAAAAAAAACCCCACCCAACAACAAGAAAAAGCTGCAAGCCAACAAACCAAACCCTTCCACTAAAATAAAACTTAATGCAGTAGGAACTCAGGGTCCTCATAACTCCTCCACAGCTGTAACAGAATTCTTCCTAATATTTGTGTGCTATCATCCATTCCCTCATGTCATCACTAACCAGGCTCTTAACTATTAAATTATGGCACACTTAAAAGAAATCACTATAAATATGTGTTTTACATTAACTAAGCACTTTATACATTGCCTGAGCAAGAGCTTCACAGCAGGATCTGCTCAAGGTTTTACACCACCCTTGGCAAGCAAAAAGTCGCTGACCTTTTAATCAGCCATAGCTGGTTCCCCAGAGCCCAGATTTTTCCCCAAATCCACCCTCAGTATCGCAGGTGCCTGTGATACAGCCCTTGAAACAGCCACTCCAGCTTTCAGTGCTGCAGAATCACGGAATAATTTCGGCTGGGAGAGACCTCTCAGATCATCAAGCTCAACGTAAAGCTGACAGGTCTCCTGAGCGGCAGCAAAACGTGCTCCCAACAGCATCGGCAGCGATGACGAGCCTCG
The DNA here is from genome assembly GCA_013398275.1 of Promerops cafer. Classification (NCBI taxonomy): domain Eukaryota; kingdom Metazoa; phylum Chordata; class Aves; order Passeriformes; family Nectariniidae; genus Promerops; species Promerops cafer. Next base: position 11,084 of record VZSE01002392.1, on the reverse strand, counting down.
GCGTAGCCGCCGCTGAGGCCGGCGAACGAGCGCCTTCGGCCGCTGCGGCCGCCGCGCTCTGCCGGGACCGCGGCTGGGAACGCCGGGCGCGGGAACGCGGCCCGCGCGCGCCGCCTGCCGCGCGCCGCCGGCACTGCAGCGCTGAGGCGGCTGATGGAGCTCGGGGGGTCGGCCCGGAGAAAAGGAGGCTCGGGGGGATCCTATCGCTCCCCACAGCTGCCCGAGAGGAGGGTGCAGCCCCTGCCGATCGGCATCTTCTCCCGGGTAACGAGCAATAGGACAAGAGGAAACGGCCCTCAACCTCGGGGGNAACAAAAAAAACCCCACCCAACAACAAGAAAAAGCTGCAAGCCAACAAACCAAACCCTTCCACTAAAATAAAACTTAATGCAGTAGGAACTCAGGGTCCTCATAACTCCTCCACAGCTGTAACAGAATTCTTCCTAATATTTGTGTGCTATCATCCATTCCCTCATGTCATCACTAACCAGGCTCTTAACTATTAAATTATGGCACACTTAAAAGAAATCACTATAAATATGTGTTTTACATTAACTAAGCACTTTATACATTGCCTGAGCAAGAGCTTCACAGCAGGATCTGCTCAAGGTTTTACACCACCCTTGGCAAGCAAAAAGTCGCTGACCTTTTAATCAGCCATAGCTGGTTCCCCAGAGCCCAGATTTTTCCCCAAATCCACCCTCAGTATCGCAGGTGCCTGTGATACAGCCCTTGAAACAGCCACTCCAGCTTTCAGTGCTGCAGAATCACGGAATAATTTCGGCTGGGAGAGACCTCTCAGATCATCAAGCTCAACGTAAAGCTGACAGGTCTCCTGAGCGGCAGCAAAACGTGCTCCCAACAGCATCGGCAGCGATGACGAGTCTCGGCGTGGCCGCCGCTGAGGCCGGCGAACGAGCGCCTTCGGCCGCTGCGGCCGCCGCGCTCTGCCGGGACCGCGCCTGATGTCTTCACTGAAAGGGTGGTCGGGAACAGGCTACCCGTGGAAGTGATGGCATCACTGCTCCTGGAGGTGCACAAAGACATAGACATGTGGCACCTGGGGACACTGTTAGTGGTGAGCATGGCAGTGCTGGTTTAATGGTTGAACTCGATGATCTTAGAGGTCTTTTCCAACCTTAGTGATTCTATTCTGTAACAGTGGACCACCCACAGATTCTTGGGGATGGATGTGGATTTAAAGACCTGATTTGAAACCTGCCCATTTACAGTCCCAGCATCACCTGAAACAACATTAAAAACCATTATTTAAAATTTTGCTTTCTGATATTTATGTCTTTGTTTTGACTTTCAAGAATTCAGTGTAAAATTGAAATTCACATGTATTCTTTACAATTAAAGAAACTCGGGCCCCTAAGAAAAACAAAACAAAACAGAAAATTATATGTCTTCATGTATATGTGATAAAAGCATGAATAATATCTACTTGAAGTTCACAACTAATGGTTGTTTAATAAACTGTAACCTGTCATATAGATGTTGAAACATTAACTTGCAAGTTCAAAAATTAGTATCAGATTTAGAAACTTCTGCTGTACCCTTAATGAGAACATATCTGAGGTGCTTTAAGGAAATACAAAGATTTAAAACATTGTCCACCTCATGCTCTTTCCTTCCATGTCTTCTGACTAGCTTCCATTTTCAGAACTAAATATGAACTCCCTATATATATATGTTTCTGGAATCTCCAATTAAGGAAACTTCCCTGTTGCCACTCCTTGTCCAGTGCCTGAAACAGAGACAATAGATCCTACTCCATCCTGTTCCATACCCTTTCCACCCTCTCCTCACAAGTGCTCCTGCATGGACACTCACAAAGCATTTGATAGCCTTGCAGATTTGACCAGACACTTAAAAAGAGCAAAAGAAAAAAGGGGAAGAAGGTAACAGTGTTCAGGAAGGGCATCAGTGAGGACTCTGGAAATTGAATGATTCTCCTCCACAGCAAGAAAGTAAAGGGAAGCCTTACCCTTTCACAGCTCTTTTTTGGGATGCATTTTGGAACATAATTTAGAATAAACTAATGCCCAAAAGGATGGCCCCACCTATCTCCAGTGCTGTAGTCTGGCAGACATTTAGAAAAACACCTGCAAGGAAGCAGTTCCTGCAGGCAATCAAACTGACTGTACTGTCAGTGGCACTGCTGTTTTCTTTTTCTGTGGGCAGATGGGAATGGGAATCACGGCTTCCTCCTAAAATCTCAACCCAGGAAATGAAGTGAAGCCTAGCTGGATAAATCATTTTACTTTCACATATACTTCTGTTTTCTTATCTCCCTCTCAGCTCTGCCTCCTGACTTTGAATTCAAAGATGTGATAGTGGCAATGTTTGAGGTGCCACAGCCACCAGCCTGTGCAAGTGAGCAACAAATGGCACCTTTACCAGGTGAGTTAGAAAGGCAGGGTGATGGAGATGTCTGAAGCAGAGAAAGATTCCTATTTTCAGCATTTCAGATCTTTGTGCAGCACTGAGAATTCCTTTCCAGCTGCCTGAAAATTGCAGTTTTACAGTGAAAAAGCACCTTAGGCCTTTCAGCTTGTAAATTTGGTGACTAGTTTAATCCCAAGAAGTTACCATACAATTTAGCTAACTGGAAAATGGTAGGGAAAGTTGTGAAAGGAAAATCCTTTTGACTTTGAGAGAAAGCATGAATCTTAAGGGAGAGCCAGGAATTATGAGAAGAGAACCTGAAGGTTGTGGACGAAAAAAGGGCATGAAGATAATCTGAGAAGAAACTACCATCTAATGCCTCCTTCCACAAAGACAGGTTTTTAAATGAAGATAAATAAATTATGTTCAACCAGGACTCTCCGCTAAGTGAGTGATGCCAAACAACAGACAACTAGTTTCTTCTCTAAGAAGACTAGGATAGCTTTTCCTCAAACAGCTAAAAGAAAGCCCAGAAAATTTGCCATTGATGATTTCTTAACATTTAATCATTTTAAGATAGTCTGTAGTCATTATTTAATTCAGCCTCCTGTTCATTCCTCTTGGAACATGGACAGTTTCGTTTAGTTTTGAGAGCNTGAACTGTAACGGCAAGAAGCCAGGCATTGCCATGACTGGTGCCCAAACTGTTATTTCTCCCTGATCCCAGGAAAAACTCCTGTGGATTTGGGTCAAGTCCTGTGATGGGATTTGTGCCTAAAGTTAAACTAGCCATTCTATTTCTATTTCTATTTCTATTTCTATTTCTATTTCTATTTCTATTTCTATTTCTATTTCTATTTCTATTTCTATTTCTATTTCTATTTCTATTTCTATTTCTATTTCTATTTCTATTTCTATTTCTATTTCTATTTCTATTTCTATTTCTATTTCTATTTCTATTTCTATTTCTATTTCTATTTCTATTTCTATTTCTATTTCTATTTCTATTTCTATTTCTATTTCTATTTCTATTTCTATTTCTATTTCTATTTCTATTTCTATTTCTATTTCTATTTCTATTTCTATTTCTATTTCTATTTCTATTTCTATTTCTATTTCTATTTCTATTTCTATTTCTATTTCTATTTCTATTTCTATTTCTATTTCTATTTCTATTTCTATTTCTATTTCTATTTCTATTTCTATTTCTATTTCTATTTCTATTTCTATTTCTATTTCTATTTCTATTTCTATTTCTATTTCTATTTCTATTTCTATTTCTATTTCTATTTCTATTTCTATTTCTATTTCTATTTCTATTTCTATTTCTATTTCTATTTCTATTTCTATTTCTATTTCTATTTCTATTTCTATTTCTATTTCTATTTCTATTTCTATTTCTATTTCTATTTCTATTTCTATTTCTATTTCTATTTCTATTTCTATTTCTATTTCTATTTCTATTTCTATTTTCTGTATTTCTATTAATCACAGGCCATGGCAAGCTGTTTATGGATTCTGTCATCCAGCCATGCAACTGTGGCTTAGGCCTTGAAGTCTTTTGCTGCTTGTGACTGCTGATGAGAAATTGAAAATCCTCAGATGATCAGTTCACGGGAGCATTTCCTCGTCACATACACTGGTACTGAACTGACTACATCTGGTCTAATTTATGTTTCCAGCAACCCTGGTACAAAGCTACATGAGGACAAAAATAAGACCCTTGACTTAATTTAAGGAGATTTATTTTTTTAAAGTAACTTTAATTAAGTCAAGATAGGAAATTCTTACTCCTAAGTGAACGTTCATGCATAAACTTGCACTGAAGTATGTGCAGCTGTGGAGGAAAACAGATCCAGTTACTCTTGGAAAATAGCTCAAGACAGTGTCAGAAGCCTACTTTTTGCACCTTTGCTAACAATTTCCGTGTACCTTGCTTTCCTACTGTAGGAGCATACTGGGGGGACTTCAGGCACTGTGGCATGGAATGGCAGGAGACATTTGAATACAGTGAAGCTGAGCTGTTTCTCTGGCTGCTGTTCTCAGCATCCCCCCCTGCACCCAGCTGAACCTCTCTGTGTCGGCCCCGGGGCACCAGCTCTGTGGGGCTGTTAACTCACAGTGTGGCTCCAATGGTGCTGATTTGCCCTGTCTCAGCTGCCACCTGGAGCTCATGCAAGTTTCTGCACTGAATCTGCTGGAATGCCTTTGGCAAACAATTCTTGAGAGAATCCTGCCAGTAGACTGGATTATCTGAGAAATAGCTCCTTAGCTGGCAGCAAAGTGCATTTATTTCATCGGCTTAGTGCGATCAGGATCTGTCAGCTCTGAGAGACCTGCTCTGCAAATAAATGACTTAGGCACCAGGAACTAGGCAGGGAAAAGCCAGAAGTCATTGTCCCAAAACATTTGCTCTTCTTACTGTAAATCTCACAAAGAATTGAGTGTTCCTGTCAGAGAGAGACAGATATGTGTGTGTATTTCTAACACTATTCTTGTCTCCTGACTATTCCCGTGTATGCAAAGTAACTCAGCAGCATGCTAAAGGAAGGGTGAACTGAAAGCTTTGCAAGGATGTATCTCCTTGTCTCTTGCCCTTTGGCATGTAGGAGCACAGGCAGTCAGTCAGTGAGGCTGAATGAAGGAATAAATGTTTTTGCCAGTACAAACACACATCTCTAAGCCGTTTGTGGCTTAGAGCCCAAGTCACTTTGGCATGACTGAAAACATTACTTAAAAATTTACCACTGTGTTTGGAAAGCCAAGAGTTTTACCTCTGAGAGGCACTGGCACAGTGCTTAATAATAGCAGAGCCCTTAACAATATGTCAGGATTAGGACTGACAATAACAAGAAGCCAGAAGAATACTCAACCCACAGGCTTATGTGATGAAAATTTTAAGTAGCAACTGGTTAAAAGCATTGCTTGCAGAGTCACTTTAAAGTCTGAAGGATGAGAAAAAAATTGATGTTTCCTCCCTGTGCTGGACCCTGCAGCCTCTAGCAGACAGCAGCATGTTCATTCCTTGATGAACTGATGTGGAAAGTCCTCTGATTTCAGTTTAACTTGGCAGTGATTTAGGTCCTTTCCTTCAAAGCAGAAGAATCAAAGTCATTAATTGTACATCTAAGGTCATGATGCAGTCCTCTTTCTATATGAAACTAGACTTCTGTCCTTACCAAAAGCAAATTCCAAGTATTTCCATGACCATCAGAAAGTAGGATATTTAGAAGTTTTCCATGCATGTCTTCTGTTTTGCTTTGTGAGCTGACTGCAGGTAAGACAACCATTGGTCTCTCTTTTTTTCTCATGTATTTCCAAAGGGAGTGTTTTTCTCTGCTTTTCAGAAAATGAGGAAATTCTAAAAAATTCACCTTGTCTTTGGGCAAAAGAAGACAGGCTTTTTCTTTTTCTTTTTCTTTTTCTTTTTCTTTTTCTTTTTCTTTTTCTTTTTCTTTTTCTTTTTCTTTTTCTTTTTCTTTTTCTTTTTCTTTTTTTTTCTTTTTTTTTTTCTTTTTTTCTTTTTTCTTTTTTTCTTTTTCTTTCTACTGTACAGTTAAAAAATATTGATTTCTGTTGCTTTTGTTAATTGTGCAGTAAGTGTATTTGCTACTTCTTTGTAATGTCAGGATGAACATCTGGTTTTGGTGATCATTAGTCGGCCAAGTTGGGAAGCTCTGAATATTTTGCCAAAACACTAACCCAGCTCTGAATTTATAACTAGTATCAGGAAAATCGCTAGGGGAAAGTTTAAGCATGTGTAGACTGTGTAACAGCCAAGGTTAATTCTGACATGATAATTTTTACTGTATTAATTTTATCAATGTGGTTCACAGACAGCTGCCTCCAGCTCATAGGAGAATATTTATATCAGTGAGCAGCTTTAAAAATATGCAACCCGAATAGTTTCATAATGACATCAGTGAAATAATTATGGGAAATAGAAATGTATATTGGAACTAAGTCATGAGCAAGTGATAAATATGAAACAAATCAAATTGCTTCAAAGTTTTAAGAAACAAAAAAAATATCTTCAGACCTTCAAAAGAGCCACATAAAGAAAGAACCAAAATATTCCATTAGAACAGACAAAAATACAGCAAAGAGGGAAGTATCAAGAAGCAGTGCAATGCATCAGGAAAAGCTTTCTTTAAGTGTAAGGAAGCAGTGAAGCAGGTTACTTAAGGGTGCTGTGGAATTGTCATTGCGGAATATTTCAAGGATCAAGCTAAACAATTGTTTGCCAAGAAAGGTTTTGGGAGACTATATCCTGCCTTGGTTTATCTCTTAGCATGTTTTCTTTGAGTTTGATCAATATGGTGGACAAAATCCTTAATCAAACCTCTCCTAGCTTCCTACACACTGTCCAGAGCTAACTGCTTTCCTTTAGAGGTTTCATAGTTGTAAACCGCTATCAGGTTCCAATATTGTTTTTGCTTCCCTGGTTTTGATGTTTCCAACCCAAGCCAGCATTTCAGTATTCACTTTTCAGCTCACTGCTGCGGTCATGACTGTTATCACAAACTTGAGCCAGCAGATAAAGTGCTGCCAAGGCTTCAGCAACAAATAAACATGGCAATTAAAAACAGCAAATGAGCCTTATGGAAAGAAATAAGGGGAAAAGAGAAACTGATCAGGCTGCTGGCTGCTGAAATTTTTCAGAAACTGTTGTTTCCTGGAGCTGGCATCTCATTATCCTCCTGTCCAGCTGACAGGCCCCCAGTCGGTGCTGGTGCAAGGGAGAGGTGCAGAACTGTCAGGCCATGGCAGGAGCCAAGCAGGGAACGTGGCAGGGACAGCTCACCCAGCATGGCCTGGCCTCTGCGGGAAATGAACCTGCATGACTAAACATGTTTTATGTGGTATCTGCCTCCTGCAGCCCATTGCTCAGCTCCCAGGGAGAAAGGAGGAACACCTAAGGAGAGCTGGGTAACAGGGTGAGATTGAGGGCACTCTGATGCCAGAATTGAAGACTTTTAGGGTTCATAGACTTTAAGCCACTGCAGAGTGCAGGGACCTCCTGTGGTCAGTGGAAACAAGGCACTGCACCCAGCCCTGGAGATGGGGCACGATGGGCAGAGGGCTTCCTGCTGCACTTGGCTCTGTCCAGCTGCACAGGGCAGGGGTGTCAGCCTTGGGAAGGGCTCAGAGGCAGGAGGCACCATCGCTGAGAAATGGCTGTAGGACTGGGAGCTCCCCACTGAAAAGAATGGAGAAGCTTGATGCCTTTAGACTGCAAGCACAGCCCCATGCCATGACCAGTGGAGTTGTGTCCCTTAAGTTTCGCAGTGCAGACCCCATCACACCAAGCTAACCCTTTGCCTAAAACATCCTAGTTTGCTTCTTATCAGCCATTGTTCATATTGCCAAGTCTAGCCAGGCTATGAGTTTCTTGTGATCAAATGGGTACTGGGGAACCAGCACTGGGACACTGAGACAAGTGATTCAGGGAAAGAGCAAACAATGTACAGATGGGCTGCCAGTCTGGATTACACACCAGATCAAACAGGCTTGTTATATCCAGTGTTCATGCATGAGGAGGAGTAATCCTTATTTTCTGAAGAGTGTCTATTACATATTACATAACCTTGAGGATGTGTTTACACTCTTTTTTTTTTTTTCTCCTATTTCTGTGCTATTGCTTGCCTAAAACCAACACTGCCTCAAGTTTTTTATGCATTGCTCAGTGACCTCCTCTGCAGAAGCAGCAACCCCAGCCAGTAAGGAATCCACTCCTGTTTGTTTAAATCCAGGGGGTTTTCCCATAGTTTCTAGTAGTGGAGTCAAGCTATGGAACACACCTCTGACATTTAAAGATGAAGACAGATGTTTCTTCTGCTGAGTGCTAAAACCAAAAGCACCAAAAAACTTGACATTTCTATGGGCAGGTAACTTGGCAAGTCTGGAGAGAGCAATTGATTTCTTGCATTCAGCTGCTCAGCTGTGTTTTCTATTGCCAGTTTAAGATATTTGTTTCTGTAATGGCCCTACACAATACCCCATTCCTCCATTCTTTTCACATCAGACCCTCTCTGTGTTGGCCAGCTCCAAATCTTTCTCTACCAGAAAACTGACTCTTTAGGCCTCGTGACTCCAAGATACTTGCTTTTCTGAGATACATAATACCCTGAGCAAGGCAGAGTTCTCTTTTATCTGCACCCCCTGAAGCCACTAGTTGTCACTCTGTACATGAAACTCACATTGCAGCTGCAGGGCTTGGAGTGTCAATCATGCATAGGGAGTACAACTTAGACATCTTTATATGGTTGATTTACTTATATTCAGATCAGCATCTGTCTTCCTCTGCACTTTGTCCTAAACCGGAAGTTTGGCTCACAGGGAACTGGTAAGTGTTCTCGGTTAAAGAGGAAAGCGTGGCTCTATTCCAGATTATGCATCCCCTTCAAATAGTCTCTGAACCACACTGGCTTTACTTTCCTGAAACTGCTTGTTTGGGATTACCAGAAACAGTGTTCTGCACTATGAAATCCATGGTCTCTTCCAAATTTTGTCTGCCAGACTTCAGTCTGTCATAACAGATTGGGGGAGTCCATGTCTAGGGAATAGACAATTGATGTACTCTGCAAATGATGTGGTTGGGAGATTACTGGCCTCAAAGACTTTCGAGATTACAGCTCTTCAAATTCACTTCATGTTTTTTCTAGGATAAGATTTTTTTTTGTTCTTTTTTTGGTGAGTGTTAAACTTTTCATTGAGGATGCCACCCTTTGGGAAAACTATCCATGAAAATGATACAAGAACAGGTCAGGCTCTTTATTCCAGAGCCACGTGCTGTTGTCAAAATCATCAAAATTAACACAGAAGATGAAAAAAAAAAGCAGCCTGTCTGCTCTGTGAGGTGTCAGCTATTCTTATCTCTGCTAGGGATTTGAGTGGTTTCTCTATAATTGGTTTATTTGATAACCATTTCTGAACAGATGAAATCCCTTTTTTGCTTGCAGTGGGAACACACAGATGAAGAGCCATGCGAACACTTTATTGCATTTTTAGAGCGGGAAATCTGAATGGCAGCAAATATCTGCTATCTTTCATCTGAATACCATATGACCAGGGAATGTTTTCACTTAAATCCAGGATCAAGCCTTGTTCCAGGCTTAAATCCTGACTACATTGTCCATCCACATCACTGGCAGCACCAGGCTCAGTAACCCTGGAGGGACTACAGTTTCTCCTGAATAAGGTGTATTTATATTCTGATTCCAGCTGTTTTTAAGACTGTGTTCTGAGCTCAGAATTGGTTTTAGCCTGTCCTGATAGACACTGTCCACAGACACTGTGAACAGGATATAGCTTTTCAGGAGAGCAGGCATGAGTTTTAGGTCTATCTAAAGGCCTCCTCCAAATCAAACTATTCTATACATTTCCTGAAAAGTCCTTAAAGGTTTCCCTCCATTTTGGACAAAGGAGATGTAAAAAGATACATATATTTTTTCGTTAAATCCACTCTGTGATTAGTAAAAATTCCCAAAACAAGCATAAGAATTTCCCCTGTATAAAACAAATACTTTACAATTTAATCTAGTGTACCATTCTTGCTCTGTTCCATTTCTCTTTGGAATCCCAGGGATGCTAACAGGGAGTCTCTAGGACAATGTTATTTGTGTAAAATTTGGTGAGTAGCTGTGGAAGTACCTTTCTTAGATATCATTTGTGGAGAAGGTTTAACACTAAATTTATCTTACACCACAGGATTAATACTACTAGCACATCCTGTAGGAAAAGATTAATCTAAAATGCTGATTTCTGCTTGATCAAAGGCACTTAAAACTTCTACTGTGTAATACAAAGTACTGTCCTCGCTGTAGATTTACCCAGAATTATTTGGCCTGACCTGAAGAGACTAACAGAAGAGGATCCCTGTTCAAAGTGGTAGATAAGACTGTCATCTCTTCATGAATTTCAGGTAGTATATAAATTCACAGGTAATGACAGCATGCAATATAGCAAACTATATTTTGTATTTTACTTCAATGCAGAGCATTTGCTGTTAAGTTCACAATAGAAGATGCCTTCTTACAAGTATGAAAATTATTTACTATAGTAAGATTTAAAACTGAATACAATGCTATAGTTTTTAACCATAATACATTTTAAAGTATACTGGAATTTCTAGAATTGGATTCCTATTGCATAAATATCATTAAATTTTTCCATCTGTGGGCTCTCCTTTCAAAAGTGTGAGGTAGGTTTCACTGGAAGAAAATAAGAGCACATGTTTGGATTAGAAAAATTTTAACTAGGGGAGTCGATGGACAAAAAACAGTAAAATAAGAAGAAATTACACTTTAGCTTTTGCTATTTAAACTTTTCTATGATTCTTGTTTATTTCAATTTTCATAAAATGGTTAATTAATTTAAAAATCCAGTTGATTTACTGCATGCTTTCCACCTGGTACATTTTTATTATTTTTGAAAACATAAGGAAAAAAATCAAGTTTCCTTTCTGAGAAGAAACCTTGACATTCACAACATCTAAAGGACTTTCAAAAAGATGCTGGTATTTATACACATTGCATAATCAAATTACTTGATAATTGAGTTAATTTGATAATATTTTTAAAAAATACATAAAGAATACAATAATGCCAAAATAATCTTATGCTGCTTTACATGTATATTCATAATGTAGAGGTGCAAACAGTAACAAGCCAAACAACTGACTGAAATTAACA
>VZSE01002391.1:33501-43877 GCA_013398275.1 Promerops cafer | reverse complement strand
GCCCCGGCAGCGGCCGGGGATCCTCCGGCACCGCCGCCATGGAGATCCGCGGTGCCGGCTGCGCGGTGGCCGCGCGGCTCTCCGCCCGGCAGGCGGCTCCGCAACCCCCAGCCCCGCAGCTCAGCCCCGCAGCCGGCTGCTCCCGGGGCCCCGCTGCCTCCCCGTTCGCTGCTGCAGACCAAGGTACAGCGCTGATCTGTGCTGTTGGTTATTCGTTACTAGTTGCCTTAAATGCGGCTGAGTTCGGGCTCATTAACAAGGTGTGATGTATGTACGTCACCCGGGGGTGGATGGTGAGTCCCAGGAGCCCGGCGTCCCCGTGCCACCCCGCTGGCACATGGCTGCGGGGTCCCGCTCCCCGGGGCGCACACGGACAGGCGTTCTCCCCTCTTCCCGGCGAAGGGCCGGTTCCCCAGGCCGCCCCTCAGCCCCCGCGGCTGGCAGGGGCAGCGCACAGCTCCGCAGGGTACATGGCGTGGGGCTGGCACCGCGGCTCTGTGGGCAGGGGCAGGATGGACCGGAGCGCACAGGGACGGGGAGCCGGGAGAACGGCCGAGGAGCAGCGGGCAGGGTCCCAGTGGGCTCAGGGCCTGAGGGGACAGCATCCCCTGGCATGGAGCTGGCAAGTGGGGACTTACCTGCTATGGCACAGCCCATGCAGGGCACCCGTGCTAAGACACATCGGGTCGGGCTGTGCCCGCTGCTCCCAGCTATGCAGTTCACTACTTCTCCCTGCTCCTTTAATCAGTAGCAGCAACAGCAAGCCGAGTCCTTGTGTTTTGTGTCATGCTTTTCTCTGCCCTGATAACCGTCTCCGTACTTGTGAAAGTCCCACCTCTACTGGGTCTTTCCAGTAACTGAAAGAGGGGAAAACGGGGAGAAATGTCACCTTTTAGACCCTCCATCATCAGGCCACTCTCCAGAGCACCTGGTATCTCCTTGCAAACAGGTTGTGTATGACAGCACCCAGTTTCCCTACAGATTGGATCCCAAAGGATAATGAACCATTTCTCTCCATGCTGCCATCACAGCGTCTCTGGAGCTCACAGTGTTTTCTGAGCTGCTTTTTGGCACTAATCAGGCGTATATAAAGTGTAGTTCCCCCCCCCCAGCTACTCCTCCCGCTGCCAGCTTGTGGTGAAGAAGGAAAAAGAAAGGAAGACAAAAAAGAAAGCCCTGGCGTGAGGTGCCTTTGTTCAGGGCAACTTATGCGTGAAATCTTTTTGTCCTTCCTAAAGGAAGGCAAAAGTTGCAGTTGATTTGGGGAAAAAAGAGGCGAGTGCAGCGCTCCGGAGACGGAGGTGCCTCTGTGAGCAGGCGGGAGGAGGGTGGGTGGGCAGACCCTGATGGGAGTCTGGTGCCGCACATGTGCTGGTGTCTGTGTCCTCTCTTTTCCTCTCTTTTCCCCTCTCTCTTTTCCTTACATTTCCTCTCTTTTCCTTACTTTTCCTCTCTTTTCCTCTTGCCTTGCCTTACCTTGCCTTCTCCTTCTCCAACAAACTCATCAGGCCTTTGACTTTTTCTTTCCAAACCTGCACCTGATGGCTGCGTCCCCTGAGGATGTTTTGTTATACACCGTAGTGCCTAATTCTGGTGTATTTCCAAGTTAATGTCAAAATCTTCCTGGGAATCAAGGTGCAAATATCCACGCGTGGTGCAGTCGTACCCGAAGCAGAGGGTCTGTGCTGGTGGGGCTGTGCCTGCCCTCAGAGGCAGGCGGGCGCCGGGTGTCCTTTGTCACCCAGGCGGGACACGGCGCAGCCGGGCTGGCAGCTGGGCACGGTGGGCAGGAGCAGTGCTGGGAGCCGGGTGGCTGCTGCTGCTTCCAGCCCAGCGAGCTTGGGCTGCCCAGCAGGACAGCGTTCCCTGCCTGCATGGCTGCCTTTGCCAGAGGCTTTCCTTCTGCTCTTGGGGGAGGGAGGAGGGAGTTTCTTTGTTAGCTTTCCTTCTCCTGTCTGCCTGCAGCCGGGGCTCCCCGTGCCACAGCCAGGTGCCCTTGCTCCCCCTAAGGAGGCAGCAGTGGGGTGTCCAGGGATGGCGGGGTGGGACAAACCTGCAGGTTGACCTGGCCTGGCTGAGCTTTCTTGCCCAGCATCCTTCTGGTTTGGGCTGTGGCTCCCCTGGGAATATGAAATTTAATTCCTCTCCTCTTTTGTTCTCTGGGGTTCGTCTCTGTAGTGTCCTGCAGCACCCACACCTGGCACCTTACCCAAACCCTGCAGGAAAGGGTGACTCCAGGGTGACACCTCAGTGCAGGACACAGCACAGGCACAGGGAGTTCTCCTTTAAAGCAGCTGTCACCAGCTGGCCAGGGCCTGCAGGTGTCATTTTCACCTGCTTTTAAACAAGCACTGCAAGTGTTTTCTTTAGCATTTTCAAACTGCTGTCACAAGCCCGTTCTCTGCAGGGGGAGCAGCTTCAGCCCCCTCAGGACAGCTTCCCAGGAATGGAGGCACAGCTGGACATGGGGCTGGGGGCTTCAACCCCTCGTGGCCACTGGCACCCTCCAGCCCCAGCACCAATGGCCAGCAGAGCCTTGCTCACATTTACCAGTGTGAGAGGAAGGAAAGGATTTTTCCCATCCCATCCCCATACCCAAATTGGGTTATAGGACTATAAACCCCTGCCTCTCCACCAGGATGGTCTCAAGGATGAGCTATATGTGGGTATCAGTGGTGGGAAGCACTCAGATAGCACAGACAGAGGATCTGGCATGGCTCTGCTCCTCTGCCTGCCAGCCTGAGGGGCTCTATCCTGGCAGTTCATGTGGACTCCTGAGAACACACGGCAGAATTCCTGCCGGGAGCCACTGAGGACACTGCAGTGCTGGAGCAAGCAGCCAGTCACCTGGAACACGTAACAGCAGTGGGCTCTAAGATGTTCCTGGGGATGTAATTCACCTTAATGAGCAAATGCCCTGAGCCAATCAGTGCCCAGATTCCCACACTTTTTATCTTCACGTATTCACCGGAGTGCAGAATTTGATCCATCACACCAAGCTTGTTGCACTGCATAATGAAATATCGGGAGCATTAAGCAACACCTTTGGCAACTCCTCTGGTGAAATTTTCCAGTAAAACCTATCAGTGGCCCCGAGCAGTTCGGGAAATAATAATAAGGAAGAAGCAGAGGCAATGGAGTTTTACAGACTCCCAATGCACAAGAAACCATTTTATTTAAAAACAATGCATTCAATACTGGGTTATGGCACATGAGTCAATGCTGCAGGCACATCACACCACGGGATCACACTGAGAGCTCCCGAGCCCCGATGCTCACGACGAGGACGCGGCACGGTCACAAGGGGAGCCAGGGCACGGTGTGCTGTGCAGCCACGCTCCAGCCCCGGGCTGGGGACACACACAGCCTGGTCCCAAGGCTCTCCGTGGTCGTGAGGCTGGAGCAGCTCTGCTTGCAGCGTCCTTCCCACCGCTCACCTGAGAGGTGCCCTGGCCCTTTATGAACATCAGCCATTGAAAAATAAACAATGCTTTTAGTATGGCCCTTAATAACGAAACTTTTGTTACAATTATGGCATTTTTTTCTTTTTTTTTAATGTTTATATTTTTTTTATCGAAAACAACTCCATCAGGCATTGAACTGTAAAGCCATTGAAATAAGGACACATTCATTTACAGAAAACCTGCTTTTTCCTATTTGCCCTGTTTTTGCAGCCTCCATTCACAGTTCTGTTTCACAAACTCTTGCTTTTTGGCTTAGTCCACAATTAAACCTGGTAGCCAAATGCTTGTTTTCACATGCCTTGCTACCATTCACAGAGGAGATGCAAGCAACAAAAATAGAGACCCAAGATGTATAAAAGAAAGAGAGGAAACATGTATTCCCAATCCTATGTACACCCCCAGCACCTTGGCACCCATCCTGTTGGCAGAGGGGCTGGAGAAGGATGTGGCTGCCGCTGGATACTGTCCTGGCAGCCCAGGGCCAAGCAAGGTGTCCCAATGGAGGGAGCTGCTCAGGAGGATTTGTCTGGATTTTGGAGCCTCAAATGTTTTGTACTTACAGGTATTGATCACGCTGCATTAGCTCTGTTGGCTTGTCTAGACATTCAGTCATGGGAAGGAGAATTCTCCCTGAACCATCAGGAATTCATGCAGGAAGGTTTGGGGCCAAAGAGAGGGAAGGAAGAGCCCAGCTGAGGTCATGCCACTTGCAGGGGCCACTGGCTGTCCTGAGCAGGGAGGGCAGCTCCCAGCACCTTGTAAATAACAATTAAATAAATAATTAACATACTTGCTTATTAATGCAAAGACATTTCTGGCAGAGAGGGGCAGCCCCAAAGAGCCTCTCCTCCTCAGCCACTGTCTTCTCCATCCCCTGCCATCCTCACCTCTCCCTCAGACCCCACCTGGCAAAACAAAAGCTGCGCACTTTGAAATGGTTTTCCACCTTGCATGAGCTTGGGCAAAAAAATATTGATACTGAGAAGCAATTTACTTTGGGCTGTGCTGTGCCATCGATCGTGGGGCAGAACTCCCCGTTAAAATCAATGATTCTGAAATGTTCAATGTGGGTCTGGAGCATCGATGGGGAGTTTTGCTTAAAAATCAATGATGCAATATGGCGCTCTGTCAATAATGCTTCTGTATTCCCATTTCCAAATATTTGCAGTCAGTTTTGTGCTTCCTTCTCTGCATTTGGTGCATCTTTGTGCCTTTGGAAAGTTCTGGTGGTGATGCCAGGGCTGTGCCCAGGACTGGCAGGGGGTTCTGCCCCTCTCAAGGACCATGGGATGTTCCAGAAACTGTATGGAGCACGCTGCTCCCTGCTTTCATGCCAATATAATGATAATAGTTCTCATTTCTTTAATTTGCTGATAAGAAATGATGGGTCCCCACAGGAAACTGGTAAAATGCCTCTTGATAAAAATATCTGGCATTCAGACAAGCCAACAAGGGTCACTCGGGGTTTGGGGTGACCCTTCTGCCCCGGTGGGCTCTTTGCCATTAGGAATACTAGAGTTGCTGGGCACTGCTTTCCCATGGACCCCAGTGACCAGCAGGGCTGCTGTACAGCTCCATTGGAAGCAATATCAGAAATTATTCATTCCTGTGCTTCATTAACAAGCAGTGCAGAGCTCTTCCTTCTCTGTGTGATTTCTAGTTTGGGGCTAAACAATCTGTGTGCTCCAGCATGTGCAGAAGGGCCCCTGCAGGCTTTGCTGGGACCAGTGCTGCCCAGCCGCTGCCAGCCCCACAGCTCCCAGAGGCTGTGATCCCACAGCCCTTGCTGGCACTGGGGGGACTCAGTCCTCCCCTGGGGACACGGCACTGGGCCATCACCACTGCACCACTGTGACCCCATGAGCACAGGCACTCGAGCTGGACTCTGCTGAGGAAGTGTGAGGAGCACAGGACTGGCACGGGCTGGAGCCCTGGGAACGTGGCTGGGGCAGCTCTGGACACGGGGCAGCAGGGAGGTGATCCAAGCCTCGCCACAGCCCTAAACAGCCTTTGGAAAAGCAAAGCTGGGAGATGTGGGATAGTTCAAATGAAGGAGAAAGCCACCAGCTTCTTCTCCACCCAGGGGCATGGGGGAGAACTGTCCTGGCTGCAGGGGCCAGTGGAGCTGTGGTGCCACGGTGGGCACCAGGACACGCCTGAGCCGTTTAGGTTGGCTGTTGTGCTAGAGATCTCCTTCCTCATCTCCTATGTCTGATCGTAGGCAAAGAAGCTGAGAAAAATTAACATGCGCCATTTTAAATATTGCATTTTGCATCTTCTTTCCTTCTGGGGTCAGTTCTCACTCAGAATAGTAAAAAATGGTTAAACACTTGCCAGCCTACTCATAAATAACCCAGTTACTTCCCAGGCTCCTTTATCCTGAGACATAACGGCCAACACTTCCCAACTGTAAGTGACCCCATTGTCTGTCCTGTCCCCAAACAGCTGGATTTCCCGTGGTGCCAAGGAAGCCTCTGCCCTGTCTGCCTCCGAGTGCTGTTGGTGACGGGAAAATGGGGACACTACTCCAGCTGTCTGACTGGTGAGTTAGCGACATAAATGGGGAAATTTGGTAATGGCATTTCCTCTTCCCTGCCCTCCAGCTCTGCTCATTTCCCTACAGAAACCGGTTTTAAAAATCCCAGCACCTGGCATTCACTTTTGCCCATCCTGCCAGTCCCTGCCCAAGCAGAGGGATGGGGTTTGGGGCTTTTCTCACCCAGTATGTCTCCAGAGAAGCCTAATTCCATTTATTGTGGTGGTTTAACTTTGAAATCAAATGACAGAATAGTATCAGATGTCTGGGAATGAACATGCTTCCACCTGTCTAGTCTGGACTAGGATCTGTCCTGAATGGAATTAAAACACCGAAGTATTCCAAGAGTGATATAAACACCTAGCTAAGGTATGAGCCACTTTGTGACCTTCTTGTTATTCTTTAAAAAATGTAAAATTCAGTAAATACGAAAATACCCAAGCGGTGGAAATCAGGATCCACACTGAGGAACTTGCGTGTGACGATGCACTGGAATTCCGAGTGGCTTCCTCCATCAGCCACGGCAACGCTGAGCTATTGAGAGCAACAGATACAAAAGAAGCAAAACCTTTTAAAAGTAGCATTTCTAGCTCTAATGGGAAGGAACAGTAAAATGAAGAGATTTAGGGCGTTTAGTAGAACACTAAAATAGGAACAGATATTAAAACATACTGAGTTGCTTATCTAGAAATGCAAAATGTTTCAACTTTGCAGCTGCACAAATCGCATCCACAGAACATGATAAAAGCTTCTGCACCGCTAAATATGCTGAAACCCTTGGATGAGCAGTAGCTAAAAAGCATCTTTAAATTATGGAAAAGATTTTAGGGTGGGTGTGTTTCCTTTTTAGAATTCTATTTGAAGAATGTTTAATTTGGTTTTGGGCACTTTTTTAGACAATTGTTTGGCACTTCAAGATTCGGGTTCTTAGGCACAATGCGACAAGGTGAGTTTGGCCAGTCCTTCACCGTGCATCCTGTAGAGCAGCTGGAACTCTGCAGGCAGCTGGTGGGACTCCTGCCACTTGGTCGTGAACTTGGTTCCCTTCTTGTCATAGTAGTGGTACGGGAGGTCCTCCCGCGTGTTGGGGTCGAAGCCGAAGGGCCAGAATCCGTACAGGTGGATCTCGTCACATATGGCCGAAGCCAGGGTGTACATGAGGATACCTGTGCTCAGCCGCTTCGGGGACAGATGCTTGTTCCTCCAGTACCTGGGAAGACAAGAAGGTCAGTCGGAGTCAATCTGCTCAGAAATAACAGAAGGCTGTTCTGAAGCAACCACAAAACTTCAGTGGCTCTGAAAACCAGAGGTCCTCACTTGCCAGACTGCGCCTCCCACATCAGGCATAGGGGAAAAATCAGTTAAGAGATGTATTTGTGCAAAGAGATGTATTGTAAATGCAAGGCAAGCCCACCCACCTGTTAACGTGCTGCATGATATTTCCTGGCCAAGCCAACTGGACCTTTAGCTGCCCTCTGTGCTCAACAAAGAAGTCAACCAGTGTTCTCGTGACTGTCGCTGACGTGTGGAAGAAAAAAGCGGGAATCCAAAGAATGGCCCCATCGAGCTTTTTCAAACTTAAAAAGAAGTTGTTGCGATCCTGAATGGTCAAGAGGTTGTTGTAATACTTCTCCAGGATGCTGGGGTTGAAGGTGGTAAGGTTGGTTTTCCTTCCCACATCTTTCTGGAAAGCCTCGGTTGGAGCAAAATTGCACCGAAAGACAAAATCCGATTTATCAATCTCCTGCCCACACTGGCTCCCGGTCAGGATCCCGCTGTTGCCAACCACAGCACAGATGTTGTAGTGCTTGTTCAGGATGGGAGACACGTCGGGAAGCAGAGACCTGAAGTTATTGCTGATGGAGAAAACATATTTATGGCTGGAATAATCGTAGTGCATCAGCTGCCCAATCCGAACGCTGCTCTTGGTCAGAGAAAAGTTTTTGATGACGTCGACATGCTGAAGGATTTCTTGCCTAAAACAAGAGCAAAATAACAGAAATCATGGAGTTCTAATTCCCCTTTTTTTGCAGTGCATTTGTTCTCCACCTAGACTTACATTTTTCCTTTTTTCTATTTAAAGTGTACTGAAGTAGTTTCCTGAGCAACATGGTGCAGTGGCTTTTAAATTAATATAAATAGATGGGAATGAGGGAGCTGGCTCCTCACCTAGAGCTCCACTTGGTTTTACCGGCTGGTCCCTACTGATGCCAGCTCAGGCTGTGCCTGTGCCTCTTGGAATAGAGTCAGGATTAAAATATGGAGTTGGCTGCTTAGGACAAGGGGTGCAGCTCCCATTACACCCCCCACAGTCACCCAGCTGTCGGGTGTGCACTGCACTGCCCTGTCTGGGCTGTGACACCGGGTGAGGACAGCTTTCTGCTGGGGCTGTGTGCGCCTTTCATTCCTGGTGCAGCCACAAGGCATGTGAAACAAACACAGGATATCCAAATGAATTAACAGGAGACAATTTTTATATATATATATATATAAATGTTTTCATTAACAAGCTTCCAATCACAAAACCAAGCGACAGTCGGCTGTCTCCATCTATGCAAATCTAGCTCCTTAATTCATATTTGGGCAAGCACAGCAGCACTTTTAAGAGGGTTATTAGGGATACTTACAAAGCAAACAAAACCAACCCTGCTTGGGAATTTCCCTTGCAGGGCATAAAATTAGAAACTGAATAGGACTTTATTTGCTTATGTTTATGGAAAACAAACAACCATTCCTCCAGCTCACATCCTCCAATGTCTGAGCATTAATGGAGTCCCACTGGGTGCCCTAATTATGGGTTCTGGCTGATGGACAAGTGCAAAGGCAGCTCCTGAGGCATCAGCTAAAATCATCAGAGGGGTAGCACAAGAACAGGCTTATGGAGCTGCTGGTGCCAGGGATGGAGCAATGCTGAGGGTGGCCGCTGTCACACAGCCTGGAAGGTCCTGGGGAAAAGATGGGACAAAGTGCCACGTCCTCTCTGTAGCCCACGGCTCCTGAGGGCAGCGTGCGGCAGCACTGGAGGGGAATTACTTGTGCTGCTGTCCTTGGAGAGTGGCCTGAAGGGAGGAGAAAAGCCCAAACCCTGCACTGAGAGGTGCAGCAGCCCCATCCTGCCTGGCCACAGAGCCAGATTCCTGCTCCCCAGGTGGGACATGAGCAGAGCCACGAGGCAGTCCCTAAACCAGCAGGTCTTGTCAGGACAAAATTACAGTCCAAGATGGCAGTAGCTGTCCTAAATGGCTACATGGTTTTCTTCTCTTTTATCGAAGTGTTTAATACATGTAATCAGCAAATAGATGTATGTATAAAGAGTACAAAGCTCTGTGCCTGCCCCCGCAGCTGGAGCGGAGCTGGAGGCAGGAGCAGCACTGCACTTGCTCAGAACTGCCAGCAGCTGGGAAGTTTCTCTGTGTGTGTTTGGCCTCCACGAACACAGCCTTTCATGGCTGTTACAGCCCAAGGTGTTTCCAGTCTTAAACCACAGCTATTTATCCTGGAGTAATGACAATTCCACTTGCACACCAGGAAACTGGGTCACGTTCTAGTACAATAATGTGTGTTGCAGCCTGGTGTCCTGCTCTGAAATAATCAAGTCTTTCAGGACAGCTGCAACTGTCTGGGGAAAAGCTCTGGTTCAGCCTTTGTCTCTTGCCGCTGGCAAATTCCTCGGAGCTCCGAGTACTTAGCAGAGTGCTGCATTCTCTTAACTGCCGCTGGGAAGGGGGACAGCCTGGGCCGTGCCCAGGTGCTTGCTCACCTCTGGTGGGCGAAAGCGCTCCGGTTGAAGACCCACTTGGAGGGCTTGTCCTGCAGCTCTTGGCCCAGGGAGTTGGTGATGGGGACGAACGAGGGGTCCAGGAACTTCAGCGCGAACTGGGACCTGGAGATGGGCACAGACCCCGGCACATGCACACACATGGGGACACATGGAGACATGGAGACAGCCACGTACACACAGGGAGACACCCACGCACACATGGAGACACCCACGCACGCATGGAGACACCCACGCACACATGGAGACACCCATGCACGGACATGGGGACACGTGGAGACAGAGACAGCCATTTACACATATGGAGACACCCATGCACACACATGGAAACATGCACGCACACACATGGGGACATATGGAGACCCCCATGCACACACATGGAAACACCCACGCACACACATGGGGACGCATGGAGACACCCACACAGCACACATGGGGACACATAGAGACACCCGTGCAGCACACATGGGGACACCCACGCAGACACAGAGACACCCACGCAAGCACACGACACACATGCACACACGAACCACACACAGACACAGCACACACCCCACAGAGCCCCCCCACACCACACACAGCCCCGCAGCCCGTTACC
>VZSE01002391.1:0-33095 GCA_013398275.1 Promerops cafer | reverse complement strand
ACAGCCCGGCGCCCTGGTGACTCCCGGCAGCACCAGCGAGTCCCCGATACCCCCGTGTTTCCCTCCCGACAGGCCCAGCGAGCCCCTCGTTAAGCCCCTGTGCCGCCCCCAGCCCCAGCGTGCCCACCAGCAATGCCAGGTTTCCCCCCAGCGTGCCCTCAAAAGGCCCAGTCCCCCCCAACAGCCCCGGGGTCTCCCCCGCAGCAGTTCTCTCCCCAGTGTGCCCACCCTGACATCTGCAGTGTTCCCCCAGCAACCCTAAGGTGCTCAGACCGTCCTTCCCACTGCCTTGGGGTGCCCAAGTGACCCCCCAAAAGCCTGGTGTAGCCCAGTCTGGCAGCCACAGGGATCCCCCTGGAACCCCGGGCCTGCAGGGACCCCACAGAGCCCCCAAATATGCATCAGGGCTGAGGGTGACTCAGTCATGGGGGGCCCAGGCTGCTGGGGACCCTGTGCCTCTGCTGGGACCCTGTGCCTCTGCTGGGGGACCCATGTCTGGGTGGGTGCATGGCATCCCCAGCTCCCATTTCCCTGTGACCCCGTAGATCACGGGTGGCATATACGGAGCTGTGGAAGCCTGAGCGGGGCAGTGCAGGCTCTGTGCCGGCTCAGAAGACCCCTTGCTCTTTAAAAGCCTGGTGTTTGGAGCACGGGTCATTAAACTGCCCCCTAAACCACAGAGCAAATCCCATGTGAACTCCAAGAGAGCCTGCTGCACTCCCAGGGATGTCTCTCATGAACATGACCCCTGCGTGCTGCATTGCTCTCAGTGTTTCTTCAAACTCCATTTTTCCCCTCACAAAGCTCCCCCCCGCCCAGCCTGCTCTGCCTCCAAGCCCCGAGTTCACTGAAGTGCCTCATAAATAATAGATCCTGTCTTTGTAGCCCCGTCCTTGCTCTGGGCTATTTCCTACCGCTCTCCATGCACGGAGCTCTCTTTGAAGAGCAGGAACATGAGGAGCTCGCAGGGTTGGGGCTTGCATCAGTGTGGTTCTTCAGCCTGCAGTGGGAGTTGGGCCAGAGTACGGCCTGAGGTCTCTATGCGAGTGCTGCGGGATGTCTGCGGCTTTGGTGGAGTGACAGAAAAGGCTGGGAATGCAGGAAATAGCAGTGGTTTGATACAGGACATAGGCATTTTATGTGACTGTCACCTGGTGTCCGTTTCTGTCCATCCAGTGCGTGGTGGCCCCAGCTTCAACATGGGTGGTGGTGTCCCAGTGAAATCCAACGCTTCCCAGGATAAACCAACTCCAGACTTTTGCTTTAAATATTTTAGAAATCAGTTCTATAACATTTCATATTGTCTCCTGTAGTTTCTGACCTTGAGTCCTGGGGGTGGGAATAAACCCCAGAGTGAGACTCTGCAGCCCTGGTGTCACAGTCCTGTCCACTCTCCTGGCTTTTCTCTTGCAGGACAGCTCGCAGCCGCTGGACATGGAAAGACCATTCAGTTCCAAGCCCCTGCCCTGGACACCTTCCACTGGACCAGGTTGCTCCAAGCCCCATCCAACATGGCCAGCAAGAGAAGCAGCACTACTGTGGTGTCACTGCTTTTGGGGACAGCTCAGCTGGAGCAGCCTGGAGCTGGAGAAAGGACATCGATGGCATTCTGCTCCCGTGCTTAGACCCATTTTCCCCCTGATTCTGCCCATGCAAAAGAGAGCTGGGAGCACCTTGGGAAGGTGTTTTGCTGAGAAATGTTTAAACCTGCCATGTGCTGCAGCCTCTCCCCTGACCCTCAGTGAGCCCCAGCCCCACCAACAAGTTGCAGTGGAAACAAAGGCAGTTCTTGCTTCAGCTTCTTCAGAGATAGCAATATGTCAGGAGCCCCTGGAGAGGCCGAAAGTAAATGAATCAGTGCTAGAAAGTGAAGGATATCATCCGTGCTGAATGGTGAGAAGGAGTCCTGAACAGTATCTTCATTGATTTTCCTGTAATTGACACCGAGCTCGGCTCGCCGGAGGCTGCGGCAGGAGCGGGGAGGCCCAGGTAGCGCTCCCGCCTCAATTAGGCAGCTCGGGGCTGTGGGCAGCTCCACAGCAGCCAGTGGGCCGGGAGCCCGTGTTTTCACTGGTCACTGGGGGCTCTGCAAGCTGCCTTGAGGACAAGGGGCAGCTCGGAGGGACGTGTCCCAGGCTGCCAGCAGCTTCCCACCGGCCCTGGGATAGCCCCAGGTGCACCGAGCCCTCAGCTGGTGAGAAACACTGGCCCCAAAGTCAGGAGAATCCAGCAGTGGCAGTGGCAAGAAATCTGGTTAGCTGAGGTCTGAGGCTCTCCAAGGAGAAATGTGCCTTGTGTGTGAAACCTCTCAGCTGAGCAGTGGGGCAGACCCCGCCCTCCGGGCACCCATGGACACCCTGTCCCGGG
Source organism: Promerops cafer (assembly GCA_013398275.1). NCBI lineage: Eukaryota > Metazoa > Chordata > Aves > Passeriformes > Nectariniidae > Promerops > Promerops cafer. Next base: position 30,728 of record VZSE01002391.1, on the reverse strand, counting down.
GCAGAGCCCCCCGGGCAGCAGGGATGGCACTGCAGGAGGGACGGGTCCCATCGAGGAGAAGCACGGCCGCACCACATGAAAGGAGCCAGCAGCAGCGATCACTTTACAGCCCAGCGGAGGAACCACCTGACAGGTTGGGCGTGCACTTCAGAAATGTTCCCACTTTTTGATTTATTCATGCAAAAGGTACACGGTCTTTATAACAGCACAGGAAACTTGTGCTTTGAAAATTTGCCCTCACTGAAATCCACTTTTTCCAGGCTATCTTTGCAATTTCCCTCCCTCCTTTGAAGCTGGTGTTTGGGGTCTCCAAGCATAAGGGTGTCTCAGTCTGCCTCACAGCACTCCAAGTGGTTTAAAGTCGCTTTAAAACCAGGTGCTTGTCAGCCTGCTGGGGTGTGAAGATCCATGAATTTATTACCACGAGCATTCTCCCTCCTCCGCTGCGTTTAGCAGCCGAGGCTGCTGGATTACAGCAGCTCCGCTTGGACTGCAAAGGTATTCCCGGGGGAAGGGTGTGAGGAGCGAGCTCCTGCTGCTCCTGAGACACCCTGCTGGGCTAAGGGAACCCTCACATCCCGGCTTTTAAGGCAGCGGGAGCAGCCTCAGAGGCAGGAGCCAGTGGCAAACAGGGGGCACAGAGGGGACACTGCCGTGGGTGCTTGGGGCCAGTGGGACCCCAGTGGGACCAGTGAGGGCCGGGCAGGATTCAGGCTGGAACCAGGTGGGGTCCCAATGGGACCCATGCACGACCAGGTATGACCGTAGTGGGACCCTGGCAGGAGCCGGGCAGGGTGCAGGCGGGACCCGGGCGGGGTCCAGGCGGGACCCGGGCGGAACCCCGGCCGTCCCCCGGCGGGACCCCGTCCGCCTGAGCCCCGCGGTTTCCCTGAGTCACTCCCTGCCCGGAGCCCCGCGTTCCTGCTGATGCAGCGCCGGGGTCACTAAATGCTTTGTTGAACGCCTGCCCGCGTGTGCCTAAGTGCTTTCAGCCTGGGTGGCTGCTGAATCGGGTTTCCTAGGACAATTATTTTGAACATAAGTACCCAAAGTCTGCTCGAGTCCTTTTCTAAGTGCTTACGTTATTTTGTTTTAAAAACCTGGCATTGCATCCTTATCCCTGTGGTCAGAGCCGTCGTAGAGATGTACTTATTTTAATTATATTTGGAAAAATGCTTGCTGGGCACAAAGGGCACGTGTCTCCTCCTGACTCTAAAGCGTGCAGTGATTTCTCAGCCTGTGAGCTCTCACCCTTCTGGCAGTGCCACAAGCCTGCTGAGCCCCAGGCATGGGGTCACATCCTGTCAGGGATCTCTGGGAATTCAGTCCCAAGCCTCACTGGGAAACAATGGGAATAAACCTGAACACAGAGACAGTTGCCCCTGGAGCAGGGAAATTGCCAGTTCCCAGGTTATTATTCACTCTTCACCTAGTTAAACCACCAGGAACTTACTAAAGACTTCAGGATTTAAGCTCATCATTTCTTTTAATAGTTTATTACATTTTAAAACCATCCCACCACCTGGTTTGTTGCGCCGCATTAATGTCTCCCGTGCCAATTGCTTCACCTCTGTCCCAAGGAAACTGGAGAGATCCCAGAGTGGGGAGCCTTTCCAGAGGCTCCTCTGTGTAGTGGAGAAAGAGGTGATGAGGCCAGCGTGTCCCCAGCACTGCCGGGATGGAGGGCACCACAGGGATGCGCGGCACTGCGGGGATTGATGGCACTGCCACTCGCCCAACTGCTGCCACGGCCCCGTGGGCTGGCACTCGGCCGTACCCCTCAGGATGTGTCTGCCTGTCTGGGGCAGCCCACCTCAGCAAGGACAGCCAGCCCACTGTGGAAAACCCTAATGATAGAGCTAAAGCTGGGAAGAGTGCGGAGCGATTAGTGGTGTGCATGCAGCTGAGCTTCCTGCAGATTACTTGTCTTTAGACCTAATCCTCCACGCTGGAAAAAATCCCAAATCTCTTCATTTTTTTATGGAGTGATTATCATAGACTGTGGAATGATTGTGTAAAAATTAATCCTGGGGGATGAGATCAGGTTTGGAGCTGCAGTGTGGTACTGGCCAGAAGCTGGTAAACAAACCTTTGCTGGAGTGAGGGCACTGAGCTCCCCTGTTTTCCCTGTGCTGAGGGGGCTTTATCCAGAGCCCCAGCTGGGTGCAGGAGCAGCACACCATGGGGTGGCCAGGGATGCCCACAGGCCCAGGCCCCAAGAGGCTTTCCAGGGCTTCCCTGAGGTGGGAGGGGGACTGTGGAGCGGGCAGGGGGCTTTGGCAGGACAGATGGGGACACGCCAGCAGTGGGACTGTGCTGGCACCCCCGGCTCCAGGCGGTCATCATCCTCAGGGCTCGGGTTCAAGAAGGTGCTTAAGCCCAGCATTAGGAGCGCACGCCATCCCCATCCCGCTGCCAAGTGTGATGGATCTGTAACTATTCTGGAGCCGTCCATGAATATTGCATGTGGATCCACTTATTGGAGCCTCCCCTGCATGGCTGCCTGGGCCTGGTTTAATGTTGGGCTGTCAGGAAATGCAAGCCAGGGAGGAATAGTTGGGGATCAGCCCTTTTGGTGCCAGCAGGCCAGGGTGTGGGGGGAGAGGCAGAGAGGGAGCCAGGGGGCACTGCCAGGGACAGGGCTCTGGGCTGATTGAAATCCCCCCCTCAGGTGTTTGATCCCTGGAAGCGAGCAGCACATGGCTTTGGGGGAGCTGCCTGCTGGCAGAGCCCTGGGCAGGAGCAAAGAGACAGGGACCACCTGCTTAGCCCTGTCTGGAGCCACTGGAGGGAGCGGTGACAGTGGCTTGGAGTCTTGCTGCAAACTTCTGCCGCGTTTCTCAAACCCAAAAGCAGAGCCGGGGCACCCAGGACTGCTGCTGAGGTGGCAGAGCACTGCTGGCGTGCACACGGGATGAACAAGGTCAGAACTGCTCCTGGAAAACCACCCCCAGAGGGGGCTCTGCAGTGATTCACTCCGTCAGGAGCGGGAGATTCAGCCTGGGTTAATTTTATGCATTAATCAACACGAGAGGGAACATTTTACTTTTACTGGATGGCCGGCGTCCCTCCCATTTACACCGCACGGCTCCATTGATTTCATTAGGATCTGCCAGGCAGGAATGAGAGCGGAACTTGGCCCCCTTAATTAAGACGACTGTTGCTAAAGGCAGAATGATGGAAAATAATTAACCCTGTAAAAAAACCACACGATGCTGAGAAAGAGAAATACATAATTTAGGAATCAGGAGGCCATTATGCAATATTAATTGCAGACAGCATGTCTGAACAGCACGACACACCGTGAGTCGTGCCGCTCCTCACAGAGCTGCTGGAGAGGCCAATCTGGCTCTTGATGTTCAACCAAGAGCCCCAAAGTTGCATCTCTGGAATAAATGTCCTCCACGGCAGGGTCTGGGTGCATTTGGGGGCCCAGGGTGTGCTCAGGAGAGCCAGTAGGGAGCTGCTGTCTCCACTCCCAGAGCTCCACAAGTATGCTGCTTCTGCTGGTGGAGGCTCAACCAATTTCATTAATTAAAGTTCTAATTCTGCTAAGGGAGCTTTGACCTCCTAGGAGGACCCTTGCCCTTCTTTGTCAAGAAAATTGGATTATTCCTCCTAGTGCTGATTGTGAGAGCCTTTTCTGCTGCTAAAATATTCTCTCTATTTCCTAATCAAATGACTTAAAAAGGCCAAACATGGAACTTTCAACAGCAATAGCAAACACACCCATTTATTAAAACAGACACAAGGAACAGCAATTCCATAGGCAATTTCTGGGGAAGGCTATAAATGGATGCAAAGGGAAGGTCCACTTGTCTCTGGTGATGCTTTAGGGGTTGGATACTGGGCTGTGAAGCTCCTTTTAACAGAAAAGGAACAGAGCAATGCCCTGGAGATGGGGATATCAGTCACCCCAGGGCTGGGATAGCAGCAGGAACAGCTGGATGATTTCAGGATGAGGACATTGCCACAGCTGCATGGCTCTCATATTTATTTCACCACAGTGAAACTTCTTTACCCCATTGGTTCCAATATTTTGCTTTCAGAGGCAACTCCTTAACCTTGGCAGGGAAAGATGCTGGTGAAAAATCAGTTAATGTTCATTTCCTATATCATTGGCATTAATGGCAAAGCTGATAAGAACCATCTTGTTTAACTGCTAGTAGGAGAAAATGGTTTTCCAGGGGTCTTGGCTCCCAGTTGCCTCCTGCTCGCAGGGAAATGGTGGAGCTTGTGCATAGTGCAGGGATGCAGATAAACCAGGAAGAAAATCCTCTGTTTGGCTCCAGATCTCACCCCTCTTTTGCTAACATACCAGAGGACATCTTCTTTTTATTTATCTCATATTTTTATATCTTACATTCTTAATTCAGCCTTAGAGTTCTCTTTCCAGCTCATCCTTCTTGGTCTCTATTACAGAACAGGCCTAAAGCTGTCTGGACCCAGCAGCAGGTGGAACTCTGTGATCCACAACCCTTAAAAAGTGTCAATAATTGGTCATGATAATGAACTCACATGGTCATGAATTTGCTTCCAAGAAAACAACTTAGAAATCTCTTCTTCCAGGTCCTCCTGCTGCTGCTGCTCCCCTCACATCCCCAGATGTGTCAGGTCCATCGGGGTGGTGCAGAGTGAGCCAGGAGGAGGCCCAGCTTCCTCAGGTGTGCACACCTGGACAGTGGAGCAGACAGGGTCATGCAAGCCCCTCCCAGCAGAGCTCAGTGCTCCCATTGGCAGCACATCCTTCAGCCTCCTCTCCTTACACACTAAATCAAGGAATTATTTCCTAACTGACTGTAATTTTATTTTGTAGCCCTCGCTAATGAGCTCTTTGTGTAATGTATCATAAATTACTTACAGCAGGATTTTTCTTTTACTTAGAATGGGTAAAAAATCAGCGTTGGCTCCAGCCTGCGCCCGCCGTGCCCACACCGTACTGGATTTTTCCAGCCGAAGCTCAGATACACTCAAGCCCTAATTTTGCAGATAAACAGCTTCTATTTCATTAAATGAGCTCTGCAGAGAATGTTTATCTTAGTTATTTCCAGAAAATTAATTCATAGGGCTTAATCTGTTTAGCATCTGATTAATGGGATTTTTAATCACCCATAATAATGATAATAACAGGCTTAAAGTAATAACCCAGGCAAAGGTGTGTATTTGTCTTTGCTCTGCCCGTTGTCCTGACAGCCATCAGTGCTGCACAATAACTCCAGATACCTGGCATTGTTCCTTTCAGATCTATTGATCAGGTGGGAAAACCAGGCCTATTTTGAATGCGTCTCATTTAACAATGTTTGTAAAAGCACCTGTTATCAGACAGGGAGTTTGGGAAGCAGCACTGGCGGCTCCTGGAGCCAAAAGGACCAGGTTGCTCTCCCTGCTGTCACCCCAGGGCTGGGACACAAATGCCATTAAGCCCTGTCTCTGATAATTAAACACCTGCTGCATGACACCTAAAATCAGATTTGTCACCAGACATGGCAAGGGGCACACCAGGGATGTGTTGGAGTGTGGATTTAGTGGGACAGTGACCGTGCTGTGGCAGGGGTGTTTGGGTCTGCAGTGTTTCATGGTGGGTGTCTGAATTCCATTTTTAATCTGAGTGCCACATCCCCCACTGCCATCCTCTGGGTCCCACCTGGCCATGAACAGAGCAGCTGAGACCAAACCCAGCTCACTGTGGATGAGGGTAGGGCTCACCCTCCTCCTGTCAGGATTTATTCCCAGCTCCTTTCTGTGCTGCTGCAGAGGGGCAATGGCTGAGCTCGCTGTCCTGGCTGGGGCACCCTTTGCCTTTTTGAGGGGAGAACCTCCTTTTCTGCCTCGCAGAGACCAGAGCCGACTGGTTTTGGCTCTGGCAGGTGAGCAGGAGGTCAGGGCACAGGCTGCAGCACTTCCCAGGGAGGGATCAATACGCAGCCAGCCGTGCTCCCGCTCTGAACGGGGAGGAACGCGGACAGGCACGTGCTGGGGGAGGCAAAAGGCATCCTCTGCCTCTCCCCGGGCTCCTTCCCTCTCCCCGGCTGAAACTGGAAAGAAATGGATCGATCTTTGACTCTTTTCGGGGTGAGGGGAAATTGCAGAATGAAGATGACTTGAAAGAATGAGATGGATGGGAGTAACTGGAGCTCATCCTCCACGGGAGAGGAAAATGCAGCACAAATGATGATGTTAGTGATCCATCCGTCGGTCAGGGGCTTTATTCTGAGCTCCATCATGGAGCACGGCACCAGTGCGGGCTCTGCTGGTGCAGGAACATGTGCAGCCTTAATAACCCATTGCTCCCAGTCACGCAGCAGAGCCCACAGGGCTGTGCCCTGCTGGGGCTCCCAGGGGTCCTGGGAAGGAGAGGACATCCACACCGGGCTGTGGTGAGACGCCTGGAGCAACCTGGGCTAGGGGAAGGTGGCCCTGCCCATGGCAGGGGGTGGCACTGGATAGGCTTTAAGACCCCTTCCAAATCAAACCATTCTGGGATTCTGTGGTTTCCCATGCCTGGAAATCCTTCTCCACACCAGAGGCAAAGCCCCGGGGCATCACCAGGCCCAGAGGTGAGGCAAAACCTGTCTCCCGTTCCCCTGCTTTTTTCCATGAGAATTCCCTTTTGCCCACCGGAGACAGGTCTGTGCATTCCTAACAGAAGCATTCCCAGCTGTACCACAGACAGGTGTCCCCATCTCCGTGGTCACTCTCCAGACCTGGAGCTCTGCGGGGCGGTGCTGGGCCCGGGGGATTCCCTGCGGGAGCACACACCCGTTCCCAGGCGCAGGCCAGCTCCCCGCAGCTCCTGTCCCTGCTCCTGCGGCCCCTGCGGAAGGGAGGGATGAGCTCTCCCTGGCACAGCAGTTATAAATTCCCAGCATAGCAGCTTCCAGGCTGATTGCCTTTCCTGACGGAGTCCCTCTGTAAATGAGGCTTTTCACAGATGACAGATAGAGCTGCTCCTGCGGAGCATAAATCCTGGCAGCCCAAAGTGCCGCCACAGCCTGTTTAACGGCCTGCTTCCCCCAGCCCCGAGTTCAGCTCCTCGGGATGACACAGCGCTCCGGTGGCAATTCCTCATCAATTAGCCCTGTCGGCACCGCTGGGCCCCGCCGCCGCTCCGCTGAGCCGGGCACTGACCCTGCTCCGGAATAAACCTCCTCCGAGGACGGGCTTCCCTCCATTGCTGCAGGCAGAAAGGCCACTTCCCCTCGTCTGCCGGCTTCTCCGGGACGTCTTCCTGCCCCTCGTCCTCTCTCCTTGCAGGCTCTCCCATGTGCCATTTATCCCTGTTCCTGAGCTCTGGAGCAGATGGCACTGTGGGGTCACGGAGCTCCCCGGGATGACAGGGCTGAGCAGAGGGTCTGTGCTGCAGATCCCAGCCAGGATGCCACTGCAGGAGCACAGGGATGCCCCACTGCAGGAGCACAGGGATGCCCCACTGCAGGAACTGGCACAGGGATGCCCCAGTGCAGGAACTGGCACAGGGATGCTCAGCACAGGGATGTTCAGGTGCAGGAATTGGCACAGGGATGTTCTGGTGCAGGAATTGGCACAAGGATGCCCCACTGCAGGAATTGGCACAGGGATGCCCCAGTGCAGGAACTGGCACAGGGATGCTCCAGTGCAGGGATGTTCAGGTGCAGGAATGCTCCATGCCATGCCCTGTGCCAGACTGGCAGTAGGGAGCACCAGCAGTGCCAGGGAAGGACACAGAGCCCATCCAGGGTGGTATAAAGGTCTGTCACTTCCTGAGATGGACACAGCTGTGCTGATTTACACCCTGTGCCACACAGGCTGGATCAGGAGGCAGCTCCCTGCAGCCTCTCCCCTTAACCACAAATCCCAGCCCGGCTGGAGCCCCCCTCATGCCGACGCTGATCCGGTACGGCACTGCTGAGGCATCATGTGGAGGAATCAATTTTGCCAGCCACCCAGGGTACTTCTTCCTGGAGAAACCCAAAGTTTGCAGAGGAAGACAAACATTGAGGCGATCCTGTCCCTCTCCCAAGGCAGCTGGTTCCTGTTGGCGAGCCATTGGCATTCCGGCCGAGGCGGGAGCCGCAGCCCGGTGCTCATTACTCTGCTCCCAGATGAACAGTAAGTCTCTGGAACAGTACTTACAGCCTGTAATAATATTACTGCTCGCTCTGCTACATGGTCCCTCAGTCATTTTTTCAATTAAAAAAGGCCCAATGCTCTATTAACCTTTTGCCTGCTACTCCATCCTTCATCTGCCGGCGGCCGGGATCGCAGCCGTGTGTTAAAGAAGGCATAGATTACTGTAAAGCAGCGCCGAGCCCTCTGTCATGGCCACGATGAAGTGTCATTTGTTCATTTAAAAATATGAGCCAGTTTATCAAATTCCCCACCTCTGAACCGGCGCTGCAATCTCTTTGTTACCCGCGCAGGAGGCAGGCGGAGCGGAGCGGAGCCAGCCGGGATGCCGGGGCTGCGGGCTCCGAGCTGGGGCTGGCAGGGCTCCTGACACCCCTTCTGCCACGGACAGATGTGTTCTGCCCCCAAATCCTTCAGCAGCGAGCGCTGGCAGCCCGAGTAAATCCTAGAAACAAATGCATCTGTTTTCATCGCCCTGGCGCAGGGATGGCAGGGAGGAGCTGCTGTTCCCGGCTGTCCCGTGCCTGTGGCCGTGTGTCCCATCCCACCTTGCACCTCTGCACCTGGAAAACTTCAGGTTCCATGGGGTTTTCCTGGCAGGGTTTACATACGGACCCAGGGAAGGTGCTGCCGCCTGGGGGTGCACCCGATGTCCCACCACTGCCAAGCATACTAGCTTTTATTTTATTCCCATTTATTTCTGATTTGCTGCTTTTATTCCTCTCTCAAGGCACCAGCTACTGGCTCTAGCTACAGGGACTTGTTAGACAAGAGGCCTGGATGCTCCAGTTTGATTTCCAGAATCCACAAATAACAGTGTACAACACATTATTTGCTAGAAATTACCTGAAGCTCAGCCCTTCGGAGCTCACTGTGCTGTGCAGAAAAAAGACCCTGTTCCAATCAATATCCTTTCCACGGTCTCTGCCTGTCCACTGGCCATTATTTCACTGGGTTTATTCTGCTTACAGTCCCAGCTGCATCAATATAAGAGCTCCAAGTGGTTTGGAGGTGGGTTTTGAGCTCTAACCCTCTCCCTGGCAAGGTTACAGGTCCTGGAAAAAAATGATATCCATAAAAACTGCTTCAGAGAAGTCCAGCAAAAATGCCTGCCTCTGTCCCAGCATCATCTCCAGTTTGGGCACTGTTCACATACATCCCCTTCCCTTCCCAGGGATGTGTGAAACGGCTCTGATTAGCTGGGAGCCCAACCAGTCAGGGTAAATGGAGCTAACTCCATATGAATATTGCTGTTGAGCTTTATCCTACAGTGCCATACTGAATTCATGTCTGCTCATTTACCAAAGGCCTTGGAATTTCACTCTGTAATCCTACTCGTGCCCAAGAGTGTGTGCCTGTGTCGGTGGGGAAGTGCTTGCAGAGCTTCCCCCCAGCTCCAGTTTGGGGACTCTTTCCTTGTGGAGCAGCCTCAGGTTAAAGGTGCCTTGTTATTCCATCATTTTCCCTGCAGAAGTTCCCATATCCAGCTCTCAGGGCATTTTCCCCTCTTTCCTTGATGGGCTAAACATGTCAGGCTCTCTCAGCCGGTTGCTGTGCAGTGTCTTTTTGGCTGCAGGTAATTTTTATGGCTATTTTCTCTTCTCCCCCAGTTTCCTTTCTCCTTTCGAGCCCTGAGTACCACAACAGGCTGTAGCACTGCAATATCTGGCTACAAGTGCCCCATGCTGAGGCAGGAGCAGCTCCCCTGCGCCTCACCTACATTTACCCAGGGCTTCCATTAGCCCATTTTCCCACCGCAGCTTTTTGGGTATCATGTTCCATTATTTATTTGAGGACAAACACCTAAAAGCTGGATGTTTTTCAGAGCTGTTGCTCCCGGAGTGGTCTCCTCTGCGGTGCCCTCCCAGGACATCACACGTGACACTGGCTCTCCAGCTGCAGCTTTTACTGGTGCCCTCGCAGCTCCTCCACTCTCCCCCTGCTCCTCTGCTTGCTGCTCCTGCTGGTCCCTGCATTCCTGGAAGTGTTCAGGATGGGGCCTGGGGCAACCTGTTCTAGTGGAAGGTGTCCCTGCCCACGGCACGGGGTCGGGCTGGATTGTCTGTAAGGCCCCTCCCGACCCAAACCAGCCCCTCCAGCCCTGGGATGCTCGGCTCCTTTCCTGGGTTGTGCCCCATCTCCCTCGTAATCTCTCTGTCCCCGAGCTGATGTGGATTGGCAGGTCCCTTTGTGTTATCCATAAACCTCGCTGATGCCCAAATGACGGCTGTAATGGGACTGTGCCCACCTTTTCCAGGCGGGATGTACCTCCAGTCTCTGGGACCACAGACCTGCTCCCTGTGCCCGTGGGCTCTCCCTCTCCCAGCCGCGCTGATCTCCTTCCCTTCCCTTCTTGGCCCCCAGATTTATTATTCTACAGTGATTGTGTTGAATTGCATTTGAAATCAATTAGCACAGGTACTCAGAGATGAATGTTCATGCTCTGAAAAAAGGTGATGAAAACATACCATTTAAATAGAAATCAATTTCCCTTTCATGTATTTCTTCCTAGCTGCTGCCCGAAATTAATAGTTTTTAGATATTTGTGCTCGGAGAGGAGAGGCTCCCCTCGTAAAGCACTTCCCTCTCCTCCTCCTCCTCCTCCTCCTCCCGGCTCCCGGGCTCTCCCACGCCGCTTCCCTCTCCGGCAGAGGGGCTGCTGTGCTTGCCGAGCAGGAGCAGCTCGGCAAGGAGCCGCTGCAGTTGCCTCCTCCCCGCTCATCTTTTCGGGCCATCATTAGCCACTTCTCCATGGGAAACTCTTGAACCGGAGCACTGACAAACAGCGGGGCCGCAGCGCAGGGACCCCAGGCAGTGCCGGATCTTCATCTCGAGCTCGTGTGCCAATTACCCTCCCGGGGAGAGCAAGGCGGGGATCGAGGGACCCCGGGGCAGCGCCGTCCTCCTCCGGCACTCCCGCCCGCGCACGGCAGCCCCCACCTCCAGCGGCCCCAGGCACCCCTCAGCGGGGTGGGTTCCCACCTCGGGCCAGCTCTGCCACCCGGGCTTCAAGTCTGGGACAAAAGCCAGGAAGAATCCCCAGAAACAAAAGCACCTCTTTGCTCAGGGCAGCTCTGAGTGCGGAGCCCGGGGACCCGGCTGAGCTGAGGATGCCCCTGCCAGTGCAGCCTGGGCTGCGTAGCTCCACACATCCTTGCCCTTCTAGCCACCCCAGTAAATGTCCCTGCAACTCTGTCCCACTAAAATGCCGTGACTTTCCCAAAGCCCAAATAGAGCACGAGCCAAGTAAAAAGAAAAAAAGAAGGCAATTTTGTGCTAAACTTTCCTGGAAAATTGTAACCACAGGATCCTTGTCCCATGCCCTGTGGATCCCCTGAAGGAGGAATTTCCCCTGGGCTAAAGCAGCTTGCAGCAGTCAGAAGATGACCTTTGATAGGGTGCCCTAAAACTAGTTTTTAGATATTTTTAGATATTATTAGATAACCCTAACCCTAACCCTGACCTGTCCCCTTATCCCTGGCTCTTAATGCCAAGGGTCTTCCCAACCTGCTTGTCCACAGGGACCAGCACTTTAATGCCATAATAATTTCATTTATTATCTTCTTTAGGCTACAAAATCTAATCCCCAAATTTAGGCAAGCATCTGTCCTCCTCATTTCCCACAAGGCACCGAATCATCGCTCAGCCCCTCTGCGATGCCCTGATCCCTTCGATCTGGTTTTCTATCAGTGTTATTATTAATCTCCTCCAATCATTTTCCCTCACCATCTGTTTTGCAGCAGGACTCCGTGCTTAGGGGAGGACCCTGAGCCCTGGGACTCCCTGGCTCTAATCCCGTGCCAGCGGGGCCGTGGTGATCCCGAAGGAGCCTCTCCCTTGACCTCCTTGTCTCCCAGACAGAGCCAGTGTGGAAGTAGGACAGCAGGAAGACTGAGGAGCTGCGCTCCTGCTGGGCTCTCACGGGCAAAGGAAGTGCAAGGGCGAATTAGGTTAATATTTTTAGGAAATGGGGGGAGTTCTCCTACTGGTGAGGGTGGTGAAGTGTCCTGGCGAGGCTGTGGGATCCCAGGCTGGAGGTCTGGGCCTGCCGTGGGAGTGGCTGATCCAGGTGCTCAGGAGCAGGCCCTGTGCTGGGATTATTCTCTGTGGGATGATGCATCTCCAGCTCTGAGCTCTTCCCTGCTCATTTCATTCTCACCATGGATGAGCAGGAAAACAGATGTTTCCCATCCACTCTGGATGCCCTGGACCCACAGGCTGTGCCCCCTCCAGCACCCTCAGGGCAGCAGCAGCAGCCACTCACTGTTTTGGGACAGAGGCACATTCCCTGATCCCTGAACTGGGCTGTGTCCCCAGGGTCCCCTTTCCCTGTGCCAGGACCCCCATCCAGCCTCTGGGAGCAGCTCAGGAGTGCTAAAGGCACAGGGACGCCTTGCAGTCAATGCCCTCATTTACATGGTTCATTTTTAGACATTTTTAAACTATGCCTATGATTTCTCTAAGAGAAATCAGGTTTTCAGTTCAGCCCCTGGTTGCACAGGTCAGGAATAAAAACTGTTCACATCCTCTGTGTTTCTGGTCTCCAGGTATTGATTGCCTTCTCCATTTTCCCCACTCTCGGCTTGATTCCTGCCACTGCCTATTTTTGGTTTATGCTTCCTGCCAGCAGATCCTTCTGGAGCTTTTCTCAGGCTCCTGCTTTGCCTCCCACCGGCACTGCAGCACCTCCAGCCCTCCCCAGGCCCTCCTGCACTGTGCCCATGGAGGGGCTTTGGGAGGTTGGGCTCGGGTTTGTAGTTACAGCACATGTTCATATTTTAATCCAGAGATTTAATTCACCTCCCAACTGACCCCTCTGTTTTGCTAGGATTTGTGTCCCCCTTTTATTTTTAGATCTAGATATTTGATAAACATATAGATTTTCACCCTTCTTGGGCTGGCAATCACTCTGTGGGTAGGACTGAAAATCTGAGTTATTAAATCTTTATATATCCACACTAAAGGCTTATTTGGGGTTCTGTTTGCTTACAGTGTGTAAATAGAGTCTGGGGTATCCAAATCCCTGTCCTCCACCCCATCCATTTGTTTTGCTGAGATTGTGATCTCTGATTTCCCAATTTTTCCCTCCCTGTGTTATTTGTTACCCGCTCAGACGAATGCAGGCTGGCAGGCTCAGAAATCAATTCAGCATTGGAGTTTCAGTCTCAGAAGAGCTGTGTGGGGATGGCTGCCACCTTCCCGGGATGGCTGGTGACAGAAGATAAATCGCCGTGGATTTTTTGCCAACGTGCCATATTTCAAACTCATAATCAGTCCAGCATCACCCTCGGCTTCCTTCAGCATCTCCTTCCCGCTGCGGGTGATTTATGGCCCCGGGTACCGACACCAATTGTACACCTCTAATCCTCTCTTGTATAATTTCTCTTTGCTGCATTTCCTTAATTACCCTCTTTCTGACCTTCCTTTGCTTTCCTTACCCCTGCTTCCAGCTTGCTCCTGGGCTTCCTTGCCCTCGCTGGACTCCCTCATTTAATTTGCGGTGTGTATGTGGTTTATGAGCCCCCTCAGCCCTGGTGACATTGGGGTTTTGGGGTGGCGTGTTCCTGAGGCTGGAGCAGAGGTGGGAGCAGCCCCTTGCCAGGCTGGATTTGGCACGTTGCCTGGAAAAGCTCCACAGCAAAGGATGTGGATGGACAGTCTCTCCTCTGGGCAGTGGAAACGCCCCCAGCATCCCTTCCCCGTGTGTAAAGGACTCCTGGTCCCAGCGCTGGCACTTGGCACCCCTGCTGTCAGTAATTCCAAACAGCAAAAGCCATGGAGACGTCCTGCTTGTTCCCTGTGCAGAGGATCTGGGACAAAGCTCCCTTGGTCCCAGTGCTGCAGGGACACAAATCCATGCTGAGTTCCAGCTCTGGGATCCTGGAACGACAAGGGCGCAGAGGAATTGTAGAACCTCTAAAGGCTGGAAAAGCCCTCCAAGTTCATTGAGACCAAATGTTCCCCCAGCACTGCCAGGGCCACCACTGACCCATGTCCCCAAGAGCCACATCCACAAAGCTTTCAGTCCCTCCAGGGATGGGGACTCCGCTCTGGGCAGTGCTGGAGCCTGAGGGCAGAGGGAAAGCACAACAGTTAACTTTAAGGAATCACTGGAACATCTTCTTCATAATTAATAAATGGGAGATGTTACTGCAGCTAATCAATAAAGTTGTTAGAGGGAATTGATCGCAGGGGGAACTCTTTTTGTGGGTACAATTTTTCACCTCTGCGGAACAAAGGGCTCCCCGGAGTGCTCTCACTGCGAGCGGCACTGGGAGCCTGACCCAAACAGCCAAGGAGGGAGAGACAATTAATTAATTGTCCCCGGCCATGCCACCCTGCGAGAAAGTGACATCCCTGAGAGCCACCGGAGGGGCCCCACCAGAGGGGATGGAGGCTGGTGGCTGTGCATGTGCCACTCCTGGGGTGACCTGGGGCACACGCAGTCTGTGCCACTTGTGCCAGCACCGAGCAGGGCAGTGCCCCCGGAACGCTCAGGCCAGGATGTTTTCCCAACTCCCTCTTGGCTGGGTCAGCTTTTCCGTGACAAACCCCACTGCCGGGCAGGAAACATCCCCCTAGCAGGGACTTTATAGGGTGATAATGAGCACAAAAAGCCCCTGGGACTGACGCTTGACATTAAAGGACTTGCCTTGGGAGAGGAAATTTAAAGAGCTTGTTTTGGGTTCTCTGCTTGTTTGGGGTTTTTACTTGTTTGCTTTTTTGCCTCGTTTGGGTTTTTTTGAAGTGGTTCGTTCCTTTTCCCCTTGGAGAAGCCGTTTGTGTCCTGGCTTGTTTGGCTCCCAAACAAGTGGATGTCAGCTCAGCACTGCAGGCCTCAGCTGGTTTGGCTGAGGCAGGAGCTCCGTGGCCCGGACACAAACCAGCTCCTGCTCACACGGGCACCTCCACCCTCACACAGCGGCGCGGGGACGGGCAGGGACACCCCGGCCATGCTGCCGGGGACAGGGCGGGGGCCGGGCAGCACACCTGCGAGCCCCGGAGGCGCTGGCTGCCCCGCGGCAGGGCCGCGAGAAGCGCGGCCGCTCAGAGCTCTGCTCCCCCGTCTGCCTCCTATTCGGGGCAAGGCAGCACGCCCGGGCTGTGCAGGCAGCTCTTGGCACGACATCCCGCTCCCAGCGCGGCTTCCTTGCTCCCCTGCACCCTCTGGGGCGCCTGGGGGAAAAATCCACCGCAGATTCCCCCGGGTTAGGTAATTTGCACACCGCGGCCTCCCTTTCGCTGGAAAGGACAGAGCCCATCCAATTCCAGTTCCCAGTTCCAGGGACACTTCCACAGCCCGGGCTGCTCCAAGCTGCCCTTGAACACTTCCAGGGATAGGACCTTGATTAACCCGAGGTGATTATTCTTGGCAAGAACTCTATCTGGCCCAGGTAGTCGATCCCAAACCGCGGGGTGAAGCAGACACAAACCAGGGTGTCCCTGGAGCAGCAGCCCGGCTTTCCGGGCAGCCAGCGCAGCCAGTTAGTGCTTGTAATTAACTCCAGCAAGCAAATCTCCTCTAAATCAATCACAGCTTGACTAATAAATAAATCTTGGCTCAATCACTACCTGCAGAATGTGTAGACAGGGGTGAGTGTCTCTGATTTACCACTTCCTTGTGCTGGACTGGGGAATCAGGGATTGACGGCAGGAGGGACACCGGGATCCAAACGTGATGCATTATTTAAAACTTCAGAGATAATAAAATTCTGGAGGAGACTAGCCCATTAGCTCAGCGTCCCCATTGACATTTCTCCCACTGTATTAGGCGCTGTGTTAATGATTTTATATTCCCTTCTGACTCCCCACTCATTTTTCTTTGTCTTTTTGTCATTTTAACGGGGCAGTGGGACATGTTCCACAGTGAGATCCCAGCGGCCGGAGCCTCCGTGGCCCCTCGGAGCAGAGCACGCACCCCTGGATTGACTCAGCTCCCCTCAGGTCCCACCTCGGCCTCACACGTGCCTGTGCTAATTCCAGGGCCGTGTACCTTAATCTAATGACTAATTCCAGGAATCTGTCACTCCGTAATGGGCTGTGCCCCCCGGGATGCGCCAGGGAGGTTGTGCTGGCTCTGGTGCTGAGACGCAGAACAGGGAGGATCCTGTGGGGTCTCAGATGAGAAGGAAGCTGGCTAGAATTCCCTCATTAGCTCATTATCACTAATTGTGGGCTCTTTGTAAAAGCCAGAAAGTTTCCTGGAAATGGAGGAAAAGGAGGAAGTAGCCAAGCCAGGAGACTCCGCGGGAGGTGGCACCTGGATCCCAAGCCGCGGATCCGCTCCCATCTTCACTGTCACTGACGCGGGGGTGCTTGCTCAGGGGAAAGGAGCTGTGTGAACACGGCACGCGGCGGGGCAATAGCAGAGAGCTCCTGGCTGGGCCGGCCGTGCTGCAGGAACGCTGGGTGGAAGAGCAGAGCAGCGGGCAGAAGCCGTTGGAAGGGACTGTGTCCCCTTCAGACAATGCAGCCTTGACTCATATATTTTTCATCCCAGTTGAGGGTACAGTGTCAGCCGATGACCTTTGTCACACCCCAGTGCTTTCTGGGATGTAAATTAGGGCCTTTTTTCCCCCCATCTGGACAGATAAGACGGACTCTGACTCGCCCGTCTCAGAAGCCGATATTTATTGTGAGCCCACCGCTCCTCTCAGCAGGTGGACAAAGATAATACTGTCATTATGTGCTCAGAAAATGCTTTGTAAAATTTGGTAAAGTCCGCGAGATAACATCTGCCTCGAGGACTGCTCCGCTGTAAACAGGGCTTGGAAAAATAGCACCCACTGCTTCTCCCCGGGAATATCGATTTTTGGTGTTGGAAAGGGTCAAATTCAAATCGGCGGCACAAAGAGCGGCTGCAGCTCCTGCTTTTCACAAAGAACAAAGTGCTGCGGCGGCAGGAGCAGCGCAGGGCCGGGGCCGGCGCCTTTCCCACGGGAGCGGGCAGCTGCTGCCCGCGGGGACCGTCCTGTCCCCGCGTCCCGCCGGGAGCCGCGGGCAGCCCGGGCTCGGCGGGGCTGCGAGGGGCTCAGCGCCCCGGAACGCCGGGGCCACACCTGAGCCTCCGGCCGGGCAGAGGGAGCGCTTTGCAGGCGCCGCATCCCGCTCCTGAGCTGGGACGGGCGGGACGGGGTGCGGAGGAGGAGGAGGGAGATCCGCCCTGGCTGCTCCTGCGCCTCACCTGGCAGCCCGCCGGTGACAGCGACATTTCGCTGCCTGGCGCCGGAGAGCCAAGGGCCTTCCCTGCCTTTCCAGGTCAGACGAGCGAGCAGTGTCGGCATCAGAGATGCTGGCTCAAAAGCCGGGACAGGAACACTGGAGGGAACCTCAGAGCGGTGTGGTGTGTCCCAGATGTGTCCCAGGTGTGTCCCATCGTCTGGCACCTGCACTGGGCACCTCTGCTGTGTCCCAGCATCCCCCCAGCAGGGAACATACCCAGCCAGCACCCCAGGCACGCTTTGGGCAGCCAGGTGCATCCCAGCAGAGGGACTCGGCATTCCCCTTTCCCGCTGTGGTGTAAATCCCAAATCCCAAATGCTTGCTGGGTGTAAAGCAAGCCCCTGCATTGCAGCACCACCCCACAGCAAAGGGTCCCGGAGCACTGGCAGCACCGTGTCAGCTGTGGAAATTCACCAGCCGAGTTCTTGTCCCTCAGGAATGCCTTGGACACAGTTCCTGGTCTAACGGGAAGCAAAAGCCTCGGCAGCAGAAAAGAAAATGCAGGAGTGGCACAGGCGACGGCTGCTGTCTGAAGGAGAGGGTTTAACCCAAGGAGCACGTGGCAGCTCCAAATCCCCTTCATCCTCACGGCATTATTTATTCATATTCCCCTTGTACAGACTGGGGGCTCGGACGGACACAATCGATCGCTCCCGCTCGCAGGGCACGGGAAAGGGAACCTGGGGTGCGGGGCCGGGCTGGGAAGGGAGGGAAAACCGGCCGCGGGATCTTGCAGAGCAGGCCCTGAAAGCAGGACGTGGGTATCCAGGGAGGAACTACCCGCTGGGCGGGGCAGGGCAGGGCATCCCGCATGGCATCGCCGGGATGTAGGACAGCAGGGAGGTGCCACGGCAGCGGCACCACGGCGGCCTCCCAGGAGCCCTCGGAGCCTCCCTCCCTGGAGCCTCGGGATGTGGCACCGCCCTGGAGCGTCCCACAGCCCCTCCACCCCTCAGCTCCAGAGGGCACAAGCGGAGGAGAACAGGAGGTCCGGGAGGGCTCTCCACAGCTCCCTGGCAGCAGGGTGCTCCCAGGGAACAGGGCGAGGATGAGAGCTGGAGGAGCACGTGCTGCCCCCCAAGGCCAGGACATGTCCTTGGGGCGTTTGGGCCTCCCCTCCCGCTGGGAAGCAGGCTGGGCCCTGCCCGCAGGATGGGAGATGATGCTCTGTGGCTGCACACGGGAGGGAGCTGGCATCTTGTAAGGGAAAAAGAAATGTGTTACATTTCAATGAAATGTAACTGGAGGCTTTGGGAAAGCCAGTGGGCTCTGTTTATGGCTTTGGGATGGCAGGAGGGCAGGGCTTGGAGAACCAAATCGTGCTGGGAGCCCATTTGGGGGAGCGCTGTTTGTTCAGCACATCGACTGCTTTTGTCGTGGGAGCAATTCACACACAGCACTCAAACCCCACATTTTCCAGAGCAAACTGCTCCGTGTGCTGTTTTCCAGGGATGCAGGTCAGTGGCTGGAGCAGACATGAGGAAGGCAGGGTGACAGTGAGGACTGGGGTGTGCTCCTTCCTGATTTTGGACCTTTGGGGCACCTGTGCGCAGCAATGTGCGACGGGGAGGGCTTCCCTCTCCCTGTGGATGCACACCCAGGGAGCTGCTGCGGGGACATCTGCACCACTGATCCCCAGAGCTGTCCTCCACAGCTCCGTGCTCCGTCCCTGTGCCACGGCAAGGGCGGCCCTGGTTGTATCACTGCAGGTGCTCGATGCTCTGAGGCACAGCCCGTGCCTGGCTGCTTCCCTCACTCCCTGCCCGCAGCCCTGGATGGATGTGGGAACAGCAGCACCCAGAGAAGCTCCATCTTTCACCTCCAAATCCCCAGCACTGCTGCCACAGAGCCTGGAGAGGGGGTTTAAGCTGTTTCAAAATCCATCTCCCAGCTCATTATTATGCCGGGCAATTTTTCATTCATCGGGAATCTACGGCAGCATTTTAATGTGAGAAGCTCCCTGCTCTGTTTCTCTTCCCCTGAAGAAAAATAGCTTAATTTCTGCAGTTTGATAGATTTTCCTGAGCCTTCAAAAGGTAGAGAAAGACTCTTGAAAATCGGTCGTTGAACTATCCACAGGCATTTTATAATGGCCGTAAATAGGCCTGGACTGAATAGCTCTCCAGGCATCAGCTTGAATGGTGTCCTTGACACTGTTATTATTATCCCCACGGAGAAAAAAGGGAAAAAAGAAAGGGAAAGAAAGTCTGGGAGCCTCTCCACACTGCAGTTGGTGTGTCTCTAGGCTGGAAGAGCTAAATCCCCCCCCGCTGGATCTATACCCCTGGAGATGCGCTGGTTTTCACTTCCCAGAATTGTCATAAATTTCATGGAATTTCCTGCGTAAAAAAAATCTATCAACTTGAGCAATTTTGCCAACTCCGGAGCAAATGAAGTACAAGAAGTTTGGGGGAATTTATTTTCTGCCTTTTTGCCCCTTTGCCCACCTAAATCTGTGGTTGCTTTCCATCAGGGGATTACTTTTGTCACTTCCAAGCTGTTGTGTCCCACTGCTCTTTGCTGAGGAGCAGCCTCTGGCCCCCAGTTTTGGGGGGGTTATTTTTCAGGGTGACCATTTACAGCACCCCAGCACACCACCACGGAGCAGCTCAAGAGGTTTCCAAACCCCATTTGGACCCTTCACCACTGCATATTCCAACACCTCCTTTCACCTTAGATCCTGTGGGATTATCTCACCAGAGACACTGTGGAAAAGCTCGAGGTTAATCAGCACGAACAATTTTCTCAGCTTAAATAAGGTGCTTTCATTTCTTGAAAGCCACTCTGATTTTTCCAGCCCCCTCACAAGGCAAAAATAGCGTGTCCTAGAAATGTCAGCAGCGCATGGATTTCTCCATATGGAAAACGAGCACAGTGATGGGCCATGTCCCTCTGGGAGCAGCCTCAGAGCCCTCCCCGTGTGGTGATGTTCTGCCAGGGTGTGGGCTGTGCTGGAAGTCAGAGAATTCCAGGTTGGGTTGGGTTGAAAGGAGCTCAGAGCCCACCCAGTCCCAGCTCTGCCACGGGCAGGGACACCTTCCACTGTCCCAGGTGGCTCCAGCCCCAGTGTCCAGCCTGGCCTTGGGCACTGCCAGGGATCCAGGGGCAGCCACAGCTGCTCTGGGCACCCTGTGCCAGTGCCTGCCCTCCCTCACATCAGGAATTCCTTCCCAATATCCCATCTAAATCCTCTCCAGGAGGGGTCTCAGCAGAGCAGAGGGGGAGAATCCCCCTCCCTCACCCTGCTCCCGGTGCTGGTGAGCCCAGGACACTCCCTGACCTCTGGGAGCTGCTCCCCGTGGTCACACTGGGTCCCCACGTGTGATCCCCAACTCCTGCGAAGCTGGTATTCCTCCTGCTAGGAACTGTGAGCTGCCCCACATCCCACACCCCAAATTATCCGCGGGGCAGATCCATCGTGGCTCAGTAGCCGAGCCTGGGGACTGCCCCTTATTCCCTCCCTTCCTGTGAGGGCCAAACCAGAAGAAATCCGCATTTTACCCCTTGGCCGGCGTTCAAACACGAGAAACAGCTCAGCCTGCGGCCGAGCCCGGTCCCCGCTGCGGGAGCAGGGGCGAGCAGGGAGCACGGCCCTGCTGGCTCTGCCAGCCGCCGCTCGGTCCCCCGCTGCATCCTCGGGATGCACTCGGTCCCTCTGCGCGCCCTGGGATGCCCTGGGCCCGCGGCGCTTGGCAGCGCAGCCGCCCTTCCCGGCACGGCGGCGCTAAGTGCTCGGCTCCGCCAGGCAGCGACAGCCGCGCTCCCAGCGCCGCTCCCCGGGGGCTGCTCTGCTGCCGTTCCTGGAAGCGTTTCCTCCCCGGGCCCCTGCAGTTCCGCCTCAATCCATAATTGATGCCAGGGTGGGAGCGGAGCTGGGATCTGGGCTGGAGCGCTGGAGCCCATCCGGTGGGATCCCGCGCGCGAGCTGCCCGCAGTGCTGGTTTTCGGGCCGTGGGCGGCACGGGTGGGCTCCTTCGGATGGAAGCCGGCCCTCTGTGAGCTCGTCATCGGGGATGAGCTCCAGCCCGGCGTGTGCGAGTGCCGTCGCCAGCGCTGGAGCATCCCTCCCGTTCCCAAACCCATCGCGACACGCGGCTGGCAGCCCCCGCTGTCCCAGGAACGTGGCTTGGGACGGATTTTCAGCCCTGCCGATCTCCTAGGCTGGGAAACCTAAGGTGCCCGAGCCAAACTCTGTATTTAATGCCCCCAGCCCACCAGCGGTTACATAATTCCCAGCTCCGGGCTCGGTGCAGCAATGAGCACTCAGAGTTTGTAAGCCCTGGGTTGTCTCCCTCCTCCCCGGCAGTGCAGGAGAACAGACAGAGCAGGCACGAAATGAATCCCACAAAACCACCGCTGACAGGTTTAAAAATCTATTTTCCTGCAAGGAACTACGGGAAGGACAGGTGATTAATGAAGACTATGAAGAAAAGGTTTTATCCAGCAGATTAATTTCAACGGGTGTTTAAATCCTTAGCGGAGTCGGGCAAGATGCTCCGAGGAGAAGCTGGGGGGGCTCCCTGGGGCTGCCTGGGCACCCGCCCTTCCCAGCAGGGCACGGCATTCCGAGGCAGCCGTGCTCTGTATCCCAGGGCTCCACGTCCCCCCAGCAGTGGCTGCCTGCCCTCATCCCCCTCAGGCACCCCCTTTGGCTGCGGCTGCTCCAAGCAGTCTGGGTGGAATTTGTAGGAATTCTTAACTTCAAGTGTTGATTTGGAAAACCTGCCAAGCACTATTAGGAATAGAGTTGGTCCCTGTTCTGAATAATGCAGTGTTTTACCAAAAAAAGGGAATATTTGTTACCCTCCATGTGTGTTTTCCCCTGCAGAGACAACCAAGGAGAGCAGCAGAAGGAATCTGGTGTAGATGGAGGGCGACCATTTCCAGCTTCCACATTCAGGGAGCAATTAATTATCCAACCCTCCAGTTTGGGAGAAAAAGCTATTTAATCTCTTTTAATCCCTTAGGACTTGGATCTCTGACCTGGAATCCACGACCTCCCACATCCCACGGGACAGGACACAGGCACAGAGGGCTGGTGGTTTGCAACCAGCCCCTCCCCGTGTCCCAGGAAGGCTGCCCAGGCAAGCTTTGCTGCCGGCTGCCTCTCCAGGTGGGCTCCAAATCCATCCTGGACGGAGGTGACCTGCACCCTGCTGAGTCTCTGCATGGTTTGGCTTGGAAAGGACCTTGAAGACCATCCAGTTCCAGCCTCCTGCACTCTGGGATACTGGGACAGGCAGGTCTGGGCTGGAGCTCTCCCTCCTTCCCACAGAGAATAATTCCCAGTGGCTGCAGAGGGAATGCATAAGCTGTCCCTGACAGGCAGTGCGTGGTTCTGAGCCCACAAGTCCCATTTATCCCCCTTCCCAATCCCCCCCATCATGTGTCCAACAGAATTCCACTAGGGAGCTGCTCTCCTGTGCTGTGTCCCTGCCCATGGCAGGGGCTGGAGCTGGCTGAGCTTTAAGGTCCCTTCCAGCCCAAACCACTCCAGGACTCCACACCGGCCCCGCTCCCTCCCTGCAGCACCGCTCCAGGAGCAGGTGATGGCTCTGCACAACTGAAAACTGCAGAAAATTGACACTGAAAGGAGCAATCACGGCGGCGGCGGCTGCAGCTCTTCCCATTTCCCCTGGCAAACCTTCCCCCGGGACTGTGCGCGCCTGACCCTAAACCTTCCCCATTTTCCAAGCCAATGCACTTGATGGGAACTCATCTCTGCACTCCCCACGGCTTCCCTGCGCATCCCCGGGCTGGGACGCGGCCGCTTTCGGCTTGGCTGAGCCCCGAATCCATTTCACAGATTGGATTTGGGCTCTGCTTTGATTTGCTCCCATTCCTTCCAGCCCAGCAGAACCCTCACCTGGGGGCTGCACGCTGCTCTCTCCTCCTCAGGAAGACGGGGATGTGTTTCCTGGAACACAAACCCTTTTGGGGAACAGCTCAGGGGTCGATGCCTGAGCTTGGCATTTTAAGGTGCTCGCTCGCCCTTTTCTGTGTTTAGCACAAACCCACCAGTCCCATCTCTGTCCCACACCATGCTGCTGGGACTGTGCAAGGGGCTGCTGCGGGGGCACTGGTGGGAAGTGGGAGCACCCATGGAGGAATGACAGAGCTGTCTGGATGGAAGAGCTGGGACAGAGCCCGTTCCTGCTGCTCTGCCACAGGCAGGGGCTGGGTCCCACCTCAGGGAAGGGCTGGGCTGTTCCCTCAGCCTCGGTGTGGAAAACAGACCTGTGCTGGACAAACACCCCAGGAGGGGCAAGGAAACCCCTCTGGCACCTCCCCGCTCCTGCCTCTGCCTCCTCCCACCAGGCCACCAGCAGCACCTTTGCTGTTTGTTCCTGGAACGAAGTGCATTTTAACCCATTTTCTGCCTGAATCCATTGTTCTATAATTAAACCTTGCAAGGTGTGCAGATTCCAGCATCACTTCCAAGCTGGAAGCATCGGTTTCCTTTCGCTGTGTTGTAAACTGTGAGTAGCTCTGCAGGAGTGAGTAAATGCCTGTTTAAGGTTATTTACATCAATAAATAAATATTTACCCCTTTTTAAGCGTCTCCAGTCCTTTGCAAACAGGTTTCCAATTTACAAAAATCAATTAAAATCTGATATTAGAATGCACCAGCCCACGGTGATGTTCCCGGAGATGTCACTCAGCCTCCATTCCAAGCCCCACATCAGCATTCCAAAAGCTCTGCTGCTGAAAGAGCAGAAAGTTTCACCTTTTAATTTTTCATAGCGGATTAATTTTTAATTTTCAGACATCAGAGAGAGGGGGAAGTTCCCCAGGAGCCTCTCCCGCTTCAAAGCGCGCTCCAGGCAACCGCTGGATCGAGTGTCAATTTATCACACCGGAGGCTCCGATCCAGATTTTCCCTCTTTTTTTTTTTCTGTTCAGACAAAAGTATTAATGCTGGTGAAGTTTTCTAAAAGCTGGGAACAGCCTGGACAGAAGCAAAGGCTCTTCTCCTGCCTCCCCAGCTCCCTGAAGCCACGGTGAGCTCCGGGTGCAGGAGCAGAAGGGCTGTGGGCTGTTCTGTGCAGGAACACGGGGATTTCATCACCCTGAACGGAGCTGCAGCAATGGAACCAAACAAGGGCTCTGTGCATGGACACACAGCCAGGGCAAACCCAGCAGGACACACAGAGAGCCGGGGGGAACGGCTCCAGGCGTGCCCTGGGCCGTCACTCCCCTCAAAGGAGCCGGCAGCGAGCACCGAGTTCCCCTTTGTGTGTCCCCCAGCCGTGATGCTGTGGGCCAGCAGCAGCACATGCCGGGCTGGGAACTCCCCAGGCTCTGCTCCAGGACCTTTGGTGTGGGGCTGGACGGAGGCTCCTTTGCCCAGACCCACCTCGGGTGCCAGGTGTTAGCCGTGACTCTGCTTCCCTCCCTCTCGGCGCCGCCGGAGCACCCGGCCTTGTCAGAGCCTGGAAGTGCCTCCCTCCTGGCTGCCAGCTATCGACTGCCCAGGGGCCAGCTCTGCCCTGCAGCTGGACGAGAGGAGCGGCTGCTGCAGGCACCGCCTCTGTCCGCCCCTCCCTGGATCCCAGCTGGCATCGCCCACCCAGCCTGCAGGGAACAGAGGCTGAACGATCCACACGCTCTGAGCGGGGAGAAGTCACACAGCTCCTGTGGGGTCTGTGTTTGGAGGCTGAGCAGGTAACTCCTGACCTGCTCCCGAGCATCCCACGGCACAGGGCCTTCCCCTGCAGGCCGCTGGCTGCCATGCCTTAAAGGCAGTGGACAGCCCAGGCTCCAGCCCAGACACAGTGCCACACAGTCAGTTCACTACTGCAGTTAATTCCTCTGGGGAGAATTCACCTCTGCTCTGGGCCAGCCTGGCAGAGCTGGGCTGCTCACCTGCACAAGGGAAGGCTCCAGGGAGAGCTCAGAGCCCCTGCCAGGGCCTAAAGGGGCTCCAGGAGAGCTGCAGAGGGACTGGGGACAAGGCAGGGAACAAGATGGCCCTTAATATCCTCCCAACCCAAACCACTCCAGGATTCTGCTCTCATTCCAAAGGAAAGGGGAGAAATTTGTTAAAGAGTGACAGATTCCTGATGGCTGGGCAAAGAACCATCAGCAGGAGATCACCGACACCCATGAAAACCAACACGTTTCAGTCCAGTTTTATTCCACAAGCATATTTACACCAGCATTTTAATCCAGGGAGGGCAGGGAGCAGCTCTGTGGAGAAGCAGACACTGGAACCGTCCCACGGCGGCCTCGTGCCGCGCCCTCAGCCAGGGGTCCCACCGTGTCACTCGGAAGCTGCCATGGAAGCCAAGGACGCCGCCAGGCTCACGGGGACGAGGCCAAAGGCAGCGTCAAGGACACACACGGGAAGCTCCCAGCGCAACGGCGGGATGGGAACAGCCCTGGGACAGACCGAGCTCCCAGCAGCCTGTGTTCAGCCTCCCTCATGCTCTGCTTCCTGCTACTGAACTCAGCTGGAACAGCAATAGATACGGAGCTTCCCGGCTGCAAATCCCACCTGGCCGCTACACAGGTAACCCGAACCGGAATAAAATACACGTATTTTCTCTTTCGGAGCCATGTGAAAAATTAATTCCTTCATTTTTAGGCTCCAAGTACCATTTTTAGCTAAGCAGGTAGTGCCAGCGTCAGGTCTGAGCTCTGCAGCCAAGGAAAAGCTGCACAAACAGAGATATTGAAATAAAAGAGGATTTGAGAGCTATTTTCTCATTCCCATGAGCAGAAACCAGCAAATTTCACACAAAATATTCCACAAAATCAGATATGTAAGAAGGAAACACAGTTACAGCGAGTGTCACACAGGAATATTCCTACTGAAGGAA
Organism: Promerops cafer; assembly: GCA_013398275.1. Taxonomy (NCBI): domain Eukaryota; kingdom Metazoa; phylum Chordata; class Aves; order Passeriformes; family Nectariniidae; genus Promerops; species Promerops cafer. The sequence goes on along the minus strand of VZSE01002391.1, from coordinate 4,578 downwards.
ATATTTCAGTACATCCAGTCAATAATTCATTTTTTCCACAATTTTGATCATTTTTCCATTCAAAATGGCCCCCTTTGTCCTTTATTTAAATAAATATCTGCACTGGTGGCAAAAACCACCTTTCTATACAAATACTGCTTTTTTCCAAGTCTGCCATTTAACAGGATTTTTAAATTATTTATTTACACGTGGACTATCATTTTTCCTTCTGGCCTGGGCACAGCAGTGCTTCCAATCCCCTCAGAAATGCAGCCTTCACCCCGGGATCAGCGCACAGGCCATGCCCCCAGACTCCAGCCCCCCTTCCCAGGCAGGTACCTGGCTCCATCCCACGGTCACCAGGAGAACGTCCATGTAAACACGAGCCTTTTTGGTAAACACCGGCATTCCGGGGGGCTCCGAAGGGAAAGGGGGTTGGACGACACCCAGCGCGAGGGGCCGGGCTCAGCCGGGCTCCCGCCGCTCCGCGTCCCGCTCTGCCGGCCTCCTCCTGCAGGAAAGGCAAGGCTGTCAGTGTGTCAGTGCCACCAGCCGGCCGCAGACATGGGCTGGGCCCCTCACAGCCCGGCTGGGCCTGGCTGGGCCCCTCACAGCCCGGCTGGGCCCCTCAGAGCCCGGCTGAGCCCCTCAGAGCCCGGCTCAGCCGGCTGAGCCCCTCAGAGCCCGGCTGAGCCCCTCAGAGCCCGTCTGGGCCCCTCAGAGCCTGGCTGGGTCCCTCAGAGCCCCTCAGAGCCTGGCTGGGCCCCTCAGAGCCCGGCTGAGCCCCTCAGAGCCCGGCTCAGCCGGCTGAGCCCCTCAGAGCCCGGCTGAGCCCCTCAGAGCCCGTCTGGGCCCCTCAGAGCCTGGCTGGGTCCCTCAGAGCCCCTCAGAGCCTGGCTGGGCCCCTCACAGCCCGGCTGGGCCCCTCACAGCCCGGCTGGGCCCCTCAGAGCCTGGCTGAGCCCCTCAGAGCCCGGCTGAGCCCCTCAGAGCCCCCCAGATCCCAGCTGGGCCCCTCAGGTCCTGGCAGGATCCTCTCAGATCCGAGGCGAGCCCCCAGTGCCGCTCCTGGTGCCGCTCCCAGGCACACCTAGACCATGAGCACAGCACTTCCCATTCCCTGGTAATCCCTGGCACTCAGAGACCATGGGCACAGCACTTCCCATTCCCTGGTAATCCCTGGCACTCTGAGACCATGGGCACAGCACTTCCCATTCCCTGGACCCCCCGGCACTCCTAGGCCGTGAGCACAGCACTTCCCATTCCTGGAACCCCGCACACCTAGACCATGAAGCGGTGCTCCTTGCCGTCGTGGGCCATGAGGATGATGTTGCGGTTGGAGGTCCAGATGAGCCGGGCCAGCCGCAGCGCGTTGTGGGAGCCGGGCGACGCCGGCTGCACCGGCGGCACCTGGTAGGTCTTGACGCAGCGCAGCTGGGGCGCGGAGTTGAGCATGCCAATGCTTCCCAGGAGAGAGGTGTTCATCTGTGGAGACAGCCCGCCTGAGCCCGGCTCCCGGAGCCCCCCCGAGCCCCACCTCCCAGAGACCGCCGGGAGCGGCTCTGAGACCGCGAGTGGGGCCGAGCAAGAGCCCGCACTGAAGGACCAGGGAACGCTCTGGGTGGGAAGGGACCTCGGAGCTCATCCATCCATCCCCACTTCCCTCTAGGTCCTCCAAGCCCTGCCTCACACACTTCCAGGCATCTGCTGGGTTCCACTCTTGGCACTGCTGGTGCCAGCTCCAAGCTCTGAACACTGAGATTCCTCAGCCCAAGCCCTCGGGACACCGCTCTCTTCCCCCCACGTGCATGGCAAGCCTGGGATTTCTGTCCCAGGAAACCTTGGCAAAGCCCAGGACACTTCACTGCGGAGCCACGTCGTGCATCCCGAGCAGCCCGGTGTCAGGGGTGTAAATCACGGCATCCGGAGCCGGCAGCGTGCGAGCCCCGCTGACATTTTCACAATTTAAATCATCTTGAGTAATAACCCTTTTAGGATGACTAATGTTCCTGATTTTCCTGCATTAATAATCGTGCCAAGCAGGACACGGAAGGGAAAAATCACCAGCGCATGAGGTCACATTTGAGAACTACACGGAGGATGTTTAACCCCTCACGTTTGGGTTGGAAGGGATTCCAAGGATGATCTCACTCCACACCCCTGCCTTGGGCTGGGTCACCTTCCACTAGTCCAGGCTGCTCCAAGCCCAGTCCAGCTGTGACCTTCTCTCCCTTGGGACGTTCTCCCTGCTGGAGCCACTCAGTGCACGGAACGATGCCGGTCCCGAGTTTGCCGACGCCGTGGCACAGGGGAGGGCTGCGAAGGTGTCCTCACCTGCCAGAAGCAGAGGTGGCTGTCGGAGTTGGAGTACGTGGCGAGGTACCGGCCGTCGGGGGCGAAAGCCACGGCTGTGATGGGTCCTTTGTGGCCATGGATAGTCTGGGAACAGGGCAGAGAGCAGCAGTGTGGGACATCCAGGACCTGGCAGCCCGACAAACGAGAGCCCCCCACGCCCACGTCTCCCCAGCGAGCTCCTCTCCCACAGAGTACCCCAAGAAGGAGCAAAAAGCCCAAGTCTGTATTAAATCCAAGATCTGCTCCTGGAAATTCCCATTCCCTACTGCATCAGCACTAGCAAACCCCCATTAGCAGTGCTCCTTGCCCATCCCCGGGTTATGGAAAGCCCTGCTCAGGGTGTGAGCCTGGAATGAGCCTGGTAGATTAAGAACCCATCAAGATATTCATTTATTCCTCGTGGAAAAGGTGAGCGAACCCCAAATCTCTCTCTTTAATGGGATCCCCACAGTTAATTAGCTGACCCCACATTTAGCTCCACCCCACTCTTTAGCACTTAACAAGCATGGAATACTTGTCAATAAAATATGTTTTGGTGAGACAAAGGTAGAAATCAATAGGAGCAGCACACTTGTTGCTCTTTTTACTCCTGGAACACGTTTGAAGGAGTACAAATCCTTCAGGGAATCCAGCTGCTTTGTTATTTAAAGGAAGTGCTTCTCTAATTGATGCTAATCCTTTCCAGCCAGCACTTCTGTGGTGTTAGCTTGTGTTTTCCAGGAGGAAGCGGAGCAAAGCCAGATCGCTGCTGCTCACTGCAAATATTGCAAGTTACCCATGCAGCAGTTCAGCTGCAGAGCAGTGTGTGAACACGCAGTGGAAATTCTGGGGAAATCTGTGGGATACCACATTGGGAATGCCTTAACTCTGTCTGACAAGGACGGTGGGAGCAAGGCAGCTGCCTCCAGCTTCCCTCTGCCCGGGTTCTGCACGGGAAGGGGACGCTCCTGGAGCCTACTGGACTTCTGCACCTGCCCCCCTGCACGCCAGGATACACTCCAGCTGTTCCAACAGTCTAATTCCAAGTCCAGTGTTTGGGAAAGTCTCCACTGAACTGCAACATTCCACTAAAGGTGATGTAAGAAACCCACACTGGATCAACTTTGTATAATAAATGCAGCAAAATGCACGTTTTGAATTGGTAATGCCCTCCTGGAGACACCCACTAATACCTGAGCCCCTTTATTATCTGGTATTTATCACTCCAGACTCCAGGGGTTCCTGAAGTCGAAGGGGGAATTCCTGTGGTGGGAAAGCAGCAGTGCCTGGCCGTGCCCAGACCCTCCAGCCAGTGCCAGAGCTGCCAGCCCCAGGCTTTGCACAGGACACACAGCACCAGGGACAAGGCGACTCTGGAACCCCTTCCTGGGGCCACGGAGCAACAGTCACGGAGAAGGGCAAGTAAAAGGGTTCTTAGCAAGCCTTTCAAAAGAAATCCCTGCTCCTGAAGCAATGTAACGGGCACCTATTAGCCCAGCAGTTTCAGCACCTTTAACCATTTGATTCAATAAATGAATGAATGAAAATCCCTCCATCCGTTATCGGGCGTGTTTAGAAAAGGCCTTTGGCCGATCCAGGTAAGGTTAGAGCCAGGAATTCCCTTTCCTCTGAAATTTGGGGATGTGCTTTCCAGTGACCAGGTTTTCCTGCCTCACCTGGACTTGGGAAAGCAGGTGTGGACTGCAGGATAAACACCTTTAAAGCACCGTTCTCAAGAATAGCATTTTTACTCTGTAATTAATTAAGGCAAGCCACGATTCATTCCAAATGGAATATTAAATCCTTTTCTGCCTTCCACATAAATCAAACTTTGCCAAGGCATCCAGCACTGAAATAAAATCAGCCCTGCACAATCCAATTAATGCTCGGATTGCTGGGATTTTAATTCTGGAAGGACCCAGGACCAAACATTATTGATTCCAGCCCAGGCTTAAAAGCAGTTTTTGCTTTGAAATAAACCCAAAATAACTTATGTTCCTCTTTAATCTTCCGGTGCAAATGACCCAGGTTTTAGGTACAAAAATTACATGTATTTCTGAAATGCAGCTCTAAATATTTATGATGAATCCCAAAATTTAATCAATAAAAATGGAATATTTCAGAGTCTCTCCTTATAGACACAAATAGGTTCTTAAAGGAAAAGAAAATAATTAAATAACCTGTACTGAGGAATTAATTGGGGGATTTTAGGCCAGACTCTGGCACTCAGAAAGCATTTACCTGGGAAAATATTAATATTTTCCC
>VZSE01002389.1:0-47121 GCA_013398275.1 Promerops cafer | reverse complement strand
GCGCTTTTTTTATATATGTTTTTTTTTTTATTTTATTTTTTAAATTTAGTAACTCGTCTTGAATTGCGATTATAATCATGGCAGGCCTGTGGCTTTCTTCGGGTTGCTTCAGTGGAAGCTTGTGTCCTCTGCCCTGATTTCCAGCCCTCCGCTAAGGCAGAGCTGTACCTTAGGATGCAGCAAGGCTCTCCATGACAAGAGGTGGCAATCGCTCCTTCCAAATTAAAAAAAAAAAAAAAAACAAACCAAAACCAACCAACCAAAACCCACCATTTTTTTTCCCGGTGAACTGCACGAGGCTGTGTCACAAACGAGAGTGCATCGGGTCTCATCGAGGAGGATTGTATAGAATACTTACTCTGGAATAAGTAATTGGCGTGCAATTACGGCTAATGAGGCAAAACCCGGTGTGTAGTTTTGGTGGCCTTCGGAACAGATGTGCTGGAGCAGCGTCAGGCAGATGTTTAGCTTGGAATGCCCTGCAGGGCTCGTGGTGGGTTGGGGCTCTGCTGTGGACAGGGTCTTGCTCCGTGGTGGGGAAAGATTGGTGCTGTGGGGAAGATTTTGGGGCAGGAACTTTGCTGAGAAGTTGGAAAACCGAATATTGGCAGTAGTGCTCAGAGCTGGACTTCTTCCTATGGAGAGATGTTTCTGTTCTGCAACGGGATTAGGTGGAAATTTATTGGGTTTTGGAGCAATTACATTCAGGTCTGAGCAAGTGCTCCAAATAAATCCAGTTTTTGAGCAGGATCAAAGCTGATAAAAGCTGTAGCTAGTACAGAGCTCTTACTTTTGCATTGAGCCTTGGCCTAAAATTTTGGTGGCTTTAAAGCAACCTGAAAGGTTCTGGACTTTAGCAAGTGTCTGCTTAGCTTTTAGTTAAAAATCCAGCAGCTCTGGTTCATTATTCTTGTGTTATGCTTGTGATAAAAATACTTGTAGGCCTGGATTTTTAGGTGTTTGCACTTCGTGATTTTGTTGGCTTTTGGGGTTATGGAAAGAGTTAAGTGGTAGCAAAACCAAAAGGTTTTGCCTTCACAGTTGAAGAGTTTGGTGTTTCAGGTATCTTTGCCCAGATGTGCGCTTGGTAGGGAGAGATATTTTGACCCAAACACATCTTTTTAACTGATCATGTGCTCCCAGCAAGAAAATTAGTGAATGCTGAACCTCGACTTTCTTGCTCAAGTTTGCCTAATGATGTGTCAAATGGAACTGATTGCTTATTTTAAATTTTTATTCTTAGACTTCTGTGTTAGATGAGGACATTACACTGGGCTTAGGCTGGAGTTTCTAAAAGGAACAGCTGGCTGCAGTTCTGCCATGAAATTTATGGAAAAGATGGTATGGTTTCTTTAGTGATTAAAAAAATACCATAGGAAGAAGTGGTTTTTTTGGTAACTGCACATTTTGAACAGATAATTAATAAATGAAGACTTCTGTCTGTGCCGTGCCATGGCTTTGCTTGAAGGCTGGTGTTGCTGCAGAAGTGAAAGTTGAATTTTTTTAAATCACTTTATGTGGGCTTCTTTTTGCAGGGCTCCGCTGGAATTGTTGCTCACCATTCCTGTACCTGGGAAATAACCTATTTATTCCTTAGCTCTCCAGCCATGTGATATTAAGGGAAAAAAAGAGGAAATGTGGATCCCAAGTGAGCTGTTCAATAAGGCATGGCAGGAGGTGTTAGAGATGCCTGGTTAGTTCAGGGTAGCCTCTGTCCAGCTGAAAGGGAAAGGCAGCCAGGAGTTGGGCAGCCCAGTGATTTGGGCATTTGGCTGGGATATGGGAAAGGGAGGTGTGGGTTCCTCCTGCAGCTCCAGAACACTCAGCAGCTGGTGCTCACCTGGGCTGTGGAGCTGGGGAGTGGAAGGAGTTGCAGTGAGGTGCCTGTGTTCTGTGCTCTGCCCTTCTCTGAGGGAGGCTTCCTGTCTTGGTGTCCCGTGTGGCCAGAGCCTTTTGGGCGTGGATATGATCCAAAGGCCTTGCAGGAGCTCCTGGGTGCTGAAGGCAGGCTGGGTGAGGTGCTGGAGTGCCAAAATCCTTGGTTGGGCTGTGTCAGATCCTTTTGAAAGTGATCTTGATGTATGGGCGCTACAGGATGTTGTGCTTGGAACTCTCAGTTCCTGAGGAGTTGGTTAAGAATCCTTGGGTGTGTAATGTGGGATTTCAGCAAAGGGAGATAGCATCTTCGCAAAAATCAGTGCAGAGTATGAAAATGGGCCTGTATGTCTTCAAAAACCACACTGCTACTGCTTTTCATCTAATGAGATGTTCTCTCTGAGCAGTCTTTATACATGTCTTGGAAAAAAATATTTTGAACTTAGAAGAAGAAAGGGTTTTATAGTAGAGACATTAAATCAGCTGTTTAATACTTCAGATATTTCTCACTGGTTTATTTGGGTTTCTAATTAATTTCTGCAGTATTGGATACTTTTGGGTGCACATAGGTGAGAAGGAAAGTCTGGATTCATGTCTTTCTTCTCTGATGGTTGCATTTCTTGATGCTGCAAGCACCAGAATGTTTTCTGAGGTGCTCTGTGTGTTATTTCTGAAATTGTGCAGCTTGGTGATGCCCCCTTTACAGCAAGGAACAGCAGAGGGAAAACCCTTCCATGCAGCAGTGCATGGATTGCCTGTTTCTTAAGAGCTCTGTGTGCAACTGAGTTTAGCAAGTGGGGAAAAAATCGTGCAACTGCTTCTTGTGCCCGTCCTAGCTCGGGTTAAACTTTGTCTCGTGTCCCCAGGCCTTCTGGTAGGGGTGAAAACGGGCAGCTAGGCTGAGCCCAGGGCTTGACTGAAGCATGTGGAGCTCGTGACCTACATAGTGGTACAAACTGCAGCAACATTCAGGCGAGATGAGATGTTGGGTGCAGTTTACACGTCTCACACGTCGTTTGTCTCGTGGAATGAAAGGCAGGGAATGCTGAAATTGCAGGAGGAAGCTGCTCAGAATCTCTTACTGCTTTATGTTATTTGCAGTCCTAAGGCTCTTTGCATTTTTAATGAAATTTTAAATTATGGGACTTGACTCAAAATGGCTCAGCTTCCAGGAAAAAAAAAAAGTGAATTAGTGGCATGAGGTCCATACCGTGTTTAAAAATAGAGCCCGAGCTGGAAATGCCATTTGTTTAAAAGACTTGGTCTCATTTTAAAATTGAAGTTTGTTAGAGGTTTTGTAACGAGTTTGTGTTGCACACAAGCACGGGGAGGGTTTAGAAGAAACTAGAAGAGACCAACTGGCAATGCATTTTATTGGTGGGAAAGTATTTCTTTGTTCTGAAGTAAACCATGTTACTTAGCAGTGTTTAGAGCCCGGCAGACTCATTTTGCTTCTGGAGCCTGGGATGATGTTGGGTTTTGGACAAGATTAGTGCCAGTTTTGCTGTGAATTCATCTCAGAAGTCTGTTAGCATATGCAGCACTCCAGCAGCCCTGCTGGCTGGGGACTCCTCAGAGTTTCACTTCCCTGCTTGCTACAGGATGTGTTTGGTCCCAGGAAGATTGCTCTTTCTGTGCTTTGCAAGGATGAGGGGTTTGGACCTGTCCAGATGGAGAAAGCAAGGTGGTGACTGCTGCAAATGTGCTCCTGCATTTTCTCTTCTGGGGTTAGCATGGGCTAGGTCGTTTACTGCTCCTCACAACCCAGAAAACCCCAAACCCTGTGACATACTGCCATGGTTGTGTGGGCAGCTGAAGCCTTCAAACCCCTGGCTGCAGCAGGTGCTGTGTGGTGCAGTGCCATCCAGAGTCACCTAGCCCCTTCCTGCTCTGCTTTTTCACTGCTGTTGTTCAGAAAGGGACTCAGAGGAAGCCTTCACAAATTACAGCTTGTCTCTTTGCACTTGGTTAAATGTAGTGCAGGATTCTTAGGGACACGCTTCAGCTTGGATCATCAGAAATTTTCAGTGCATGTGGAGATTGTTTGCACAAGCTGAACTCCAAATAAAAAAATACCTGCCTGTGCACACTTTTAAGTGGACAGAAGCTGCTGAAGCAGTGGCTCTGTGTTCTTCTCAAGGTGGGCAGAGAAATGAGTGGAGCCTGCATAGTATTTCTTATATGGTGACCTCTTAGAAAATGCCCAGCCAAAGTGCTTAGTAATTGGAGCCTGGCTTTAAGCTCAGCTAGGTGTATGAAGTCTGCAGAACATCCAAAGCTTTGCTGTTGAACGTGAAGAGGGTAAGGCTGAATCAAGTGCCAGCTTTGCTAGGACCAGCACTGGGTCTGAGTGTTTGTTTTTTAAGGAAAAATCCAAGTTTCCTCTTGCTTACGCTAAGACCAATGAGGTGTTGGCACTTGAGGAGTTACTTTGTGGGGTTTGCTCGGTGAGGACAGGTCTGTCACTGTTGAGGACTTGTGAAAATCCCACCCCACGTTTACTCAGTGTGGTTGCCTGGCCAGCACCAACACTGGGTCCAGATGGACTCTTGGAGGGTGGTGAATTTTGGAAATGCATCTTTCTAGGAATCTGTGCTACTCAGGAAGGCCTTTCTGTCCACGGGATCATTCCATCTGCCTTCCACTGACCTGGGAGAGGATGTAGCCTTGAGTGTGGAGCTTATGCAACACTGGAGCTGCTGTTGCTGCTGCAGTATAACACATGCACAGAGATTAGTTGACTCTTGATAACTGCTGGGCTGGGGCTGGCAGATTTCTTTGGGACAAAATTCCTGTTGCTGCACTTAAGACACCAAGAAGAACTTGCTTGTCTTACCAAAGTGTTCTGGAGCACGGTGACTGCTGTAGAGACAGTGAGTATTGATACCTTAAAACACTGTGTAGAGGAGTACAGAATTGTCTGAATTTTCTCCCAGAAGAGAGGTGGCTTTATCTTCCATTCTCTTCCTCTTGGGTGGGTTTGGATGCCTAATTCCTCTTTGTTGTGGAAATATAATTTATTCGGTAATAATATGGCTGAAAGGATGTTGTGTTGAAACCCCCCTGTGCTAAAAAGCATAAAGCCAAAACTAAACTTCAGGGAGTACAAATAGAAAGTTGAAATTTTATATGTAAAGCTTCTGTCCTCCAAGTTTTTGCTGGTTGTGAATTGCTGAATAGTTCCTTAAATGAAATTATATTTTTAATGGATTAATGTTGTTGCCATATTAATGCTGCATAAGCTGACAAATTATACCCTGGTACCTTAGCCAGAGTCTTCCCCTACAACAGGTTTAAACATGAAAATGGTTGTTGTATAATGATTTAAAGGACAATTGTTGTGTTCTGAGAAACTGGAAGAGAAGGGAGGGAATAGGCAGCTGAGCTGTCAAATCCCTTAATTACATTAGAGACCAAAGATACTGTCATTTCTCATAACTAACTCCCTTCCAAAGCCCAGCTCCTTTCTAGTTTGGAGCAACTCAGAGCTCTGTGTGATTTTTATTCATTTACTGTGCCTGATACAGGGTGGATGTTGAAGGTTAATTTATCGCATGGCTTTTTCAAGGAGGAAAGTAGGATATAGCCTGGAGTTGTTTATAGTAATTCCTGGATATGCCCTGTGCCTCATCTTAAATCCTAGGGGAGGTGTGGGCTCCTTTGATTTGGTACTTGGGTGAAGGTTTTTTGAGATTAAAGCTGTGCAAGTTTGTGCTTTCCTGTGAGTTACTGGAATGGCCATTTCTGGGCTGTAAGAAGGGAGTTTATTTGGAAGTGTGTGGCCCTGTAGAGCAGGATGTCTTCTGAAACATGGTTTATTTGTGGGTGGTTGAGTCTCCTTTGGGTTCTGTTAGTTCTTGGATGTGTCTTAGGCCCAGGTTGATATTTCAGATGTAAACAAATCCTCGTTCCAGTTTCTAATTCAAGCCAGCATCCTCTCTGCTCCTGTCGTCATCTGCCTCGTTTGCTGTCTTGCCTGTGAGGCCCTGGAAAAAAAAAAAAAAAGGCATTTTTGTAGAATGGAAGTAAATAATTGTGCAATTAGGCCCTGTATCATGCTGCATAAATCTAGGTTATCTTAATAACGATTCTTAGGCTATGTAGCTCAAGTGGTGGCTCTGTGATTCAAATGGTAATTGACTGTGCAGCTAAAAAAATTAAACTCAACTGTTCTGTGTTTGGGATGATGACTATTGCAAAAGCTGGCATTGTTCCCTTTAAAGATGAACTCCCAGCTCCACAGCCCCAGCGTGCAGCAGTGCAGAAAAACTGCTTAATATCCAGTTTTTTGTAGTGAAGTGCTTAAGAAATGTCTTTATAAACTTAATTCTGCCTTTGTGGAGCTGTAGTATAATAGCTTTTAATTGCATGATTAATTTTCTTAGAGGCCTCTGCTTAATTCATTGCATTGCCTGAGTATATATCGGGCTACAACTGAAGAGTTGTGTATTTTCTGTTCTTTCATTTCTTGTGTGGGTGAGTTAACATTTTTTAACATTCAGAGGAGGGAAACACCAGATCTCATTCGGATAAAATTATCTACTTTGGGGCTTATTCTTTGAGTAATGGTTTATTAAAATGGCCTTGTGCCTTGTTTTGCCACTCACCTTTCTCTTCTTTCTGATCTACCCCCCACACATTAAGGTCTGATAAATCCATGCAAACCCTACTTTTTGTAGTTTCTGTTCTATGAAGGCTTTTTAGTGTGCTGTATTTGTCCTCCAGCCCGATAGCTATTTTAAATTCCCTTGTCTCTGAAAGTTTTGGATGTTCTTTCAGGCTTGCAAAAAGTTGAGTCTGAGCCATTTTTCACTTCCTGTCAGTAAATATCAAAGTAGTGACTCTTCTGTGCTGGCTTCTCTTTACTGAATAAAATTCCTGTGTTTTTCTGGGGGTGTTTGAGGTTAGGACATGCTTAAGTACACAGTGGTGGTTCAGGGAGATCCTGCAAAGTGGGGAACACACGGTGGCACCTCATAGCTCTGCTTGAAAGAGCTGACACTCAGTCGGGTTTGTGGTTAAAATAGGTCAGTTTGGCACTTAAAAACTCCACTTGAGGTGTGCTGCCAGCTTCTGACAGCACTGCTTCCTCTGGAGAGGATCTGCTCAGGCCCTGTCTTGCCTCGTGTGCACACCTGGATGTGGCACCAGATGCTCTGGCTTGGGTGACAGGGTGGGGATCAGTCACAGGTTGGATTTGGTGATCCCAGAGAATTTTCCAGCCTCAGTGATCCTGGGATTCTGCACCGTCCTCCTTGGGCCACCGTGTGTTGTTGCAGCTTGTTGGGATGCCAGGCTGGCTATGGGAAAGATGGGATGTGGCCTCTTCCAAAATGTCAGCAGAAACAAAAGAACTTTCTTTACTGGACCTGTGCATGTTTCCCTCTGGAAATCTGTAGGGATTGTAGGTCTGGACTTGGGGTTGAGTTAGGGACTTGAGGCCCAATCTCTGCCTTCCCAGCTGAAGAGTTCTGTCAGGCTTGGTATCAGTAACACAGAGTCTGATGCATCATTTGTTATGTTCCCCTTTGCTCGTAGCTCTTTTTGAATGGGAAGGGCAGCTTTTCTGTGTCCTTTAATAAGGTTTTATTTTTTATTATTTTAGAGGGGTTTCGTGAGTCAGAAGGGATTCACAAGGATCATCAAAGTCCAGCTCCTGGCCTTTCACAGGACACCCCAACGATCCCACCCTGTCCCTAAGAGCATTGTCCAATCAGCTCTTGCAGCTCTACACAAGAGCTCATGTTTCCTTTACTCTCTGCACGCTTTGTATCTTTATTTATGATTCCAGACCATTTTGAAATGGAAGTTTCAGGTGCCTTTTTCTCAGCCTTTGTCAGTACGAGCTGTTCTCTAGAGTAGCCATCATCTTTCATGCCTTTGTTACCATTTTTTTCATTTATGCTGTGAGGTCTGTGGCGTTTTTTTCCCCCCAGTTTTAACATGACCCCGTTAGCTCTTCAGCAAAACCTCCATATGGCTGAGAGTTCCTGGACACATTTCCTGCACCTCACAGATGAAGGGAGAGACTCTTGCTCTGGGATGACTTCCCAAATGCAATATAATAAGCAGGTCCAGAAGTGAGTTGTGGATGTGGACAACCTGGCATATCCTCCTGAGGCATCTTCTGATTTATTTCTTTTTGCTGTGGGAATTTGAGTTCCCCTCCAGACCTGCTGTCAGCCCATGACCTCAAGTGGACAGGTTTGCCTCCTGGATATGAAGGAGTTGCAGTTATTCCTTATCTGGGTTGTTGCATTTAAATTGCAGGCTGAAATCTTAAAAAATGGGAAGAAAAGAGTCCTTGTTGGAATATGGAACATCAAGGGGTTAAATGGATTTCTTCTAAAGGATAAAATGTTTCAGCCACATCTGAGTTGGTCCCTTTGCTTGCTGTTGAAGGCACAGATGGTAGAGTTGACAAGTGCAGCTGGCTGGCTACAAGGAATCCTCCTTTCCTCTGAAGAACTTTCTTCCTGCTCATTTCCTCTACACTTCCTTGTGATCCAGGCTCATAGAAAAATACTAAACTGGTTTTGCTTTTCATGCTGGCTGCTGGAAATGCTGCCTGTTAAATAAAGAAGACACTCACGGGTACAGCTTAAACAGCATGTATGTCAGGAAAACCTTCTAGATTTGTCTGGGTATATTTTCCTATGTCCTTTTCTCTTTTGTTGTTGGGATGCTGTCAAGCAAATGGCACTAATAAGAGCTTGGCCATTTGTCAGGGCTCTTAAATCTGTTTGAGGATGGAGTGTGGACACTTCTTGTAACACTCCCCCCATAGCTCCAGGCTGTCAAGCTGTTGAACAGTTAGAGCAGTGCTGGTTGTTTTCTGCCTTGCAGTTGCTCTGTGGACTTGTTTAAGCTGGGCTTAAAGGGCTGGAGGTCACCAGGCGACCGTTTCGGCGCTGGCAGGCCCAGCTGCGCCGCCAGACCGCCTCACACGGCTCCTGCAGCCAGGGCTCCTGAAAACTGCAGGCAAATTCAGACAACAAAGCAGCTCTGGGAGCCCTCAGAGCCACGCTGTGCCTCTGCTCCCGGCCTTTGCTGTCAGCTGGGAGCTGGCAGTGCCAGCTTGGCCACCCCGCGCCGGCGGCTGGGTGCCCTGGCAGGCAGGAGGGTGAGGGCTGACACGGAGCAGAGCCGGCGGCCCATGAGGAGTGGGCTGGTGGGGAGCAGATCAAAGCAAGGCCAAACCTCCCCTGCCTGAACTGGAAGTGGAAATTAGCATTCCTGGCCGTGGTGAAGCACCTTTCAGGCTGTAGATTCCCCAGTTTCAGGCTGGTTTTTGTTAAATGGAACTCGAGTTTGGGAGCTGGAAGCTGAGGGTTGGGAGAAATGGACTGTTGTTGTTTTATTTGCAGGTGTCAGGTTCAGGGTGTACAGGAAGGTTTTTAGCTCCAGAGCACAACTTGAACAGCCCCATCATTCACAGCTTCAGGAATACTCAGCTTCTTTGAAATTTCCTTTCCAAAGAAAGATGAAATCTAATGCTTGGTAGGTCTTCCTGAGGCCTTTGATTCACAGAATCCCAAAATGGTTTGGGCTGGAAGGAACCTGAAAGCTCATTCAGTTCCACCCCCTGCTGTGCGCTGGGACACCTTCCATGATGCCAGGTCTCTCCAAGCCCTGTCCATCCTGACCTTGGGCACTTCCAGGGATCCAGGGGCAGCCCCAGCTTCTCTGGGCACTCTGTGCCAGGGCCTGCCCACCTTCTTAGGGAAGGATTTCTTCCCAATATCCAATATAAACCTACTGTCTGTCAGTGCGAAGCTATTCCCTCTTCTCCTCTTGTTCCAGGCCCTTGTAAATAATAAATATTTGTAAAATTGCAAAGGGCTATGAGTTTTAAAGTTCTTTTTCATTTGTGTTTTGACGTAAAACCTGTCTCAGTGTTGGGTTTAAAAAGCTGTGTGTAAATTCTGAAGCACTGCATGCTCTGGCCTGCCTGTAAAATAGGAGATGAGGTCATTTGCTTTTTGTTTTCCTGTTGTAGCCACCTTAATGAGTGGAGTGAGGATCAGGGGTTAAATACTTGGAAATACAGGACTTGAGAAAACCACTGAGACATTCTAATGATGTTACAGTTACTAACTGGCAAGGTTGATCATTGCAGGAAAAGCTGCAGCTGTTGGTTTTTGCAGCTTCCTTGTGACTGTTTAAGAATTAAGAATTGGTAAATGTTTTGCTGTGCTTTTTTGGCCACCTTCCATTATTAGGAAAAAGTCTGAATTTGTGAGCAAAATCAGTTACAGGACCAACATGAGTAATTTACTTTTATATCTCCATGTATGTAAAAAATTGCAAGTGTATACTGCATATTCTTTAATTTGGTCTTGGCATGATGTGAATATATAGACATCTATTTTTGAAAGTGATTATAACAGCTGATTTGCATAATGATCCAGGATTTTTCTCATAGCAACTGGAAAGACTGTCATCTTCAGCAATGTGGGAATGATTTCAGGCTTTAAGGAGAGTGTTTTGTTCAGGCTGTGAGCAGCATTAGAGCAAAGGCATTTCTGCAGTGGCACATGGGTTATTTGCATTGGTCTGGTTTCAGCATTGAAGAAGCAGCATTGTGGCATTGGGTGATTGAGCAGATAATGAGGTGTTGTGATTTGAAGGTTCCTTGGGCACAGCACAGTGTTGTCTTGGCTCCTTTGCAAGTGGAGTTCTGTAGCTGGTGACAAGAACTCGAGTGGAGAACGATGTTCAGGTCTTCTGCCTTGTGTGCCATGGGGCACCAGAGGAGAGAAAAGGTGGAAAGCTGCCAGGGAGTGTCCAAAGGAGGGACCCGGGGATGGGGAGGGGTCTGGAGGGGCCGTGTGAAGAGCAGCTGGGGGCACTGGGTGTGTTCAGCTGGAGGGGACTGAGGTCACACCTCACCAAGGGCTGCAGCTCCCAGCTCTGCTCTCTGGGCCAGGGACAGGACCCGGGAGCAGCTGGAGCTGTGCCGGGAGGGTTTAGGGTGGGATCAGGGAAAGGTTCTCCCCCAGAGGGTGCTGGCACTGCCCAGGCTGCCCAGGGCATGGGCACGGCCCCGAGGCTGCCAGAGCTCCAGGAGCCTCTGGACAGCGCCCCAGGGTGCACAGGGGGGATTGCTGGGGGTCTGGGCAGGGCCAGGGGCTGCACTGGGTGATCCTTGGAGATCTCTTCCAGCTCAGGATGTTTGTGGTTCTGTGATCATGAGTCTGTCCATGGTAATTTTTTTTTATTATCAGCATTAACTAAAATCCCAGTTTCCCTGTTTACAAGACTGAGAAAGGAATGGGTACTTCAAAAACTGTTAGAACCATTTTTGGGAATGAGTATCTTAGGAAAGAGCTACTCTGGCAAAATGTGGTGGGATTTATGTTATGCTTTGTAGAAAGCCCATTTCAAATCCTTGTGGGTTCCTTCCAACTCAGCATATCCTATGAAATTTTGGTAGTTACACCACTTGGGTTGACTTTGTTTTTGCATGTGTTGAACAGCCTGAGTAAATGACTGAGGCTTTTTCCATTTTTGTTTTCCTGTCTTAAAAAAAAAAAAGCTTGGAATTGATAATGAGCTTGTTGCATGTTTTAAATGATCAGTTCTCCCAGATTTCTAAAATTAGCAGTATGATTACCAATTTCATGATGACTCAGAGTTCTTCCTTTGAATGGAAGCCCAGCTTCCCAAGCTCCTGTGTAAGAAATCTCTTCTTCGTAGTCAATATCTTAATTTCAGCTTTGGAAATCAATGTTAAATGAAGTGAGGTGTGAAAAGGGGTGTCTGTGAGGCTGGTGAGAGCAGAGCCTGCTGAAGGTGATGCTCAGTGGATGGTAGCTCCTGAGCTGGTCCTTGCAATGATCAGGGGCTGTCCCTGTCCCTGAAGAGGAGTTTCATTCCCCAGCATGAGGATAAAAACAGGCTGGGAGGGATGCAGGAACAACCATCCCCTTCACTTGCTGCAGATCTTGGGGTGTCTTTTCACAGGATGGGTGGATGGAGTTGGCTTTATGACAGCTTTTCCATTTCAGTGATGAAACTTCTGTTTCTGCTCAGAGATTTAATTCATCTGTGCAAACAGCAGCACCACTTCCATTCTGTTCTTCCATCCTAGTGCTCCCTAAAGCAAAGGCATTCTTCAGTTGTTTGAACCACCACAGGAGCTTCAGAGGAGCACCTGGAGCCTCTTCCAGGTTGCCAGAGCTCCAGGAGTGTTTGGATAATGCTCTCAGGGTGCACAGGGTGGGATTGTTGTGCAGGGCCGGGGTTGGGCTGGATGATCCCTGTGGTCCCTGCCAGCTCGGGACATTTGATGGTTCTGCAGCTCTTCACTGTGCTGTCAGGAGCATGTACTGAGAAGACCCCAAATTCTGTTTCTCAGCAGTAAGAATGGGTTTGTCCTTGCTGCTCCGTGCTTTGCTGGGGAGCAGATGGAGCCTGGTGCCTGGAAGGGCGTCGCTGGGGCCGTGTCCTTTGGCACCAGCCCTGTGCAGACACCAGGGTGAGTCAGCAGTGGCTGGGCACTGCATTCCAGTCTAATGCTTTGAGATAATCACTGAGGTGCTTCAGGACGATTATATTTAGGTGGGGGAGATGGTCGGCTTGCCTGTTTAAAAAAATAATTGTGTTTTTCTAAAAACAACCCTTCCTCCCCACTAGGCTCACCGTTGGATATTTAATTTTGAGCAACACTTGGGGCTTTGTGCTGTCAGGTTGCAAAGCCCCAGATCACACAAAACACTTTCAGTGAATCAGCATCACAGGCTCACAGAATGGCTGGGGTTGGAAGGGACCTCTGGAGATCATCCAGTCCAACCCCCTCTCCNCCAGTCCAACTCCCTCTCCAGGCAGGGTCGCCTGGAGCAGGTGACACAGGAGCACTTCCAGGTGGGCTTGGAATGAACCCAGAGAGAGAGAGACTCCACAGCCTCCCTGGGCAGCTGTTCCTGTGCTCCATTACCCTCCAGGGAAGTTGTTCTTCCTCATGTCGAGGTGGCCTCAGTAAATAGATTCATATTTCCCCCATTTGAAGTAGTTTTTCATTGTCTTTCCTTACTGGCATATTGGGGAACACCTTTTGCAATTCCCACTTTCAGTTTAAAAAGTAAAAATAATTGTAATGGTCACAGAGTCATGGAATGGTTTAAGGGACCTTGAAGCCCATCCAGTGCCCTGGGCAGGGACACCTTCAGCCATCCCAGGCTGCTCCAAGGCCTGTCCAGGCGCTGCCAGGGGCGATGCACGGTTGCCAGCGATTCCTGGTTGCCAGTCAGAGGCTGGTCTGATCCCAGAGGGCTCTCCCAGCGTGCTGGGTGCTGGGAGCCAGTCCTGCAGCAGTGTGGGAGCAGGAATGGCTGTGAGCTGTGCCCTTGAGCGAGGGAGGGGAGCCGGGAGAGCCGCGAGCCGAGCGGGAATCGCGCTTCCAGCAGCCTGGGAGCGCCCCGGTTATTTTGGAACTCCCATCTCTCTGTGCCTGCGCTTGGAGGCTTTGGTGTTTGGAGCAGTGTGAGCAGGCTGGGAACGCTGCTGAGATGTTCTGTTCCCTTGGCTCGGGGGGTGTGTCTGCCTCGCTCCCATCTCACACCAGCTGGGAATCCTGGAAAGTATCTCCTGCCTCAGCCCCTGGCAGAGGAGAAGCGTCTGAACATCACCCGCGGGCTGCAGTGCCTGAACAAATGGAGGAAAGCTCTTGATTGCAAATAGAAACGTGAGCAAGTCGCTCCCAGTTCCCTGAGGTTTGGGCATCTGTCCCATGGGTGATACTGTAGCTGAAACTGAGTTTTGTTTTGATGTGTCAAAATGAAATTGGCTTGCCCCTGTTGCCAGCGTGAGGGCTTGTCTTCTCCGAGAAGTGCTGTGGAAAGCAGGCTGATATACTGGATTATTGATTTATGGTTTGTGTGGCCCTGCTGCTCAGAGCAGGATGCAGGAGGACAGGCTTTGGAGGATAAATGCTGGAACTGAGAGTAGGGAGGAATCAGGCTGAAACTTGGAAGGAGGGAGTGATGGGGGTGTATTAGCCAGGTAATTCACAGTTAATATAATATAGAACCAGTTTCTTCTGCTTATGGCAAGGAATAACTGGTAAAACAGTGAAGACATTGCTAACTAGATCACACCTTTTGTTAATTAAAGAGATGTGAACTGCTTGTTGAGTAAAATAGATCAGAGGGAAATTCAAAGTTTGTGATTTGAGGTTATCCCAAGCTCTGTAAGTTAAGCACTTTAATGTTTGGTTGGTTTTTTTCCCCCCCAATATGTGTTTAGTGTTTAGGCAAGTACAGAATAACCTGGAAACCAGACACAAACCTGTTTCAATGTTTGTATTCAAAGCAGCCACAAATATTTATTTGGCTTACTCCTAAGCTTTTTCATATTTTTCTCTTTGTCTCTGCAAATGATCTGTTGAATGGCCCAAGCAGACCAATGCCTATTAATACTTGGATTACAACACAGTAAATGCTAATTTTTTTTTTTTTTCCAAGAGTACAAAACATTATTTCCGTGTATTCAGTTGCTGATGTTTTTCTGAAGCCTTGCAGTTAATGGTGTTAATGCAGAGCTTGGTCTGTGCTGCTCTGCTCTGAGGACTTGTGGGAATTTTGCAAGGGTGGAGTAGTTTGTGTCCTACTTCAAGCTTTTCTTTGTGCACAAGTAACTGGAATTTTAGGATCTTGGAAGCCAGTGCAGTATCTCCCATTCTGATGTGATTATTCTTTGGACCTTTGGTATATTTCTATGAAAATAAAAATGAGTCTAAAAGGGTGGGATAATTTAGATTGAGAGGGCCCTCTGGAAATCACCTCCTCCAGCCCCCCTTTTTAAAGCAGGGCCAGCTTCAAACATATCATGCTTTGTTCTTGCTCCTTCTAAAATTAGTTTGAGGAGGAGTATGTTAATGTGGCAGGGTATGGGCTGTTTCGAGCTGCTGCTTTCATTTCTGGTTCACTCTTCAGCTGAGCTTTTTCACTACATTATCATTCCTAATAATGCTCTAAACTTGGGAGGACTTTGTTTTCTAGAACTGTGTTTAAAAAAATCCATATATCATTTCACCACAGGGAAAATAAATACCAGTAATTTCCTAGCAGTTGTGAGTTCTTTACTACATCAACTCTAAATGTAAACTTAACATTTTCTTATTTGCCCTTTTTCCTTAGCATTGATTTGTTTGGCTAAGAGGTACTTTTCTTAAATTCTTTTATCCTGGGTTGCTTTTGGCAAGTGAATTGCAGGTAGTTCAGAATAAGAAATGAGAATATTTGTTCAGAATTGGGTAAGTGTTGGGGTTTTATAAGGTATATAATCCTTTTCAGATCTGCACATTCCCACCTATTGCATGCCATGTGTTGAGTTGTTGCTCTGATTTGGGTACAGCTACACGTTTGATTAATATCCATTTAATGCTTTTGTAGACATTTCACATGCTTTAGAAATATTTCCATAACTTGCCTATTCAGATATTTATCCAAACATAATTGCCATGGGCTTTCCTGCAGAGAGGCTTGAAGGAGTGTACCGGAACAACATTGATGATGTAGTAAGGTAAGGCTTTATTTTTCTTTTCCTTAACTTATAAAACTTTGAGTAATCTTTTCTACACTCATTTATGTCCTGCTGAGGAAAGGCTGTGTGTTCTGACTTGCAGAAATGCTGAGGTTTTTTGCATCTAGTAGATGTTGCCTTAATAGCTTTCCTGAAAAATGTTAGAAACAACAAAAAATGGCCAGGCTGCTGTTCTGGGTTGATCTCAAATGCATATAATCTGCTTTTTTAGTGGGAAAATTTGACTTCAGGAAGTGATTTTGGAATAAAAAGAGGTTATTTACTTATAGAAAGACCTCAGTCCAATGCCTCTCTTCAGTGTCTAGAGTTTCCTTAGGTAACTGATGGTATTTCAGGATAAGTTTGCCCTTATCCTTTCTCCAATCGATAAATGCTTGCTAAGTAAATTTTGATTTCAAATAGTAAATTGAAATTTTGATTTCAAATAGGTGACTTTAAAGAAAGGCTTTTACATTTGGTTGTGTTGAATAATTATGACGAGGAGAAAGATGACCTAAAATCTGTTACTGCTGGTAAAAAAACTCCTATAGGTTGTCATTTTTAATTCAAATAAAGTCATTACTCTGAACTGCTGGCTACGATGGAGGAAGAGGTGGGGAGTGCTGTAGGAACACTGTTGTAATTCATTTAGTTAAAACCCTACCTGGAGAGTTTGAGAGGTTGCATTAAAAACTAAACACTTGGTAGAAGCTGCCAAAAGTTTGTGGTTTTAGGATGAAAAGTTGTGACATTTGTGAGGCCGTGGTGCTTTAGAGATCATTTGAAGGCACGAGCTCAGTAACTCTGTGAGAGAGTGGGCCTTTGGGGCAGGGGATCTTGCAGGAGGGTTTTCAGGGGAGGTAGGGGGTGTGTCAGGGTAGGAGCTGCTGCTCCCAGCTGTGGGGTGCCAGGGGAGTGTCTGAGTTGCACAGTGTTCCCACACAGCATCCCTGTGCCTGAGCTTGGGAGACGTGGGTTTGATGGAGGGAGCACTCGGTGGGTGCAGGGCAGGCTGGAGGGCTGCAGGCAAAGTGCTGTGGGAACAGCTCGAGCTCCTGGAGAGCAGTGACAGCAGGGTCACCCAGGGGCTGCTGCTGCTCAGCAGCTCTGTGGGTGACGCTGGCAGAGGGATTGAGGCACCCTCAGCACATCCAGGGGTGACACCCAGCTCTGTGTGTCAGTCACGTGCTGCAGGGAAGGGATGGATCCAGAGGCACCTGGACAGGCTGGAGGGCTGAGCCTGCACCAGCCTCATGGGGTCCAGCAAAGGGAAGTGCAAGTTCTGCACCTGGCTCTGGGCAACTCCCAGGATCAGTCCAGGCTGGGGATGAGAAGGACCTGGGGGTGCTGTGGGTGAGAGCTGGGACCCAGAACCCCCCGTGCCCTGGGCTGAGCCCCCAGCGTGGGCAGCAGGGGAGGGGGGTTCTGCCCCTCTGCCCCCGTGCTCAGGTGAGACCCCACCTGGAATGCTGGTGCCTCCAACATAAGAAGGATGTGGAACTCTTAGAGCAAGTCCAGAGGAGGCCACTGAGTTGCTGATGGGGCTGGAGCCATGGCAGGGGTGGCACTGAATGGGCTTTAAGGTCTTTTCCCACCCAAACTCTTCTGGGATTCCATGATTCTACACTTGTTGGCAGGCAGGACTAGGGCTGCAGGAATTTCCGTGGGGATTGCATGCAGGTTGGTACAGAAGTGAGCTGAGCTCCTCAGTTCCCACCCTGGGAGGACTCGGCAGCCTCACCTGACAGTGCTCTGGAGGCAGTGGCTCCCTGCACAGCTGCACTCAGCTGGCTCCAGGGGCTTGGTTTTGCATGTTCCACTGTCATGACGAAAATGAGCATCCACAAATAGCACCGAGAGTGTCAGAGCCTGGAGCTGCCCTGGCTGGGGGAAGTGCAGTGCCTGTTCCCTGCTGCCCTGGTGAGAAGGGTGAGAGCTGCCCACACCAGCGAGGGCCAGCGCAGCAGGCAGGAAAGGCCCGTGGAGAGTCTGTGTGTCGGGATCCTTCACAGAGGGGCAAGGTGTGTTCTCTAACTGACACGAGAAAACACTGCTTGGAGAGGCTGGGGCTGCCCCTGCATCTCTGGCAGTGCCCAAGGCCAGGCTGGACAGGGCTGGAGCAGCCTGGGACAGTGGAGGGTGTCCCTGCCCAAGGCAAGGATGGAATTGGATGGGCTTTAAGGTCCCTCCCGAGTCACAAACTCCACCTCTCCAGCCAGCTTTCTTTCCCAGCAGTCAGAGGCACCTTTTCATGAAGCTGATGGAATATCCAGTCCCTGATGAACTCCACCTTTGAAAATTGTGGGATAGGGGCAAAGGCTGGACTTCGGATAAATCACAGAGTGCTTTAGGTTGGAACGTATTTAAAGATTATCTCCTTTCACCCCTGCCATGGGCAGGGGCACCTTCCACTGTCCCAGGCTGCTCCAAGCCCTGTCCAACCTGGCCTGGGGCACCTCCAGGGATCCAGGGGCAGCCACAGCTGCTCTGGGCACCCTCCCCACCCTCACAGCCAAGAATTTCTTCTAATATCTAATCTAACAAGGGAATAATGTAAATAAATATTGATAGGCAGGAGTCTTTGAAGGCCCTCTTCCATTCACAACATTGATTTCAGTAGCTTCTGGATGAAGGAAAATACATTTTAGTGGTTGAGTAGGTAGATATGTGTAAATTAGATTTTAGTACTGGAATGCCTATATAATTCTTAAGCTGTCCATAAACACTGATCAAAAGGAGCAGTGATCACCTAAAAGCATCATCAACCAAATTAAGATAAGCAGAGATGTAAATTAAGTGGCTGCAGGGAACTGGATGCTCAAGCATGATTCCATTAGTTGCCTTGTCTTTTTAAACAAGAACAAAATGTGATCACGCAGCATTCTGCGTGTTGCAGTCCTCATCTGCTCCACTCATCTTTTTACTGGGGAGTTTTTTCCCAAGTGCTTTTTGTGCAGAAATCCACGGTGCTCGAGCTCCTGAGCAATTGGTACCAAGCCAGGATCCAGCAGTGGGCTTTTTCTGAATAGCTGGTACCCTGACAAATTCCAGGCTAATGCTGGATGAGAAGTACAACCTGCACTGCTGGCTGTCTCCTGTGGTTGACACTTGGAGAGCTTTTGGATGGAATTTTGTCCCTTATAAAATCCTTGCCTGGAAGCTTATACTCCGCTGTGTGGATATTCCTGGAAAAGCAGAGCCAGCTCTCCTCGCTCTCTGGTGTGTGTTAACAATCAGGAACATCTCCTGAAACAAATCCCCGTGCCCAGCACCTTCCTGAGGCTCTCCAAGGCTGCCAACAGGGGCACCAGTGGGAGTCGTGGAATCTTTTTCCTGATGCACTTGGAGTTTCACACTCGGCGCTGCACAAGCAGCGTTCACATCTGTTCCCATTTTAGTGCAGGCCTTTAACCACAGAGCTGTTCTAGGTTCTTCTGGAATATTGTGACTGATAACCAGAGCTTGTTTTTGCTTGAGCTTTCCAGGATTTTAGCAGCTAGTGTTTCTTTTCAATTTGAACAGCATGTTCTGTCATGGCTAATTAAATTCCTTCTGGCTGATGTGCAGATACACACTGTTGATGATGTTAAGTGTAAACATTTGCATGTTATTTCTTCTTGCACATTGCCAGGTGACAGATCATATATAATCACAGCAGTTCTGATGAATCATGCTTGCAGTTTGGCTCGCTGAGGCTTGTATGGGAAGTTTGTGTTCCAAAGTGAGCATGGAAATGAAATGAGTGTGGAAAAGTGTAGTGGTCCTCCTTCCAAAACCCAGAATATCACTGGGGACAGACTTCAGTGGCAAATCATAAAAAACCTGGGGTTCAAGTGAATGATTCTGGCTGGAACTGGAACACAAGAGTTACTTTAACTGCTTTTCTTCCTTGTGGCAAAATATTTCACAAAGGTGATTAAATAGGAAGTGTTTACAGATACCTGGTGTGATCAATGCTTTCTGTTTGAAAACAACCACGCCTTCCTCAGCTTCTTACAGTGCTCTGCAGGTGTTTTAGGAATCAGGAGATCAGTCCATGTACAGTAAATATTTCAGTGGCAGGTCAGATCTGGGTTCTCTTAGTTACATTAGTTGTGTTATCCATGCTGCTGGATTATTTGGATGAGTGAGGTTTCCAACACGCTGCCTCCTTGATTTTTGGGGCACTGGGAATGCAGAACTGCACATGCTGGGTGCTGGGTGATGCTTTCAGGATCAGATTAAAGATGCTGAATATTATTCAATGTATATTCATGCATACTTTTTTTTTTCTCTTGAAGGTTTTTGGATTCAAAGCATAAAAACCATTACAAGATATACAATCTGTAAGTATGCTCTTAAAGATGCATTCTCCAAAATAATGACTTCTAAAAATAGCTGAGGAGTGCAAGTGGCTTGTTGCTGTCCTGAAGCAGAGCTGGAGATGTTTTGCACATTTCTTAAAACAATTAAGCCTGATTGAGAGCACTGGTACTTCATTTAGTGGAGCTGAGTGAGGTTAAATGAAATGCTGGTGTGTATTCATGTTACTTGAACGCTTTTAAATGACTTGGCATCCAGCCCATCTGGAGCTTGGGCCATGTGATTAAAAAGTGAAAAGTAATTCACAGCAGGTTTTCTGTTCATGTATTAATGTCCAATTGCCAAATGAATATTTTCCTGGTTTTTTCTCTATTTTTTTTTAATCAAACTGCATTGGTACCAAGGCTCTGTTTGCTTCCTCCCTCTTCTTGTCTGTCCCTGTTTGTTACTTGGAAAAAGCTGTTGGAGCAATTGCTGGTGGTTTCTGACTTCTCTAAGTGTAATGTTTTCCTCTGAAAATTTGGTTCTGCAGAAAGCTGTAACTGTCACAGGAGTTTTCTGGTTTTGGTTTTATTTTTTCTGTTTTTTTGTTGCTGTTCCTTCATCTAATTTATTCATTAGCTTGGCCTAATTTCATTTGTATAAATGATTTGGTGATGTCGAAGAGTCGTGGTTTTCCTACCCTTCATTTTTTTACTAAAAATCTAAGTTGAAGATTGATTCTCTGAACTGTTTCAGCTTTGTTCTTTTTTTAATGAATATTTTTAAATACCTACAGTTAATAGAAAAATTACTCTTGTACTGAAATCTAGGCAATGCATGACATTGTAATCTGTCAGTCATTAAAACAAATATTTAAAAATAAGGATTTAAATCTGCCTCTAGGTTAGCTAAAGGACTGTGCATCAATTTTCCCTGACATTGGAGAGAAGTGACAGTAGAAGCTGAGGAACCTTACAGTGGTCACTGAAGTTGTTGTGGGGCAGAAAAAGATCCATAAAAAGAAGAGACATTGGTCACCTTTTATAGAGTTCAGTAGCAAAATTTTCTTGTCCAGCTTAGGAGCTTTCCAGAGTGTCATCCTTTTAACAGATGGATGAAATTTCTGGGTGGGAAGGCCAGTGCTTCCCAGAAGATGGCTCCTTGGCATGGAGGTGCAGCTAGAGGAGGTAATTCCTGTCTCTCTTCCTTTGGAACCTTCTGGAGAGCTGGATCATTTCAAATCGAGCTACCCTGGTTCATCAGCCCCCCAAAGCCTCCTGGCAGCTCCTGCTTGTTTGGAGCAGCAAAGCAGAGTGAATCCATCTCCTGCTGCTGCCTGCAGCCAGTGCAGCTGTCACCTGCTGGGAAGGGTGGCTTTGGTGTCCCTGACAGGGTCTGGCTTTGCTGAGCCCCTTGTTGCAGTGTGGCTCCAGAGGTGCCAGCTAACAACCAGAGGCTGCTGGAGTAAATTTGCCAGAAGGGAGGATTTTAGGAAGACTGGTGAGCATCTCTTCAAGTACCACCTCCCTGAGGAGCTCCTTGCTAAGTTTCCACTTTGCTGTCTGCCAGCTGCCTCATTTTACTGTAAAAAAGCACAGCTCAGTCCCCCAGCCCTGCACAGGACCAGCTTTAAAGTTTGTGAGTGAGAAGAGCAGTGATGAGGCAAATGCATTTGACATTTCTCTTGCTGCTCTGTGTGTTTTCAGCTGTGGAAAAAACTTGTTGAGGTGTGCCAGAGGTTTTTGTCTTCGGGTTCCTTGTGTAAAAACTGATTTTCTTGTTGTTAACTGCAGAACAATCACATATGAATCTTGCTAGAATTACTTTATTTATGAATCTTGCTAGAATTACTTTTTTCATCCTCAGATGAAAAATTTTGGAGGACAAAACTGTCTGGAGAGATCTTAATGCTTGTGCAGGCAAAATTTATGCACCTAAAATGCCATCAGGTGAATTGTGGCAATGTTTGGTCAGGAGATGGGAAGGAATTGCATCCATCAGGTATTCCAGAGAACTCCATTTCTTCAGATTAAGCTGATCCTTTGTAAATAATGATCTATTGTCTGTGTTTCAAAGGAGGAGGTGGGAGTTCAGAGGAGTTACGTGATTATAGTCAGAATTATTTCAAAATCTGTCATGGGATTTGAGTTCCCTTAAGGTAGCTGTTCCATGAAGTTGATAATAATGTGTGTATTGAGTTTTATCTAAAAGGATTTAGAGATTTTTCTGAGATGATTTTAGTTATGTCCCATCCTCACATCTTGGCTTTTAACTTCCCAGCAGTTTGAGCAGTTTAATTTTCCTTCTTGTGTTGCTTCTCTCCTGTTTGCCTTTAACCCTTTGCTATTTCTTCAGTATTCTCCTTAATTTAAATTTGTTCTTCCACTTGGATCTCAACTTCCCATGCTGACAGACTGTCACCTGCCCTGCTGTGATCATCTCCATCTCCTCCAGTGGGTTTCCTTGAGCTGTCCTGCAGGCAGGAAGGAGCTGTGGTGAAAATGGGGATTTTCTGTGCTTGCTGTGTCCCTGGGGCTGGGCTCTGGCAGAGGAAGCCCCGAGTCCTGTTAGCAGTGGGACCATGACTGATCAGGAGGGTGCCTGCCTGGCAGCACTTGGCTTCTGGGTTGCTTTAAACTTACTTCAGTCCTAAGGAGGATCCTAGAAACAGCCAACCCCCTCCTTAACCCCAAAAATGCCAAAAAAAAATTCAGATTTCATTTGGAGATCTGATGCTATTCGAGTTATAATGGTGTTTAAAAACCCCACCCCAAATGCACGTGAAGCATTAAGCCCCAGCAGTACCCCCAAAGTGTGTGTTGGTGGGATTTCTGCTGGAAATCCACAGAAATTCAGTGCAGCTGTGCATTGCTTGTGTTCAGCTCCCAGAAGAGGGCAGAGAGAGGGACATGACAGTGTCCTGTGCTCAGTTTGTATCCTTGGTATCAACAAAACTATTTTTAGTCCCTCACGCTATTCTGCTCAATGATACTCTCTCAAAGTTCCAATTCTGCTGTTTTTCTGCTCATTTGTGGATTTTTTAATAAACATTTTGAAGGCTTTCATCTCTTACTCAACGTTTGAGCTGGGTGTTTCTTCAGAAGGAAGCAGGAAGCTTTCCTGGATAAGATGCTTTGTGTTAACTGCTTTGCTTCCTGCCACCTTCCAAAGTTGCTGTGCTGCTGGCTGCTCCATCCCCCTTGGTGTACATCCTGCATCCAGCCTCTCTTCTCAAAGGCTCGAGTGCAGATAATATTTTTGGGAGTCCCCTCTGCCAGCTTAACCCTCTTGTGACCCACAGAAAGCATCAGCAGCGTGGTTGGAGCTGTGAAAGCTGCCAGGCTTTTCCCTAGCAGAAGGTAGGGAAAGAGAAGGCCCTGGAATTCAGGGAAAGGGAAGCACTGGGACCATGTGCAGCCCCAGCAGACCTGCCTGTGTCTGTGCCATGGGCAGAGCTCAGGGCAGCACTGGGAGGCTCCAGTTACAGTCACAAAAGGAGCAGCCTAAAATTTTGCGTGTCTGAAAGTGTCAGCTGAGCTTCATCTGGCTCCAAAGGCTGCAGTCATAACATACCTGGTAAGCAGAGATGAGTTCATAG
The DNA here is from genome assembly GCA_013398275.1 of Promerops cafer. Classification (NCBI taxonomy): domain Eukaryota; kingdom Metazoa; phylum Chordata; class Aves; order Passeriformes; family Nectariniidae; genus Promerops; species Promerops cafer. Next base: position 23,840 of record VZSE01002389.1, on the reverse strand, counting down.
CAGTCCTGAAAGTGGTGTGGGAATTGGAATCCTGTGAGGAGTACAGGCTGTAATCAGAACCCAAGATCTAGGTGTGATTTCTCTACTGAAATGACTCCACTAGCTGTGTTTCAGCCTGGTGTCCTCTTTCACAGAATCCCAGAGTGCTGTGGGTTGGAAGGACCTTAAACATCATCCTGTTCCAACCCCCTGCTGTGGGCAGGGATGCCATTCACTAGATCAGGTTGCTCAGGTCCCCATCCAAGCTGGTCTTGGCAGGATTTGAGGCAGGATTGGTCTCAATTTTCCTTTCTGAACTGCACTTCCACTCACATCTTCCCTGCAGGGAGCAGCTCCAAGGGAAATTCTGGAGGGTGTCCACTCTGGCCTTCTTTCCCCTTACCCCAGGATCTGATCTGGTTGTTCTTAGTGTGCTGGTTTAGCTGGTTTAGAGCCCAGCTGAGGGGTGGTTTCTGCCTCTCTTGCCTTTATCCCTGGGCAAGGCAAATCCAGTGGGGTTTGCTGTGCTCCTGTCTAGCTGGAGAGGGTCTCCTCGACTGGGGAGAGACTGATGCATCTCCAGAGCCTTCAGAAATGTGCCATTTCCCAGCTCTGAGGGGAACGTGGCTGCCTGGCCTTCAGGGCTCCATGCCCAGTGACAGGGCAGTGCCACAGTCTCTGCTTGGTACAAGTGGCCTCTGTGGTGACACTCAGTGGGGCTTGTGGTGCTCCTGCTCCCCTGAGCACCCACGCTGCTGCTGGGGCACCCTGACCTGTGTTCTGGGTTCAGCATCCCCTGGGTGAAGGTCACAGCTGTCTGCTCTCCCTGTGCTTGGCTGCAGAGAGCTGCTCCAGTGCTGGACTGCTCATGCACAGGGTTAGGAGGTAATAGCATCAGCATGAATTGAGTCACACTGACTAAAACATAGCCATGGACTACAGTTACCAGAGGGTAAGTGTCTGCCTTTCAGTAAAAGAATTCACATTTTAGTGAGCAGTCTGCTGCAAAACAGTTTTTGCTGTGTGTAACCTCTAGTTTTAAATCATAAAGGTGATGGGCATGCATGATTTTCCTGGGTGTGACAGATGCTGGGAGTGCCCCAGAGACTTGTCTTGAACTCTTGTCTGTTTTTCTTTTTCAGATGTGCTGAAAGACATTATGACACCGCCAAATTTAACTGCAGAGGTACGTTTTTACTGCCTAATGTTTGTTCTCTTTAAACCTCAGTGAATGAAGGCCTCAAGGAGGAGCTGATGAATAGTCATGTAGGAGATTTGGGCACAAGGAATGATGTCAGATTGCTTTGAGTCATTGGAAAAACTTGCTATGTTCTTGGTGCTTTCAAAAAAGTGTCTTCCTGACAGTTAAAGATCAAGATCTAATAAAAAGTCTACAGTTGCAAAAAATGTCTGCAGCATGGGTTACACAAGTTTCAGTTCAGTGAAGTACAAACTCCTTGTACAATTTACATGTGAGGCCCAGAGGAGTCTGGTTTTTATGAAGGATGAAAATGGAGAGCACTTAAGCCACTATCACTATGTGTATAAAGCAACTTCTGAAAGATCTGGCAGAACCTTCAGATGCTAAAAAAAAAAAAATTAATTCCCATGTGATGTCTCTTAGAGATGAGTTGGGTCTTAGACACTGTGCAGAGCTGCCAAAAGCAGTGGGGAATCTTTAGGGGTGCCTTTTGACCAGGTCCTTGTGATACTGATGCAGCTGTTGTGTCAGAATTACCTCCCCAGGTAATAAATAAATGCAGATTTACCTTTGTTCTTTGGGCAGAGGAGCATTTCTTGCTCAGAAGTTGTAGCTGAGGAGTCCTTGTGCCTACGGAATCGTAGGAGATGACCAAATTTTGGGCTTATTCTGCATCACAGCAAATGGCTCAGCTCCTCTTTTTCATTATTATTATTTTAAACCATCCATCTAGTTACGAAGAGGGTTTAGAACGTGACCAAAATGCAATTGGCTGCTTTGATGTCTGAATATAGAAGGACTGAAATTGTCTTGTTGAAGTTGTCAGCGCTTCTGATTTGCTCTTACCATGTTGAATGACAGTGCCCTGAAACCTCACTCCATACTCACCAGCGAGAAAAAAGTATTTTAGGATCTGCTTGAGCAGTGCTTTGGGTAAGAAAAGAAGAGGACATGTTCTAATATGGCCAGAACATATGTTTGCTTGAGTTTCTGCTTTTTGGTACGGGGGTGCTCAGCTCCCTTTGCTGTCAATCCCAGCCCCAAATGCTGTTTGTGACAGCACCTTTCACAGCTCCTCTGCACAAGACATGCTGCATTTTTTAATTTTCATCCCCGAATTAGTTAACCTCAGATAACCAAATTGGTGACTCAGGACTTCCCTCAGCAGAGGAACAAAAGTTCTACTTGAAAATCTTCTGAAGTGAACTGACTGCAAAGGGAACTTCTGATTTGTGCTGAGCATGAAACACCAGAATAGTTCATTATTCACCCAGGATGATCTTGCATCACATTAAACCCCAAACACTGGAAGCTCTTCATCTTCTTTGGGAAGTAGCTTTGTGTCCATGGTTTTTCCAGTTTCTGAAATCCTTCCATGCTGGAATTGTCTTCTGCTTTGCCACAGATTTTCCTTTTTTTTAATAAACTCTCCTGTGTGCTATGGGATTCTTCTTGCAATGCGTAGGGGCTGGGAGAGAGCAAGCAGGATTATTCTCCATTGTAAGGAAATCCATGGAAGAACTGCACCTTCTCAAGACTGTGCAGCTTAATGTTTCCTTCCTCTTAATCTCTGCACACCATCCCAGGGCACCCATTTCATCTTCTCACTCCAGCTTTGAAGAAGGTACCACAAGGTTTGCCTTTGATTCCAAATCTTGAAGAGCATCTTCAGCATCCTGTGACTACTTGGGAGCTTTCAGGCTGTTCCTTCTTTACTCCCCTTTACATGGAAACCTTGCTGGCTGTAGTTGTGATAGACTCAAAGCTGTACAGACAAATTTGCAGCGTTTTTGCAGCTTCTTTTCTTAGAGCTTTCTAAATAAATTCCATCTTTAAGCTCACATCAAACTTTGGGGATCATTTGGGGAGCCTTTGGCTCTTCCACGTGGAAGAGTTTGTGTGTTCATGTCTGCAAAGATCATCAGCTTGCCCATTTGTTTTGGGAGATGAAGGGGGCTGTCTGCACTGTGAGTGAATAAAGTTGTTGATCCCTCCAAAAGGCTGTGGACTTGTCCTGCAGTCCTTCAGCAGTTCCATAACTTCATCCCTCACTGGTGCTCTCAGAGTCCTTGGGGATTCATCAAAAGGAGCCTTGCGTGTGTGACTGCAGAGTGGTGCTTACGAAACCAATACAGATACTTGCCAAAAAAATGAAATGTAATCATTTCTAGCCCAGAAAAGGAAATGGTGTTTCTAGCTGAGAATTTTGAAGTGAACCAGGGTTGTGTTTATAAGATCCCAAGGCTGTCGGTGGGGAATTGGGGTGCACTCCATCAAGTGCTGTTCTGCTGAAACCAGAACACTGTGTGTAGTTCTGCTGGTCAGGGTCATATTGTCCCTCATCTGATTCTCAGATCAGATGAGGGACGATATCACCCTGACCAGCAGGGAGAAGTTTGGATGCTTCTCTCTGCTTAGTGCTTATTTTTTGCTCTCTTGAGTTTTCCTGCATTTCCTGCATCGCTTGAAGTTCTTTTCATCCCTAGATGGAAAAGTGTGTGTGAATAGACCCATATCAGAAAGGACAGCCTTGTTCAGTGCTTTGACTCCAAACCCCATGGGTATTGCCAGTGCCTTACCTGAGATTTCTCTCCCAATGTCCATTTTTGAAATATGGAAATGGCAGGTTTTTGTTTCACAAGGCCTTTGAGCAGATCTGAGACTTTGTTCCCAGTGCAGACCCAACCGTGTTCAGTAATTTTTCAGCAAAGTTCCTGTTGTCTGCTCAGTGACTGAGGTCTGGCCTTGTTCTCTCTCAGCAGGTAGTTTAATTATTGCTGGAGTAATGGCTTTTCACAAGGTTATTCTGTGTGCCAGCATGCTCCTAAATTCTGGAAAATCCATGTTACAGAGCCTGTGCCTCTCAGTTCAATAGAGGTGTGAAATAGTTGCTCCATGGAGCAGGATGCCTGCTCACAGATTAATGGAGAAATGTCTGCAGTGCTTATGCTATTCTGAATCATACTGGAATTAAAAATACATATCAATACGTGAGATGGGGGGGTTATTGAATAACTTAATTTTTACGTGCTTGTCACAAAGGTGACCTGAGCTTGCTTTGCCTTTTGAGGTTCTGATGAACTCCTCCTTCTCCCTGCAGTTGCACAGTACCCTTTTGAAGACCATAACCCACCACAGCTGGAGCTCATCAAACCTTTTTGTGAAGATCTTGACCAGTGGCTAAGTGAAGATGACAATCATGTGGCAGCAATCCACTGTAAAGCTGGAAAGGGACGAACTGGTGTAATGATTTGTGCATATTTGTTGCATCGAGGCAAGTTTTTAAGGGCCCAAGAAGCCCTAGATTTCTATGGGGAAGTAAGGACCAGAGACAAGAAGGTGAGCTGCTGCTGTTCTTCTGTCCCTCTACCTCTAACTTGCTGCTTTTCCTCCTTGAGATCCATTTGATGCTCTAACCCTTCAAGTTGTGTTGTCTGATTTAGCTCCAGTAGGATTGGATCAGTGCAGTTGGGAATGGAAAAGCTTTCCTGAGCAGCAGTAGCCTTTAGTCACAACACTAAACCAGCCTGGTTTGAACATGTCCTGTTCAAGAAGACCTGGGCAGTTGATTTTAAATGGCTTTTTCAGCACTGCTCTGCTGCGTGGTGCATCAGAGGGGCAGTGAACGTTCTCGTTCAGCATTTTCAGCCCAAATGAGAGGATTGTTCCAGCTGATTTTGCCTGAATGGATGAGTTGTTCATCTCCTCAGGTTCCCCTAACTGCTGTGGTGGGGTTTGGAGATGCAAAGGGGAATATCCCACCTGGAAGGCCCTTATTGTTGGATGCCCCGTGTCTGTAAAGGGTAGTTAAGGACCTTTCTGGCAGGGTTAGGCCTCATTAATGAGAGTGTAACCTCCTTATTTGAAATCTTCTCCAGAGATGATAAGATGTGACTTTTAAGGTCATTTTAGCAAGTTTTCCTGCTCATCTTCCATTCTTTCCCTGAGTGTGTTGGTTGAGCATCCCAGGGGGTCATCCCTGCATGCCAGTTTCAAGCCCAGAGCTCTCCCTGTTCCTGGAGTGTTTACACAAAGTATTCATTTCACAGTGTGTTGGTCTCTAATAGGAAGAGCTTCATGTCTGAAGGCTCTTGAGAGCAGAAGTGTCACATAAGGAATTTGAGAATTTGGCTGTTAATTCATTGGAAGGAGCAAGAAGCTCCTCAGTCTGCTCTGCTGACAAGGTGGAGCTGTTATTCCATGTACTGCTCAGCTGGTTGTGGTGTAATGCTGGAGTGGAGACAAGGTCAAGGTTTCCCATCAAAACTTTGTGGCTTTTGGTAAAAGTGCCTGAGAGAGACTGGGAATGAGCAGGGTGCTGAATAAACAGAGTAGATTACTCCTGCTGATAAGATATGTAAGATAGAGAAATATATAAAAGATAGATATTGATATCTATAAACAATATGTAAGATATAGATACATATATATAAGATATATATGATACATATATATAAAAGATAGATATAGATATGTATAAAAGATGCAGACAGGGAAAAAGGACCTGTAGGATGCAGACAGGGAAAAAGGATCTTGGAGGGGAGGGAGAGCTCAGTGAACAGGAGCAGTGAGAGCCTTGTTTACTTGACTGTAAATACTGTCTGTAACCAGCAGCTTGTTTTGGTTTCAGTGTCTCTACTGCAAGAGTTGACTTTTTTCCCTTCCCAGCTCCACTTGAGCATGGTTATCTTGATGTGGCCAGTGGGCAGCATGTGATTCACATAATCCTTCAGTAGTGTTTATAAACAGGTATCCCAGTGCAGGTTTCTGGAGCCTTTTCTTCCCTCGTGGCCCATATTTCAGCATTATATGTCAAGTGCTGCTCTCTGATTTGATATTTCACCACACCTTTGTATAACTGACTTCCTCAATTCAAAGTCAATGAGGCATCAAAAGAGCTGCTTGCACAAAATGCCTTTTTGGGCCAACACAGACATGATAAAGCAAAGCTGGCTTTCATAGGGACCAGATTTTCTTGGTCTGAAGCAAGGACGAGGTGCCCACTCTGCACCTGTAGCTGCTGAGAGCAGCCCAGCTACAACCCCTGCTGCCATGGCTGCTCAGGGCAGAGTGCTGCTGCGAGGGCTCAGGCTGTGCTGGCAGGAAGTGGGAGTCTAATTGCAAGAGGAAGTATGACTAATTGGTCAAGAGCACAGCCCTGAGTACTTCTGGAGCCAGCTTTTCCCAAGTGCCTGCCAGGAGAAGCAGCTCCAGGGAGGCCTTTGCACCATCAAGGGAGAGTTGTTGTAGCTGAGGCTCAGTTGCTGCACAGGCTGTTCTTGTGCTGGGCAGCAGGACATGGCAGAGCCCAGGCTGTCTCTGACCAAACTCTCTCGTGGGGTATTTTATTTCCTCTACAGGCTGCCTCTTTTGGCTTCTGAAACTCATTCTAGTGGGGGGAGCTCAGCCAGAAGAAGGGAGTGGTGAAGGTTAGGACGTGTGGGCTGCATGGTTGTGTCTGTCGGTCTCCACCACTATAGAGCAGGAGGGATTTTTAGTTTCCTTTTGAACCAAAGGAGACAAACTGTTTCCTGAAATGGGATAAAGAACTGCCCTTGTCTGTTGTCAGAGCTGGGGAAGAAGTAACCCCCAAAAAAGTCCTCCAAAGAAGCTGCTGCTCCCACTGTTTGAAGGGATCAGTTTATCCCACTTTTTCCTTATGATAGATACTGACACACTGCTGGGGTGACCAAGACTGGCAGCTTCCCTTCCTACAGCTGGAGCAGGTCTTTATTTATTCCTGCTTCTGCCTTGGAGGGTTTTGTGGTGAGGATTAGGCTTGGAAGGAAGCTCAGTGGATAGGGATCAGCTGTTCAGGTGTGGAGATGATCCACTCAGGAGCATTCTTTGAGCACCATACAGTTTTGTTTTCAAGGATGGCTCCTGAGAGTTCTCATGTGGGGAAAAGCTGAGAGAATTTGAGTTGTTCATCCTGGAGAAGAGAAGCCTGGGCTGACCTCACTGTGGCCTTGCAGTGCCTGAAGGGGCTGACAAGGAAGATGGAGAGGGACTCTTCACAAGGGCCTGGAGGAACAGGACAGGGGAATGGCTTCATGCTGATAGAGTAGGTTTAGATGGGATATTGGGAAGGAATTCTTCCCTGTGAAGGTTGGGAGTGCCCAGAGCAGCTGGGGCTGCAGCTGGGGCTGCCCCTGGATCCCTGGCAGTGCCCAAGGCCAGGCTGGACACTGGGGTTTGGAGCAGCCTGGGACAGTGGGAGGTGTCCCTGCCATGGCAGGGGTGGCACTGGGTGGCCTTCAAGTCCCTTCTGACCCAGACCATGCTGTGTTTCTGTGGTGTTGCTGTAACTGAGCAGGAAGTGAAAACCAATGACTTGGTGTGGGGAAGCCTCAGAAGGACCCTGTGAGCAGGGCAGGGATGCCATGTGTGGGGTCAGAGCTCGTCAGCTGTGCTGGCTGTTGGTCAGACGTGCTCAGGTGCCAGCCTCTGCCAGACCTGGTGCCCTAGGCCTGCTCTGAGGCTGCAGCTTCACTCTCCCAGTTTGGTGTGTTCCCAAAGGGAATGTGGGAGTATTGTTTCCAGAACATCTGTTCTTCATAGTCCTGCCTGTGCCATGTTGAGAGGAGAGCCAGGAGCTGCACCTGACAATGTTTGGGATGCCCTGGGAAGCTCTGGCATAGGCACCAGAGGAGCTTATCTCCATTTACAAATGGTGATAGTGAAAGAGGGGAAATACAAGCCTGAACTACTTCCCTGTCCTTATTCTTCTGGAGTAAAAGTGAATGCTGGTTGATTGCACCCCTTGGAATATTGTTAGTTTGTTATGAAAGTGTTCTGCTTGGAATTGAGTCCTTTGGGAATGGAGGACTCTGAGTTCTGCTTCAGTGGGACTGGTTTTAGGGTCTCAGGACCTAAGAGAAGGTCTCCAGGCAGTCAGACTGTGGCTGGAGGGCTACAGCTGCCCTGTTGGACAAGAGCTGGCTTTGCTGTGGGATTGACTCTCAGTGTGGAAGTGTTCCCTTGGTTCTGGTCCCAGCCTTGCTGGTCCTGGCCAGGTGTCCTGGGGTTTTTCCATAGGACCACATCCGTGATGGCACGAGGAAGCTGTGGACAGGGGAGGATGTGTTCTCCTCACCCCTGTGCTTCCCTCCTGCCTGGCAGCCCTGGCAAGCACTGCTGGCCTGCTCTGGGGCTGGGATTTGCTCAGTCCTGAAGCCCAGATCCCAGGAAAGAGAACTTTGGAGCTCCCTTAAGGAGTGGGTGTGATAAGCACTGAGCACATCAGAGCCAAAACCACGGCCAGTGTTCGAGGCTGCTTGGGAAGGTCATTGTGCAAGTGCTGCAGGGAAAGGGCTTTTGTGTAATTTAGAAGCAGCTCGAGTGATAAGGAGACAGAATAATCAACTTTTTTTTTTTTTAAATGGCAGGAAGTGACTATTTTCATGTGTGCAGAATAGAGATTTACTAAATTAAAAGCACTCTGGCTACTCTTAGCTCCTGGCTGTTGTGAGGTGAGCCAGGTGAAACTAAAAGTTTATAGAAATATGAGGTCTAGGTTTTGTCACCAAATGCTCACAGACTTGTGTATGAAAAGTTTTTGTTTATCTCCAGTTTATTCCAATTCTACATTCAGTTTTAATCAGAAAGATTCCTTACTGATGCTCTTGCAAGTCTGCAGTAACAGGTTGTTCTAGACCATGTAATGCATTTTCTGGGAAATGAAACAATTTTTCATCTCTCTCAATTTTTCTTGAAAGTATTGGCTCAAAAAGCTTCAAAACTGTTCCCTTATTTGAAGCTTTGAGCTGATTTAAAATCTGTAATAAAAACATTCTTAGGTTTTAGCCTCTCAAAGCAAATGTTTACCTCAGAGTTTGAACACTTTGGGCTGTTGGGCCTGTTTTAATGAAACTTTCCACATTTTTGGGAAAATACTCCAGGATGTTTTGTAAAGAGCAGGCAGCATCAGTCCTGAGCACAGTTATATTAGCAAACATTAGTCTTTGGACTTAAAGTGCTGTCAAAATGTAATTCCTGTAATGGTAGATTTTAGAATTCCTAAATGTAGTGGTACTTTAGAGTATGTTGGAGGCACCTCTTGTTAAACATTTGATGCTCCATCCCCAAAAAAGCAGCAGCATGAGATTATTTTTGACATGACCCTCAGGGTGTCTGTGGAGTTTGTTTTTAAGAAATGGGAAAAATCTGCATTCTTTGTTTCATTGCTGGAGATGGGTGTTTGGAGGGCACGGAATCACAGAAGGGTTGGGGTTGGAAGGGACCTTAGAGGGTAGTTCCAACCCCCTGCCATGGCAGGGACACCTCCCACTGTCCCAGGCTGCTCCAGCCCCAGTGTCCAGCCTGGCCTTGGGCACTGCCAGGGATCCAGGGGCAGCCCCAGCTGCTCTGGGCACCCTGTGCCAGGGCCTGCCCACCCTGCCAGGGAACAATTCCTAATTCCCAATATCCCATCCAGCCCTGCCCTCTGGCAGTGGGAGCCATTCCCTGGGTCCTGGCCCTCCAGGTTCCTTCTCCACGTTTCTTGTCAGCCCCTTGAGGCCCTGCAAGGCTGCAGTGGGGTCACCCCAAAGCTTCTCCTCTCCAGGCTGAAGGATCCCAATTCCCTCAGCCTGTCCTGGTGGGAGAGGTGCTCCATCCCCTGAAGTACCTGGCAAAGCAGTGCCCAGCTCTGGGTGCTGGGGGCTGGTCAGCAGTGAATGACCTGTTCCTGGGGGCTGGAGGTGGTGGGCAGGAGCCCTGTCAGAGGTGCTGACCAAAGGTTTTTGACACTTGTTTTCCCTCTGTTTAGGGAGTGACAATTCCCAGTCAGAGACGCTACGTGTACTACTATAGCTACCTGTTAAAGAATCACCTGGATTACAGACCAGTGGCACTGCTGTTCCACAAGATGATGTTTGAAACAATTCCCATGTTCAGCAGCGGAACTTGCAGTAAGTACCAGCACCCCTCAGCTCTGCTAGGGACCCTGCTGGCTTTTGGGGTGGGGTGATGGCACCAAGAGCTGCCCAGCTTGGAGAAAGTCACGTGTAAACACCTCACAGTCCAAAATCTGCTGGCTGAGTGGGCTCTGGCCACTGGGTTCCTCCCAGGTGTAGTCTGTGAAGGACTCGTGATTGTTTTAGTACAGTTTTAAATTGGCAAGTGTTTTAATGGTTTGGAGATAAGTGATTCAATATGTAGAACCATTGATGCTGAAAAAGACCTCCAGGATTGAGTCCAGCCTGTGCCCAGTCCCCACCTTGTCACCCAAACCAGAGCACTGGGTGCCATGTCCACGGGTTCCTGGGACTCCACCATTCCATGTATATTTGGGTATTTGCTCCTTACTTTTATGAAAAGCCTCCTTTTTTTTAAACACAGCAACTCTTGGGAAACATGAATTGCTGAAAAACATTTGCCTAATGGCGTGTTGGCTTCCAGTGCAGCAACATCATTCTTCCCATGATGTTAAAAAAAAAAATAAATGAATCGGTTCAACTGGGTAAATATCTAATTAACTCTGGAATAAACTTTTCTTTATGTGGAGGTTTCTAAAGCATTAATACACCTGTAAATGATTAATTTCATCTGCTGATACACTGTGTTAGTGAGGAACAGCAGATTTTGTGAAGCTTTGAAATACAAAAACAAATCCTGCTCTGTCCTGTGGGCTGTGTTACAGGGCAGTGACTGCCTTGTGTTGCGTGCTCGTTTGTGTTGGTGGAAAAAATCTAATGGTTTTGCTATGGGGATTACAGCAATGTGTAATTAATTCCAGTGCCTCCTGTGGCTTTGATTAAAATTGCCTGTTAATATTGTTGTGAGACAGTACCTGAACGTGTAACACACACAGGAAACAATGGAGCAGCTTGTCAGGCTGTACAGGAGGAGCGAGGGAGGAGCCTCTGCCAAAATCCCTCTTGCCTTAGGGAAGAGGTGTGGAGGTTACAGATTTCTGCAGTTACCACTTATTTAATGTTTTGGATGAACTGTGCTGTACTTGTGAGCCTGAGCTGCTCAAGTGAGTGCTGACTTGAGTGTCCATGGAGGCTGCTGGGGTGGTGTTCACACAGGAGGATGCTGGGGTAGACAACAGATTGGCCAAGCACCTGGGAAGATAAAGTAGCTATCAAGCTCAGCAGTTGCATGCTGCAATATTTGAGGTTTTTGTGGAGATCTCAGTGGTTTTTCAGACTGTGGAATCGATGGTCTGTTGTGTCTTCAGTCTGTTGTCAGCTGTGATGGCAGTAATTTTACCAGTGTGGTGACTTCAGTCTGCCTTCCCTGTTACCATGCTGCTTTAAAGGCACTGGCAGAGCAGAGGCCAGCCTCTAGGGCAGAAGGAGGAGATGGCAGAGTTTCTCAGCTCTGAGGATTCCAGGGAGAGAAGGGCAGAAAGAGAAGGCTGTGTGGAGACCTCACAGCACCTTCCAGGGCCTGAAGGGGCTACAGGGGAGCTGGAGAGGGACCCTGCATCAGGAGCTGTGCTGATAGGACAGGGGGGGATGGCTTGACAGGGCCAGAGGGGAAATTCAGGTGAGATACACACAAGGAATTGTTCCCTGGCAGGGTGGGCAGCCCTGGCACAGGGTGCCCAGAGCAGCTGGGGCTGCCCCTGCATCCCTGGCAGTGCCCAAGGCCAGGCTGGACACTGGGGCTGGAGCAGCCTGGGACAGTGGGAGGTGTCCCTGCCATGGCAGGGGGGGCACTGGGTGGGATTTAAGTTCCCTTCCCACCCAAACCATGCTGGGGATTCTCTGACCTGCCAGGAATGGTTTCATTGCTGGGCCCTTCAGCAGGACACCGTGGGTGTATTTAGCAGGGACTTCCCCAGCTCTCCAGGGGTGTCTGACCTGACCATTTCCAAAGCAACTCTTCCTAAACTGGACCAAAAACCCCTTTTAATGTCAGTGTTAGCCCTGCAGATTTACTTGGGGAAGTAAATCCCCAAGTGGCTGGCACTTCTCTGGTGATGGTGATTGACAGGACCAGCTCAGGCTCTGCTGCTGCTGGTTGGTTTTCAGTATCCATGTTCAGTTTTGTCCTTGTTTTTGCTCGTTTGTGTAAGACTACAGTCAGTTTGAGCTGACATGACCAGCCACTCTACCATTGGAAGAGGTGAGAGAGAAAAAAACCTCTCACTTTGGTCTGTGTAATAGAGAGGAGGGGGAAAATGCAAGGAACAGTCAAGTCGTTGTCACATTTTACAGTTATTATATTAAAAGGAAATCATGTTTTAGGAACTCCCTGGTGGCCTGAAAGTATTGCCATGAAGGCCAGAAATCTCTAAGGTTGCTTCCAGTAGCATCTGGCAAAGTTTGATCCCCTGTGGTGTTAAACCCTTAATAGAAATCTAGTTAACTTTGAAAATACCATAGCTCACGATGTTTCTGCTACAGATTTGTGCTTTTTGACACTTGTGAGGCTTTTCTCACCAAGTGACACTCTGTTTTGTCACACAGATCCTCAGTTTGTGGTGTACCAGCTAAAGGTAAAGATATTCACCTCCCCTTCAGGACCCTCACGACGTGAAGACAAGTACATGTACTTTGAATTCCCTCAACCTTTGCCGGTATGCGGTGATATCAAAGTGGAATTTTTCCACAAACAGAACAAGATGTTGAAAAAGGTTGGTTTCCTTGCTTTTTTCTGGAAAATGTTGTCGAGCCAGCCCCTGATGCTGGGGGTTGGGATGCTGGGTATTTTTCAGGGATGTGTAATCACGACGTTTAATTCTTTGATGTCTGGTTTTCCCAAAGAGCCAATCAACCACAAAATGAAAGCTGGATGTTTGGGGAGTTGGTGAGATTAAGTACAAAGGTTGGATAAAAATGATCCTGGGTCTGTATTGCAGTCGTTTGGGTAGTAGTGAGTAATCTAATTGAGGAAGAAACATTCACCTTCTAAAAATAGACTTGCATACTGAGCAAGTTAACTCCAGCTGTTTTCTTCACTAAATTTTCCTGAGGTTTGAGCAGGCACAGAAGATCCTGTCTGTGCTGTTGGCTGATTTGTACCCATCTGTCAAATTTAGCTGAATTTCTGAGATAATTGAGTTCCCACGCACTTTGTAAAAGTATCTCTGCAATCTCTTCCACCACCTCTCTGTTCCCAGCTGCAGTGACAGGTTTAGAGAATTCCTCTCTGTTCCCAGTCCCTTCACATGACAGGTTTAGAGAATTCCCTCAGAGCTGAGGATTTTATTAGGGTCTCAGTTGTGGGAAAAAAAATTAACCTAGGACTTACTTTGAAACCAAAGTCAGTTCTTCAAGCTGAATCCCTGATTTCTTTAGTTATGGTGCTTGTGGGGCCACTTTGGATCCACCAGGGTGAAAGGTGAGGATGAGACTGTGCTGATGAAAGGCTACCTTGGTATTTGCTGCCTAAAACTCCTCATCAGTAGTTACTCGCTGTTGAATGGGGGTTAGAAACCTTAAGAGCATTTAGTGAGTGAATTCATAAAAGTAAGAAATGCTCAAGTGGGTCAGGAGGCAGAGAAGGGATGAGGTAACATCACTCAGAGCTGTGCACACAGGTTGTACCAGCCAGCTGTGTGTGAGTACACGTGCACTCTGGTGTGTGGGCTTGCTTGTGTGAACAAGTTTAATTCATGTGCTGGTGTCTGCAGGAGTTTCTGGACAGTTCCTCAGAGGCCCTGTTTGAGGAGCTGTTTGAGTTGGTCAGTGCAGTTATGTGCAGTACAGAGACTGTAAAAGCATTTTAAAAGCAGAAATTCGATTTCAAAGCTGAGATTATTAACATGCAAGCAGCCAGTTCTGAGAAGAGCCTCTTAAAGGAGCACCCAGGTGAGTACTGGGCTAAACATGAGGGATGCAGGAGGAGATGATGCAGAGCCCCAACATCTGAGACAAGGTCCTGCTTCATCTGCTCTCTCCCATCTGCACTGTGAGTTTGCCATCCCCAGTAACACGTGGGTTCAGGCAGAGCTGATGGGAAGTGCTGTGCTGCCCTGCTCATCCCTGAAACACCAGTGTGCAGGTCAGCTGCTGGTCTAGGCTCTGTAGCCCCAGGAACAAACTCCTGTATTTGTTTTACCCCTGGAGAGAGCCCTGAGATCCAGAGACAGCATAATGAGAGCCCCTCATGAGCACACACAGCTTCTGCAGTATGAATTGGGTCTCCAGGAGTGTGTAGAAGTGCAGAAGCACAGCAGGAGGATTACTGTGCTGGAGTTTCATTTGAGAGTGTCAGATTGTGGTTTCATTTCTTAAGAATCTTTGTAGTTTCTGAGTAGCTGGTTGGTGGGTTTTTTGGTGTGTTTTTTTTTTCCTTTTTGTCAATTCTTATCAAATACTCAAACTATTTGGGTTCTGTGGATTACAGATAGTGCAGGGGTGCTCAGTTTCTCACTGGTTTTGGCCTAGTAGAGCCAAAGATATGGTGAAGGTGGTTCTTTTCACATCTGCAGACTTTTCTGAGATGGAAACTGCCCCCTCATCACCCAGTAAAAAAACCACCTTGATAATCTCTCTGAAATATCTGTTGAATCAAGTGTCTTATTGGCTCAGCTTTCAGTATGAATGGAGGGCAGAGGAAAATAGGTGTGAGATGTTCCACAGCTCTGATAAGATGGGCTCTCTCAGCTCTGCTGCAAAGGCAGGAGCTGATCCTTCACACGGTCCTTGGACGGGTGGCTGCATAAAGTGAGTAGGGTGAGAACAGGGCAAAGGGGCCTTCTGGTGCCAGAAGAACCTACCTTTGCTCAAACTGACCACATTTCTCTGTCCAGGTATTTCACATCTGTGCCTGTTCCTTTTCTACATCAACTGTCTACACAGCTTTTACCCAAAACCCCAAAACTGAAGGCCCTCCCCTGGGGAGACTTGGATTTTAAAGATCCCTTTATGCAGTGATCATCTAATTCATGAGGAACAGCATAATTAGGAGTAACAGCATCCTGTCTTTCAGAGATTCTGGTTTATTAACCAGGTTTTGAAAAGTGGAATTACAAGTCTGTTGCCTGTCACTGATTCTTGTTCTTCCCAGGTTTTCTGTTAGCAGCTCCAGGTAACTAAACAAGTCTTAAAGACTCCACATATTGACCACTGTGTATTTTAGCTTTAGCATAATAAAAAACCTAGTAAGATCAATTAAAAGTGTAATTCCTGATCCATTCTGAGCCTCAGGCTGGAGAATGGCTGTGTCTCATCTCTGGAGATGAAGGAAACTTCTCTGCCCTGCCTCTGGTTTGGTGTTTGGTGACACTGGTCTCAGATGAAGTGCCCCAGATTCCCTCACCTGTACTTGCTTCCAAATTTTCCAATCCTTTGAAGAGCAGCATTATCTGCAGAGCTCTGTGTAGGGAGGGCCCTCCTCAGTTTTGGATAAAGTTATTATCCATCAACCAGACCAAACCTGCATGACCAAATTACTTCAACCACCTAACGTTGCAGAGTCAGTGTGAGATTAAAGCAGCCACGTGTCCTTTCTTTTAATGGCAAAAGTTAATTTAAAAGTTAATTCAGTGGCTTTTGGGAGCTGACCTCAGCCACAGGATCGTTGGTGCCACTGGGAAGAGCAGCCTTGGAAGAGTTTCATCCCTTCCATGGTTTCTGCCACCTGGCATCAGTTAGGAAGTCCCCAGCTCTTGGTCTTTTCTTGTCTAATCAAGTTGTTTACTTTATTCTCAGACTATTTCTTCAGTGAGCTGTAGCTGCTTCCTTTCAAGAATGAAATGCATGCCCACATGAGAACAAAATGGCTCGAGGCTCAAGTGCCATGACTGTATGAATTTGTGATGGGGGTAGAAGTTAGTAATTTGGGGGGTTTTTGTTTTTGAGCATGGCTTTTTGTTGTAGCTTGACTGTTCTTCCATCTCAGACTGCTGCTGTAGTCACTCCAGTTTTGCTTCCACGGATCTCTGCAAAGCCTTTTTCATCCAGTTATTGATGTTGACATGATAATCTGAAAGTATTTCAGAGTATCCTTAGATCACTCGGTTCAATGGGAGTCTGTTTAAAAATAATACAGAAATCTCCTCATCTTCCTGCCTCCAGAGCCTGGGGGTGAAGGAGACCTTTCTTTGGGAGTCCTCCCAGTACAAATGAGAGGGAAATGTGGATGTGGGTTTAATTTGTGAGAGTCAGTGGTGTTTTATCCCCAGACTCCAGCGTAGGAGGGCTGACAGCATTGTTTGAGCAGTTGCATTTCATCTCTCAAGTCTGGAGATAAGTTCTGCTGCAGAGTTCAACAAGACTTTGGGCAGTTGCTGTTAAGCAAACGCTGAGGAATGAACTCTGAAAATGTCAGAAGACTCAGTGTTGATCTGAAAATGGTACAGGAAGTTCCATCAGGTAGGCCTAGGAAAGAGGCTGAACCATGATCTCCATTCTTGGAGAGCATCTCCAGACCCTCAGCAGGTGCTGCAGAGTGACTGTGAGTGCCTGCAGATCTCTGTGCAGAAGTCAAGCTCTCAGGAGGACATGGCAACTCCTGATTGATGCTTAAATCCTGGATTTGGGTCTCAGTCTGCAGCTAGAGACCACCTCTAGGGGGGAGAGTGGTTTTCTGTCAGTCTGAGAGACTGCTCGAGGTGGGGACAAGCACTGTTTGTCAGGACTGGGGGATTCAGTCAGCCTCTGTCTCATCTGATGCTGCACTGGAGATTTGTGGCACAGATTTGGTTATGGGAAGAAGTACATCTGTGGTTTATTTTTTTTTAAGACAGATGTCTGTGATGTAACTGGAAGTGAAGCAAAGCACATTGAAAAACAGTCTCTAATACTTTTTTCTTTTTTCAGAAGTCTATTCATTAACTTGTGTTATGTGAGCACTTGGTCTGGTATTTTGATTTGCTATATAAAGCCTG
This sequence comes from Promerops cafer, assembly GCA_013398275.1. Taxonomy (NCBI): domain Eukaryota; kingdom Metazoa; phylum Chordata; class Aves; order Passeriformes; family Nectariniidae; genus Promerops; species Promerops cafer. Next base: position 6,870 of record VZSE01002389.1, on the reverse strand, counting down.
AGTTCAGTTCATGCCTTGATTTTTAAAATTCCTATCTTTGGCCCATATTACATCATCTTTCTTCCTCGTCTCCCATGAAATATCTTGGGTCCTGACTCTTTAGCTGAATCCTCACTTTGAATAATGGATTTGCTCTTCAGTGAAAACAGTGACACAGTTATCAGCCTTAAGAGCTAATTCCAAAAATCATGACCAAGTCTTCCCTCAATTTGAGTGGCCATGCCATGTTCCAAGACCCATGAACTCAGTTTATTAGGCTAATTAAGTTGTGTAGTGGGAAGGAAAGGAAAATAACTTGATGCTTTAAAAAGCTGGAGGGAGATAAAAGGAGAAATGACCAGCTCAGCTGAGTTGTACTGTTTAGTTTGAGTCCCTGAAGACCTCTGCAAGTTTATCCCAAGGAACACAGATTAAAAGCTGTCCAGTGAGAGGTTTGTTGTCTGCCAGCCCCTGTCAGTGAAGCTGAGTCCCCCCAGCCCCTGAAGTGCCAGCTGAATCCCTCCTGGTTGTCCACTCGTGGAGCTGAAGGTGGGCAGGACAAAACTGTTCCTTCTGCTGGCACTGATTCCCATGCAGGGGCCTCTTCCCTCTGCTTTCCCTCTGGTGACAGGAGCCATTCTGCAGCCCTCCATCCCCTGCAGCCTGTCCTCCCCTCCCTGGAGGTGGCACGGGTGGCACTGGGCACCAGCACCAGAGGGGTGTTTGGCAGGACACTGCTGCTTGTCTGTCTGGACCTGAGCAGGTCCTTTGCTTTGAGCAGCAGTGAACATCTCACCTCCTTGTGAGGGACTCGGCGTGTAGGTGAGGAGGAGCCTGCCTCAGGGTGCCCTGAGGTTGTCTTCACAGGGATTTTGTCTGCTGCCTCTTCCTCTGGGACAGGAACAGCAGCAGAGTGAACCCAGGATATTCATGCTCAACTTCCAGACCCAGGCAGGGCATTTCTAAAGCTCTTCCTGGGGAGAGAGGAGGGGGTGAAATGCATAAGCAGGGCCTGGCAAGAACCTGCTAACTGCTGCCTGCCACAGATGGGCTCCAACAAGGCTTCTTCAGAGATGGGGTGGCTTGAAGGGACTCAGTGGCAGTGGGAAGCATCTCTTAGACTCCCCAGACAACTCATTTCCTAGATGGACTTGATTCCCACAGTGCTGCAGAGAGGCCCCTGGTGAAGTGGGGAACTCCACTACCAGAAGTTGAGTTCCTGGCTGGATTTTTAACTTCTGTCTTGGGGCCTCTCAGGTGCTTAAAAAATGCAGACAAGCTGGAAGTGGTTTTGTAGGCTTTACCTAAAATACTGAAAATCAGTCTGCTGACCTTTGGCAGAGGGGGATGCTTGTGAATTCCCAGTATCTTGTTTGAATAAATTTGTGAGGAGGATGAGTGTGAGTAGAGAAGTAGTCCAGCTCTTCCCTGCCCTCTTTCATTGGCTCAGGAAAATGCTGTGGCATTTTGCTGGTGCCAGACTGCCTTCAGCAGGAGGCCTGCTCATGTCACACACACTGGAACCACATCTGTTCCACCTCTGATTCCCCCCCTGCTTCCTTACCAGCAGAGATGAATAGGAAGATAGGGCAGGAGATGGATTTTCCAGTAAGAAATTGGAATTAGATCTCCTTGGTAAACCAAAATATGTAAGTTAGCTCAGAAGGAGTGAGTCTGTGCTCTGGTCCTGTGTAATACCCAGGAATGTTAGGCTCTGGAATGAGTTACTTTCCCTGCAGCTTCAGCAGCAGTGCAGGAATACTGACCATTGTGGGAAGAACTGGGCCTGAAAAGCCACATGGGAGCCAAAGAGAAGATTGTGTGTGTGAGGAGCAAGTGGATGTAGCTCAGTGTCAGAGGGAGGGGGGTTTGCTGTGCCATCAGGGCCGAGCTGACCTTGGAAACACCAGCTGCGGGCTGGCAGAAAGCTGGCTCTCCAGAGCCTTCAGGAGCTCTGCTGCAGGGATGTGCTGCCTCTTGGCACAGCTGGAGCTGTGGCAGAGAGGAGAATCAGACTGCTGATGGTCATCTGTGAGGTTCTGCTTAGGCTGAACATCCTTCAGCTGCCACTGCCTCAGCTTCTCCCTGAAAACTGCTGCTGAGTGCCAGGACAGCAGGCACTGCCTCTGCCTCCCTCTTGGTGCTGCTCAGCAAAGGTCTGGCTGGGTGAAGGCATCTCAGCAAAGCACCCAGGAGTCTTCTGCTGTAATAGTGGATTTGTGGTTTTGCTCAATTGCAGCTGCTTCTCTGTAAAAATAAGAAAGGCTTTCTGTTACAGGGGAGATTCAGTATTACCTCAGCTGGTTCACACAGGTTGTCTCTTGGGTTTAGGGATTCTTTGGCAAGGTGTGAGCAAAAAAAACCTGTTTATGCCTTGTGACTGCGAGTTTTAGTTTACTGAATTTATTATCATCTGCTTTTATTGCAGGTATGATAGTTTTAAGCCCAGCTCTCCACGAGTGACTTCTAAAAGCTTAATTGGTTAAAACTGAGCTTGATGAATGCAGATTTTTGTGTGCTGTCCAGGAGATGTGGTGAAAATGTCTTTGCATGCAATGTAACAAATGACATACTGTTGTCCTACCGAGTTTTGCCTGATATTACAGATCTGTTTTTGACCAGATGCTGATAGCAGTCTAATTAACGTGCCATTAGTGAATACTAAAGCAAGCTTGTTTTCTGTCTTCTTCCTCCCCTAGGACAAAATGTTTCACTTTTGGGTAAATACATTCTTCATAGGACTGGATGAAAATTCAGACAAAGTAGAAAATGGAAGTCTAGTTGCAGATCAGGAACTTGATGGTATTTTCAGTACAGAGCGCTCAGATAATGATAAGGAATATTTAATCCTTACATTAACAAAAAACGATCTAGACAAAGCAAATAAAGACAAAGCCAACAGATATTTCTCTCCAAACTTCAAGGTCAGTATATTTTATGTGTGAACAAAGCTGAAAAGCTGCATGATTTGTTTGTCTTGCCTTTGGAGGGACCACGTGAAAGTGCTGGGTAGAAGCTGAGTTCATGTGTTGGTATTGCCATCACTTTGCAAAGCTTTGAGCTTTGTACTTTTATCTGCTTTTTGGGGAGCTGATGGACGGTGAGAGGCTGGGGTTGAAGCTTTCAGGTTGTTCCAGGTGTTTATCAAAGCCATCAGAGGTGTGGGAGAGCTGGGGACCAGGTGGCATCTTCCCTGCTCCAGCAGCATTGCCTGAGTGCTGGGCTGGGCACGCTGAACTGCTGAGCTGATTTGCAGCAGGGCCTGTTCTGTGGGAAGCAGAGGGGGCCACGAGGGTGAGTTGGGCTCTGGAGCATCTCTCTGATGAGGAGAGGCTGCAGGAGCTGGGCCTGGCCAGTCTGGAGAAGGGCAGGCTGAGGGGGGTCCCATCCATCCATCCACACAGACATCTCCAGAGGAGGGTGCCAGGCTCTGTTCAGGGGTGCCAGTGACAGGATGAGAAGCAAAGGCCATAAACTAAAACCCAAGTTCCACCTCAATACAAGGAAGAACTTCTTCCCACGAGTGTGGCAGAGCCCTGGAACAGCTGCTTGGGGAGGGTGTGGAGTCTCCCTCTCCAGAGACATCCCAAGCCCACCTGGAAGTGCTCCTGTGCCTGGGCAGGGGCTTGGGCTGGATCATCTCCAGAGGTCTCTTCAACCCCAGCTGTCCTGTGATTCTGGGAGTACCTTACCCCCTGGCACTTCAGCTTTGGGGAGTATGAGCCACTGCCAGCAGTGTTTTAAATGTGCAGAAGGCATCTGTAAGAATTCCAGCATTTTCCAACTTCCTCATAAAAGATCAGCCAGTGCATTTGAAGGTAATGGTCACAGCTGCTTGGAATATTGCTTGGATCAGACTTCCCACACACCAGTCACCCATTAGAGAGTGTTGTGTTCATTCCTGTGCACTCCTGCTGCAGTGTCCTGGTGCTCTGGGAGCTGTGGAAGGCAGGAGGGTGGTGGTGTGGCCTGGTGTGCTGGGATGTCCTGCTGCTGCAGCTCAGGAGCACCTGAGCACGCAGCCAGGCGCAGCTCCTGCAGCTGGGCTGGGGAGTCCTGCTGCTTTGCCAGGTCTGGGGTTTGCCAGGGGGGTATTGAGAGGCTGGCAGACCTCTCTCTGGGAGAGGAGCACGGGTGTGACTCAGGGTAGCCAAGGCCCTGTGCTGTTCAGAATTGCTTTGTTGCCTGTGCTCAGCTAAGTCCAGGTTCCCTTTTTAAATGTTGTTTTTTCCTTCCCCAGGTGAAGCTATTTTTCACAAAAACAGTAGAAGAGCCATCAAATCCAGAGGCTAGCAGTTCAACTTCTGTAACACCAGATGTTAGTGACAATGAACCTGATCATTATAGATACTCTGACACCACTGACTCTGATCCAGAGAATGAACCTTTTGATGAAGATCAGCATACGCAGATTACAAAAGTCTGAATATTTTTTTTATCAGAGATAAAAAAAAACATACAAAAAAAACCAACCATGAAGAGAGACAAACTTGAATAAACTGAAAAAAAAAAAAAAAAGGACCTTTCTAAATGGCAAAAGGACATAGTGTCAGATTACCAATTATAGGAACAATTCTTTCCTGACCAATCTCGTTTTGCCCTACAAATCTACAGGGTTTGACACTTGTCCAGTCGGGGGGGTAAAAGAAAGGTTACGTAGCTCTTATGTATATACCTTTTTGTGTCAAAGGACATTAAAACTTCAATTAGGAACTATAAACATGGCACTTTCCCATTTTATTCCAGTTTTATAAAAGTGGAGACAGACCTAATGTGTATGCGTAGGAATTTTTCCTTTTGTGTTCTGTCACCAAACGAAGTTTCAAAAACCGACAAAAAAAGAAAAAAAAAAAAAGGAGAAATATTTACAGGTTCACATCCTGCCCCTTTTTTTGCACTTGTGTGGCAACAGAAAAGTCTGCAGTTGGCTAAGAGATGTTTCTAGAAGGTTTTTCCTACATTCTAATGCATGTTTTTTGGATGGGGGCTGGAAGGTGATGCTCGGAAAGGAGCGTGGCCTGTGTACCGTATCCGGCTGTTCCATGCACCTTTCCTCAGCATGCTGCCCTGATTCATCCGGGACAAGGGGTGAGGAGTCGCCGCTGTCACTGCTTGTTGTTTGTGCATTTTTCATTTTTTTTAAGTGTAATGGTGCTAGAAAAGGCAGCTAGAGGGAGTGATTCTGTCTAGGGGTACAGGAATGAACCTTCACGACACCCACGAGACCCGCGCAATGAAGGGAGACAAGGAATTGGGGTCACGAGAAACAAAACAAAAACCAAAAGGAAACACAGCAACAATGACTTCACCATACAAATGTGGAGGCTATCAGCTAAAGTAAGAGCTTGAAACAAATGGTTACAAAATTTGACAATGATTTATTGGGATTTTTTCTGAATTGTAATGGCTGCTCCATCTCCTGTGTAATCAAGGCCAGTGCTAAAAGTCAGATGCTCTTAGTGCAAAAACATCAGTCAACATCTTACATTTATATTAGTAGTTTTTCAATCATATTCCTGCTGTGAATACTTCATGTGCTGCCTTGCAAGCTTTTTTTTTTTTTTTTCCCCTCTCATGAATATAAAAAGATTTTGTAATGGTGCACAGGAAATGTCATTGGAGATTCTCCAGGTTAGTGTTTGTTTGGAAGATTTCTGATGCATTCATTCAATCAAACCTCTGTCAGCCGTTCCACCCCTTTGACCTTACACATTCTATTACAATGAGTTTTGCAGTTTTGCACACTTCTTTTTTTAAAAAAAATGTCATTAACTGTTAGGGAATTTTACTTGAATACTCATTACCTGCAATGTTTAAAAAACGGACATTACACACCAGAGACAGGAAACCAGTGTTGCAGTAAATTCTCAACGCTGTAAATGAAGATTAAAAAGCAGAACTTGTCCCAAATACATGACTCTAAAAAACAACCCCTCAAACCACCCAACAAATTGTTTTTCTAAACCAAGTGGCAGGGTTGGATTATTTGTTCCTAGGGACACAGCCAAGGGTAGGACTCAGAGTTGGCTTCTGGTGGACGATGGCCATGGCCAGCCTGAGGTGACTCAGGAGCCCAGCTGCTGGCACATCCAGATGTGAAGTCACTGCCAAAACGGGCCCCTCTAAGGGGGCTGTGAGCAGCTGACCCCAAACTGATGCTTTTTTTAGGGTGTAGTACACACATCCCCCTGCTTAATTAACTCCTTGGTGCTGACATGGAAGTTCATGAGCTGTGTGCTCAGCCAGAATTATGAATGGGACCTGTCAGAGCCCTGTACAGCAGCATTAATGGTTGGAATCTGAACCACACAAGGCAGGACTTCCACTAATCACATTTGCTAAACCAAGGTGTAAAGGGCTTTAAAAAATTCTGTTCTTACCTGGTTTCTGTTGGTCAATTCTGCTCCTCAGATTCATGATTCTAACTTCTAACAAAGCTGGTAATATGTTCTGACTTACAGGTTTAATTAGACTTTAATGGATCAAGGTTCAGTGCTCATTGTGACGTTTTCCCTCGGGAACAGGAATTTTAACTCTCACCCTTCCAATCGTGTTTCACCCTGTCTGGTTGATAACAGTTGAAAGTTGTGTTGGCTTGATAGGCCAAGCTGCTCCTGGGAGCTGGGCAGTGCTGCGTGTCCCACTTTGGATAATCAGGATTGGATGGTGCAGTTCCACTCGGGGACGCCGGATCGGGCATCGGGACGCAAGGACGGGCTTTTGCACTGTTATTTTTCCTTTGGAATGTGAAGGTTGGAATGAGGGTTTCCATTTTTATTTTTTTTTAATTTTTTTTAATTTTTTTTTTTAATGTTTCGACGTCTTTGAGAAGCCTTGCTTACATTTTATGGCGTAGTCATTGGAAATGGAAAAATGGCATTATATATATAT
>VZSE01002387.1:0-70023 GCA_013398275.1 Promerops cafer | reverse complement strand
TTTCAAACTGAAACCACTACAACATCCTATATTGTTGTCAATCTGCCTGGCACGTCCCTGCCTGTGGCTGATTGGACAGCCCAGCCACAATTTGGCATGTCCATCTATGGCGTCAGTGTGCGAGCGGAACCCAGAAGTCAAGCGGCGCCCAGCACAGGAAGTGCTGGCATGGAGCTGCGAGCACCTGAACCTGGAAGCACTGGTGGGAGGTTGCCAGCGCTCGGGACTGTGGAACATCGTACCTTGGCACATATACAGTCAGGGCTTGAGAAGCCAGAGGGACATCTTTCATTATTAAACTCATAACATCCTAACGGGGGGAACCCAAGATATAGCACCCTTGCTGACCGTCAAGAAGAGGCTTCCACTGCACTCCTGGTATGGGTCACCATCTCTTACCATCTCTATAATCCAGTCAGCTTATGAAGGCAGGTAAAGTTGATTGCCATTGCGGATGGGGATCTCGAAGGTACGGAAAAGATCTCTGTGCCCATGCCCCTACTGTCATCAGATGACTCAGAGCCTATGGGCGGGGCGATCGGAGCTTTCCCAGTGTTGCGAAGCGACGGGATTGCACCCAATAGATATGTTCCCCTTGAATGGCAAGTCCTCTCTGAACTATGTCAGCTAGCTGCCAAACATGGACTGGGGTCTCTGGCAGTAGCAAGCATGCTACAGTTTCTAACTGCCGATGAGATGACACCCTTTGATATTAAACAGATAGTGAAGCTGCTTTGTACCTCAGTTGATATATGATGTTCGAGTCCACCTGGCAGCAATATGCAGAGGATCAAGGGCTGTGCAATTTAGAGGTACTGCAGCAAGATCCATGCCTCGGGGCCGGAGTTTCTCAACTTACGGGTCTGCCTCCCATTGACAACCAACAGTTGCAGACATGTTTGCACCCTTTAATTTTAGTGGAAGCAAGAGACTTGGGAAGGCAGTCCCTGCTTAAGGTGGCAGACATTGTAACACCAACCCAGAGGTATTCCACAATCAAGCAGGGCCCCAAGGAACTGTACGTCCAGTTTATAGAATGATTATGAGATGCCATGGAAAAACAAATAGTAAACAATGATAGAAGAAATCAGTTAATATTGCAATTGGCTCAAGATAATGCCAATGAGGACTGCAAAAGGGCTACAGATTTGTTACCAAAAGAAAATCTATCCTTAAAAAAACTAATTGATGCGTTTGCTAAAGTTGGAACTGAATCATATTCTATGCCTCTGCTAGCTGATTCTTTTGTAGCTGCTGTTAAGTTAACATGCCGGTGTTATGGTTGTGGGCAACAAGGTCACTTGAAAGCAAACTGTCCCCATAAGTTTAACCCACTGGCGATGTATCAAAAGCAGAGAATTGGAACTATAAAATGGGAAACTAACAAATGTGGGAAGCCCAGTCATCTGGCCAAGTTGTGCAGGTCCAAGTTTCACCTTAATGGACAACTTCTCAATGAGCAGGAAAACAGGAACAGGAGCGCTATGGGGAAGCTCGTGCAGACACAAGCATCTTCCCGTCCCCCAGTGCGAGCCTATGTGACCAGCTCACCAGAAGAACAAGACAGGCAGCAGGTATGGATGTTTCCACTGCCATCACAAATGCATAAAGTTCCTCTTGAGTCCTATGGACCTATAGGAAGGGGGTTAAGTGCTCTGTTGTTAGGAAGATCAAGTGCAACATTACAAGGTATTTTTGTTCACCCTGGTGTTAAAGACTTTGATTACACAGGGCAGATATGCGCCATAGTTGTCAACACCTACTCCTCCTTTGACTATCCCTATACAACCTAAAACTTGTATCACCCAGCTTATACCTTTCAAGTCTTGTGTTCCCAAAACAGACCCAAAGACATGAGGACACTGAGGCTTCGGATCAATGGGAGAGCCTCAGGTGTACTGGACTCAGGTCGTCTCTGATCGGAGACCAAATATGGTTTGTATGCTGTCAATGCCTTGGGCAAGTCTGTCTCACATAAAGGTCAGTGGAATGATAGATACTGGAGCAGATGCTACCATCATTTCTGCAAACACATGGCCTCAATCGTGGCCTACCACGGCTGTAGGATCTGTTCTTGCTGGCCTTGGAGGTACCACACAGAGTCATCTATGCAGCAAACCCATGTTGGTTAAAAATCCTGAAGGTCAAACAGCCATGTCCTACATTACTGCTGCACCACTTAACTTATGGGGAAGGGATGTCTTATCAGCATGGGGAGTCCAGGTGGGAACGGATTTTTAACTGGGGCCACTGTACTAAGAGACGTAAAGCAGCCTACACTAGCTTTGAAGTGGCTTACTGAGCAACGTGAATGCCTTCAACAGTGGTTTTTTGAAAAGGAAAAATTAAATACCCTTAAACTTCTAGTTCAAGAACAATTGGCTCAAGGTCACATTGAGCCTTTGACAAGCCTGTGAACACACCTGTGTTTGTTATCAAAAAGAAATCAGGTAAATAAATGGAGGTTACTCCATGATTTAAGATTAATGCTGTTATGGAGAGTATGGGTGCTTTACAGCCTGGAATCATCAACTATGATACCTGCTACCTGAGACATTTCAATTGTTGATTTGAAAGATTGTTTTTTCACCATTCCTTTACACCCAGATAATACCCCAAAGTTTGCTTTTACAGTGGCTTCCATCAGTCATGCAGCACCAGTTGAATGATACCAATGGAAAAGGCTGCCACAGGGGATGACAAATAGCCCCACAATTTGCCAATTGTATGTTGCACAGGCATTCTCAATAGAGACAGAACAGTTTGAAGGGGCATATTGTTATCACTATATGGATGACATCTTAATAGCAGCCCCAACCAAAGAAGGCCTTTTACAAATTTGACCGAGATTGATGCGAGCACTGCAAGAATTTGGCTTACAAATTGCACCAGAAAACGTACAACAACAACCATGGAAATACCCGGGAGTTAAAATACTAGATCAAACTGTGCAACCACAAACAATTCAATTTTCAGCCAAACTTTAGACTTTAAATGATGCACAAAAGCTTTTGGGTATCATTAGCTGGATAAGGCCTTTTTTAGGATTAACCACCCCACAATTGGCACCTTTATTTATCATCCTTAAAAGTGACCCTGAATTAACCTCCTCAAGGAAATTGACACCAGAGGCAAAAACCACACTGGAAACAGTAGAGAGGGTTTATAACAAACAGACAAGTTTACTGGATATGTCCTGAAATTTGTGTGACAGTGTTTGTTGTTATTGTTAATATACATCTCACAGGTATCATTGGTCAATGGTCAGTTGGTCAACTCAGTGGCCCCACCCACTACACATTCTAGAATGGGTCTTTTTACCTCATCAACCTAAAAAGACAGCACCTTCTATCTTTGAATTGATTGCACAGTTAATCATCAAATGTCATCAAAGATCTTTACAGATAAATGCCAAAGATCCTGCAAAAAATCATTGTACCTGTTCAACAGGAATATTTTGAATGATGCTTTGCAAATAGCACAGCGCTACAAAATGCTTTACAAAAGTTTTCAAGACAAATCACCTACCACCTACCCAGTCATTAACTGTTGCATTTAGTTGGGACTACTGCATTGTCTCTGTGACCACTGAACCATCACACACCTCTGAAAGGTCTCACAGTTTTTACCGATGGATCTGGGAAAACAGGGAAAGCCATTGTGATCTGGAAAGATGATAATGGGTGGCAAATGCTGGAAGGTCACGATAATGGATCACCTCAATTACTAGAGTTACATGCTGGAGCTATGGCTTTCTAGCGATTTCCTAATATTCCCTTGAATATTGTGACTGATTCTGCCTATGTTGTAGATACAACACAAAGATTGGACCAAGCATTACTGAAGGAAATTGATAATGCTGCACTATTTGAACTGTTAAAAACTGTGGCATACAATCAAAGCCAGAACATGTCCTTATTACATCTTACATATTCAGAGTCATACAAAATTTCCAGGCTTCATAGCAGAGGGTAATGCTCGAGCTGAGCATAGCTAGCCCTGCCTGGACAGCACCACAACCAGACATGCTGACACAGGCAAGAGCATCACATGCCTTTTTTCATCAAGGTGTTAGAGCATTACAGCAGCAATTCTTACTAACAAATGCGGAGGCACATAACATTATCAACACTTGAGCTGATTGTCAAGGCCACACTGCACCACTGCAGATGGGGGTTAACCCCCGTGGTCTACAAGCCTTGCAGATCTGGCAGACAGATGTCACTCACGTCTCCGAATTTGGCCACCTAAAATATGTGCATGTTTCTATGGACACCTTTTCATCAGCTATATGGCCCTCAGTCCATGCAGGGGAAAGAAGCCATGAGGTTATCGCACATTAGCGATTAGCCTTTGCTGCTTTAGGCATTCCCCATACTATAAAGATTGATAATGGCCCTGCTTATACATCACAAAATACTCAACAGTTTTTACAACTCTGGGGTGTGTCACACCACACTGGTATTCCTCATTCCCCTACTGGACAAGTCATCGTTGAGCATGCCCGTGGCACTTTGAAGCACATGATTGAAAAACAAAAAGGGGGAATGTGGGGTGCAACCCCGCAGAGTAGAGTGGCCAAGGCACTGTACACTTTAAATCACCTCACAATATTGACTAATTCCCAAACCCCTGTCATTTAAAATAATTTTTTATCATTGCAATCTTCTAGTGACATCCAGTAAACTAAGTATTGACCAAGTCAATACTCTACCTAAAGTATTGGTAAGGGACTTTATTACCAACAAATGGGAAGGTCCTTGGGACCTTATCACTTGGGGGCGCAAGCACGCCTGTATATCCACAGATGTTGGCATCCAATGGGTACCTGCTCAGTGTGTACATCCTGCTCTACGCTTTGCCCAGGATCACAACTGACAACACCCCCGTGATAGCTCCTCAGCAAAGCAGTAACTGGAACAACATTTTGCACTCTTTCTATGGAAATATGGGACTAGTGGAATGACAATTTACCTGCAACTTCGTTTGGCCTTGGGAGCCAGATATTTTAGAAACGTGACTGAACTGAAGGATGTGTTTTTTTAATTGTGTCAAGACAGCAAGTGCTACTACCTCTTACAGTTTAGGAATGTTGCCTTTAATAGTTTGTGAGTTAACTTGTTTGTAATTTTCTTAAGTTTGAACAGTTTGGCCATAGGTGTAAATAGTGTGCAGCTTACCACCCTGTGAAACTGTGCTCATAGTTCCTGGACACGCTTGTAAAATCTTCTGATGGTATGTGGGATAGACCAACAGCTGGAAGGCTAGACTTGTTGAGTTGGATGAAGAGCCTCATTCGACCTATGTTTATTATTTGTGTCATCATAATTATTTTGGACATTGTACTGTGTTTGTCATCCTGTCTGCAAAGGGCCCTGCAGGAGATGCCAAATGTTGCCTTTGTACTTAAAAACAAAAAGGGGGAAAGCTGGCCTCGAGGCCTCAGAACCTAATTAGAACTCGGCCAGTCTAGACCATTAGGGAAAAGAAGTAAACATCCCTAATAGAAAGGCATTGAAAAGCTGGGAGATTTAAATTCAAACAACGCCAGCCAATCCCTGGCAAGCATGGACGCAGGCAGCTATTGGTCAGTGAGCTGGGTGGTAACCAAATTCTGCCAATCAGGAGCAACCGCAGAGGGTTATGAAAACTATATAAAAAGGAACTGCACTCAGTAAAAATTTGCTGTTGCCGCATGAACTATGGAGTGTTGTGTCATGTCCATCTCAACTGAGACATTAAGCTGCAAAACTCTGAAGAAGAATGAGGTATGATGTGTCTCCAAATTTCACCTCACTGAGCATTAACATGAAGCTGCAACATATGTATACATGACAGGCTCACTGAGTGGACTGAAAACTGTATACATGCAGCCACTTCTATTACCCTTTCTCCATCCTTGCCCTTTTCCTGAGCCAGCCATGTCAGTTCCTTGTCCAGCTGTGACAGTGCTAGACAAGCTCGACAGGCTTTAGAAGGTCATTTTTAAACACCTCAAGCACAACAGAACACAAATTGGATGTTGAGCATAGACACTACAGGCAACCCTAAAATGAGTCATATGCATATTTTGTAAAACTGGCTTGAGCAGAAAGCTTATTCATTTGTTTTTCCCTTTCTCTCCTCAACATGGTCATAATTTCTGCCCACATAATGTTTGAAAGTTAAAAAAAAATTCATCTTGTCTAGTACATTTATGAAAACTTATATTTTGAATTATTTTTTTCTTTTGAAATATTTAAAAGTTTTAAAATTTCAGGGTTTAAGAAGAAAACCCTGTTGGAATGCATGAAATGAAGCCTCCCTGAGTCCCTCAGGGAGAGAGAGAAATACAGAGATTAAATTAAAGTCTTTCAAGAAATTAAAATATATTAAGCCACACAGACATAAAATAAAAGTGTAAGTTTTAGTTTTAAGTAAGTGATATATTAAGTAATATATTTTAAGTGCCTTAAGAAACTGTATTAGCTAGTAAAGACCTAAATCCTAGTTTAAAGTTCAGTAACTTAGCTCCAGACATAATAAAAACATAGCAGAACATTGCTTGCATTTCTAGATAGAACAGATAGAACTCTGCATGGATAGATAAAACTATATGCGTAGATTTTGTGTAAGGACTGACACTACCTTTGTAGTATTTCATAGTTTTTTGTACTTTTAGAATTAAACTTAGATTGGTGTAGGAAGAATGTTTCAGAATTGTGTTCTTAGCTGATTGGATCATTTATGGATAAAAACTGCTGTATTGGGGTGAGAAAGGAGAAGAAGAATAACAACAACAAGAACAGCAACAAGAACAAGGACAACAACAAGAAAAGAAGAAAAGAAGGGGCTGTTGCTGCTGCATCAGCGTGGGACTCTGTCCTGGGCAGCTGCTGCTGCCTCTGCTTGGAACTGTATGCTGAGCTGCTGCTGCTGCCTCCACTTGGGACTCTTTCTTGCCAGAAAGCTTTTAGCATGGACTTTAATACTTTGAGCTCTTTGCCTTCAACACTGATGTATTCTTACAATAAATGACTTTACTAACAACTGCTCCTGTCTCTTTGAAGACCCAAGACACGAGAAAATCTCTGCAAACTTAGTGGAGAAGTTCTATAGAGTGGATGAATGAAAATAGTACATACACATCTATGCACTACAGGGCTCCCAACAGGTCATTCTCTACAAGCAAACACTGAGATTACCTAGCAACAACTCTTCTCCAATTTTGAGAAGACAAGAAGAGTGGAAGGAGTTCATTTCTTAGGTGACAAATGAGCTTTTCCTGGATCCTAGCCCTCTATCCAATAATTTCAAGCATGCACAGATTTTCGCCTAGACAGCTTAATTTGGAGGGGTTCCCTACAATATGTGGGCAATCGTGGGGGAAAAAAGTGTCCTGAGATAAAGAATCCATGTCCCTCAGAGAGGGCTGAAATGTTTTCAAAGAGTACTCCTTCAGCTGTCTATCTGTTATCAGACACTCTATGTCTAACTTGATCTCAGAACCATGAGCACAAAAGGACATGACAGACTCAAGTATGTCACGAAGACTGACATTCCCAACATTAAGAATGTGAGCCGAAGAGATTAATCAGCAGCTCCAAACCCTGCTGCTCTACCTAGTAACTACTTCTATGCCAAAAAGAAGTGGTCTACCCCTCTACTACCTGATTATTCTGGATTGTGGAAGTAGTGTTTTTGCAGCTGTAATTGATGGATGAAGAGGTAAGAGGAGAGTAGAGAAATGTACCTGACAGCAGACGTGTTTTTCCAAAGGATTTTTAATTTTCTGTCATCTTTTTGTCCATTAAAATATACTACCTCTCCTTCCAGACTCTATTTGTTACTGCACAGGCCATTAATATTGCAGTTACGTATGGTATTTTGTCCAGATCAGTACAACAAAATATCACTAAAATACTTGTCTTCTATTTTAGCAGTGACCTCTCTCCAACACAGTGAGACTGTTAGTCAGGTAGACATTTCACGATACATCCCAAAGCAGAAAATTGCTAGAATATCTGCATACCTATCAAATTTTCACTGTTCAAAATTCTTCTTCATAATCCTCCTTTCAAAATAGATGCAATCTGATTACAAGCATCTAATGACAGTTCATACCAAAAATAGCTTGAATAACTATTCCCCTTCTCTTCCCAAAGAACATAGTGTGACATAATTTGGATTGGAGGCAATGAGCACCTAACAAAATCACACATTAAAACCCTAAACAGAAACCAAAGCATGTAAAAGGCAAGAGCCAGGTTCTGCCTTTCTGCTGTTTGCAAAATGCCCCACTATGCATGAAGCCCCTTTATGCAGAGATAGGAATACACAAGTATTAAGGTGGCAGAGAGCCTGAATGAGACAAACTCAGTTTCACTCAAAGCCACAGCATATTAGAAACATAAAAAATTATTTCAATGGTAATTTTCTGGAGTTACTAGCTTTGAAATCCCAGTACTTTGTAAAACACTCCATCAAGCCATAATGATTGAATTAATCTAAAACATCCAGAAATCTACTGCCCATGAGAAAAATGAGTTAAACATCCAAAAACATCACTTTTCATCTTGCCTAAAAACCTCTTCTTCCCTTGGCCTCAGTTTGCTCTCTTTTAATTTCATCCTTCTACCAACCAGCATTGGATAATGAGATACATGAGATATTCAACCCTGAGACGACTTCTTTCTTTCAAAAGGCTTTTAATGAAAATGTTTGAAGGCTCTACAATTAAATCAAAATAGTTTAGGATAATTTGTGATTTTCAACAGAGTTCCAACCTTTTTTCTCATCAATTATTTCTCCTTTCTCCAACTGAAAAAAAACCCAACACTTTTTTAGATCAATCTGGAGAAATACATTTCTTGAGCTAATTTTCTCGAATAATCCTGTATACTGAAAAGAGAAAAAAAAAAAATACAAAAAATTAGTCTTACTGTGACAGATTTTTTTTTTAAAAAAGAAAAGAGTGTACTCCATCATTATCTTAAAAGGTTTTAATAAATGGTATGTGGTTCTGTATGCCTTAATGTAAAATTAATGTCCATTCAATATAATCTTGCTGTTTCTCATTCACTTCTGCACTAATTTGGTTTCCTTACAGCACTTTTAGACACAGAAATATGTACTCTGATTTCTCTCATCTTGAAATAAAATTTTCTCTGGTTTTCGGGGGAGGCGGGGTTTTGGTGGGGTTTTTTTTTAATTTTTTTTGGGGAGGGGGTGTCCTGGGGTGACTTTATGATGCTTGTATCCCCATTTGTCAGTTTAGCCCAGAAATAAGTTTTGCACCTTTAAGACTGGTTCCAAGAGTGAAGGGGGAAAGAAGAAGCATGGAGTTTCTTTTCAGAAACTGCACTTGCTCCCCTGCATCCTTCTTCTGGACTGTGTTGTCTGCAGCACCGACAGTTAGAGAGAGCTCCCCTTTGCTTTTTAGTTAGTTTTTAGCTAGCTGAAGGAGAAAAGTTCCCTGGACTGTGGTTTTTCTTTTTCTTGGAATTGTTTAAACCTGCTCTGGACTGAACACCCAGAAGAGCACCGGCAGCTCACACCTGTGACCCACCGGGCCAGGCTTGGGCTGCGGCATTTCCAGTGCCGGAGGGACTGATAAGAGACTTAGTGAGCCAAGCTACAGCCCACAAAGGGGACTTCCTGAGTTGGTCATCTCTTGAGAGCAGTGAGAGGTTTTATTGTTTAATATTGTTCATTTTTTTGTGCTAGTGAATGCTTTGCCTGTTAAATAAACAGGTTTTTTTCCACTTTTCTCCAAGGAAATCTTTTCCTGAACCAGCTGGGGGAGGGGCCACTTGAATTTGTTTTCTAGAGTAACCCTTTTGGATGTTTTCTCCCAAATTTGCCCTAAACCAGGACAAATACAGGGGGATCTTCAGTTTGGTTATTGTTGTTGATGGGTTTTTAAATTTTGGGTTTTTTTGTTTTGGTTGGTTGGTTTTTTGGTTTTTAGTTTTTTTTTTACCACCAGGCAGTAGAATCCTCTTCCAGATGCTTTACTGTTTATATTTACAGAGTTACTAGAAAATGCTATATTCACAGGGCAGGAGGCCCACTATGTCA
Source organism: Promerops cafer (assembly GCA_013398275.1). Taxonomy (NCBI): domain Eukaryota; kingdom Metazoa; phylum Chordata; class Aves; order Passeriformes; family Nectariniidae; genus Promerops; species Promerops cafer. Next base: position 59,964 of record VZSE01002387.1, on the reverse strand, counting down.
ATCTTTTAAATATTATGTCCCATCATCTACTTGCTTTCTGACAATCTTTGCACACTAAACAAAGCTTGTCCTTCCACAAATTCTGTTTGCAATGAGCATCCCCATGCAAAAAGGGAAAAAGGCAAGGCACAAATTAAGAGTTCTTTAACCTGTGAACTACTTGCAAGACATATACTCTTGCAAGATATATACAGCTCTAATGCCAATCAAAACAGAATATTTTTTCCTATTTATTGGTATCAGTATGTGGCAAAAGCCTGGGCGGGCACTGCTTCAGTGTATCCTCGATAGTGACAGGACAAGGGAGAATGGTTTTAAACTAAAAGAGAGAAGATTAGAGGTTAGGAGGAAACTCTTACTGTGAGAATGGTGAGGTACTGGAACAGGTTGCCCAAAGAAGCTGTGGATTCTCCTCCATGGAAGCGTTCCAGGCCAGGTTGAATGAGGCTTTGAACAACCCATTCTAGTGGAAGGTGTCCCCAGCCATGGCAGAGGGGTAGATGATCTTTAAGGTCCCTTCAAACCCAAGCCATTCTATGATTCTATTATGTGATTGGGTGTGTGACTAGGTGTCTGGGAAGGCCTAGAGCCAACAACAAAGAGGAATTTGCCAGCTAGTGATTTGAAAAAGTCCTCACAAAATCAATCCCATTATTTCTGCCAGGACAAATGGGTATCTAGGTGGGTTTTATGCTTATTGCTTCCATTATATGCCAGTTACTGCACTGCACTCCAGAAGAAATTACACTGTGTACACCTGAAGAATATTCATAGTCTGTATTTCAGACTGATACATACTTGATGTAACAATTTTTGTACCAGAACTAGAAAAGCTCAGTGGTGAAATGGCAACCTAGTGAAGATACTTGAACTTGATTTTCTTGTATATCAACTGAGTAACTTAACCACCCAGCCAGTATCCTCCAACTTATCTTCCCTCTTTCCTTTCACAGGGCTGTCCCCAAAAAAATTTTTTTTTTTCCTGATAGAAGGTCCTTTTAAACTAGTATGATTATATTAAGAGAATTATTCATGTACTCCAATGTAGTCAGAAGTAATAAACTAGAAATAGGCTGCAGCTGAAGCGGGAGAAAAAGTTTGAAAACAACATTGTGCCTTGTTTCAGCTGCTGCGAGACTGTTCTGAATCATGGCAGAGTACTGAAAAGTTACAAACACACATGCACCCATGCCACAGAGTTACTGCAAGGGCCAAGGTATTAATAACAATATTTGCAGGAATCCCAGGAGCAGGTAAGGCTCTGTGCTATCTTAAAATGGTATGCACTTGAAGCTCAAAAAATGCTATAAATCTCCTGCACTATAAATATATAGAAGCAATACAGGGATGGCAATTCTAAAGAGCATGGCCAGTCCATCTTCTCTCCTTGATTCGTTAACTTTTGGAGGAAGATCTATAACAGTTCAATATATCAGATCCATTCTATCCTGCTAAAAGCAGATGATGAAAAGTGCTGCACGCTGCAATATCTGTTCACTTTTGTAACAGCACAGGAGCAATCACAGTTGAATAACATCAAGGTAGATAAACAGCAGCAAAAATTATAATGGACCAAAGCTGAAAGTACCAATTCATCAAGCCAGAGAGTCTTGATTGCTCAATGCAGTGAATCAATGTCTCATATATGGAATACGGAACTACCCTGCCATGCACTCTTCCTGTGTATTCATTATCTTGAAATGCAGTACTCACAAAATTAGATCACCTCTTCACTACTTGCCAGTATGTGGAAGGTAACTTCTGTCGCAGCTAAGCGAGCCTACCAGAGGTGGGACCCCACTAGACCTTCTGTTTACAAACAGTCAAGGTCTGGTGGGAGATGTGTTTGAAGGTTGTCTTGGGCAGAGAGACCATGAAATGATAGAGTTTTCAATACTTAGTGATGTAAGGAGGGGCATCCACAAAACCAGGACTTCCAGAGGGTGGATTTGACCTATTCAGGACACTGATTCGGAAATCTTCCCCTGGGAAGAAGCTGTTAAAAACAAGAGGGCTCAGGAAGACTGGACATACTTTAAGAAAGAAATCTTCAAGGAGCAAGAGCAGGCCTTCCCTAGATGCCAAAAGGTGAGTCAGGTGGGAATAATATGGTGGCCTGGCTGAGCAGGGAGCTTTTACAGAAACTCAGGGTAAGAAAGAGGGTGTATCATCTTTGGAAAAAAGGACAGGCAGCTCAGGAAGTGTTTAAGGATGTCACTGGGTCATGCAAAAAGAAAATTAGATCTTAATCTCTCTAGTTCTGTAAATCATAATAAAATGCATTTTTATAAATACATTAATGGCAAAATGGGGCAAGGAAAACTTCTGTTCTTTGTTGTATGCAGAGGGGAATGCAGTCACCAAAGATGAGGAAGGATGAGGTACTTAACACTTTTTTGCCTCAGTCTTCAACCAGGTAAGACTGGTTACCCTCAGGACACCTGGCCTCCTAAGGTGGTAGACCCAGACAGGGAACATAACAGATCCTGTGTATTCCCAGAGGAAGCAGTTAGTGACGTGATGAGCCACTTCAGTGCTCACAAGTCTATGGGACCAGATGGGATCCATCCTAGGGTGATGAGGGAGCTGGCAGAAGAGCTCACTAAGCTGCTCTTCATCATCATTATCGTCAGTCCTGGCTACCCAGGGAGGTCTCAGATGACTGGAATTTTATCAAGTGTGATACCCATCCACAAGAAGGGCCAAAAGGAATGTTATCAAGTGTGATACCCATCCACAAGAAGGGCCAAAAGGAGGATCCAGGAAACTACAGGCCTGTTAGCCTGACCTCGGTGCCTGGCACAGTTTTGGAACCGATCATCTTGAGTACATCACACACGACCTACAGGACAGACTGGAGATCAGATCTAGCCAGCATGGATTTAGGAGAGGCAGGTCTTGCCTGACCAACTTGATCCCCTTTTATGACCAGGTGTCCTGTGTGTAGATGAGGGGAAGACTGTGGATGTTGTCTACCTGAACTTCAGCAAAGCCTTCGACACAGTCTCCCATAGAATAATCCTGGAAAAGCCGGCAGCCTACAGCTTGGACAGGTGCACCCTTCACTGGGTTAAGAACTTGCTGGACTGCTGGGCCCAGAGAGTGGTGGTGGATGGTGCTGCATCCAGTTGGCATCTGGTCAGTAGTGGCGGCCCCCAGGAATAAGAGTTTGGCCCACTCTTGTTTAATAATTGATGTTCTGCATGAGAGAATTGAGGCTACAATTAGCAAATTCACAGATGACACCAATCTGGATCAGAATGTCAATCTGCTGGAAGGTAGGAAGGTTCTGCAGAAGGACCTGAACAGGCTGGATAGATGGGCTGAGATCAACAGCATAAAAGTTCAATAAGACCAAGTGCCAGGTCCTACAGTTTGGCCACAATAGCCCCATGCAGCTGGTGGCAGAGTGGCTGAAAAGCGGCCCAGTAGGAAAGGACCTGGGGTTACTAGCCAGCAGCAGGCTGAACATGAGCCAGCAGGAAGTCCAGATGACCAAGCAGGCCAATGGCAATCTATCCTGAATCAGGAATATTGTGGTTAGCACAACTGGGGAAGTTATTCTTCCCCTGTACTTGGTACTGATGAGGCTGTGCCTTGAATCCTGTGTCCAGTTCTAGGCCTCTCAATTTAGGAAAGACATTTAGGTGCTGGAGAGGGTCCAGAGAAGGACAATGAAGCTGGTAAAGGGTCTGGAACACTAGTCTTATGAAGAGCGGCTCAGGGAGCTGTGGTTGTTTAGTCTGGAGAAGAGACTCAGGAGTGATCCTAGCATTCTCTACAAGTACCTTGAAAGGAAGTTTTAGCCAGGTGGTTGGCAGGGGGGTCAGTCTCTTCAACCAGGCAACCAGCAACTGGACAAGAGGACACAGTTTTAAGCTGCACTAGAGGAGGTTTAGATTGGAAATTAGGAAGAATTTCTTCACAGAAAGGATGTATTGGAATGTGCTGCCCAGCGAGTGGTGGAGTCATCATCGAGTCCTACCTATGACCAAATACCACCATGTCAACTACACTAAATCTCAGATTTATTTTCCAACTTAATTGTTTCTGTGATTCTGTGATCACCTAACACTAGCCACCTAAATACATGTTTACTCTCTTCTCCAAGGTTTTCTCGTTAAGCTCAGTCTACAGTCACTTGCAGAAGAGTCACCTTCCACTAAATCTCCCTTGGCAGACAAATACAATTAAGCAAGATGAATTCCACCCTTAACAAGACCTGTTGCCAAAATCAACTAAGCACTTCAAGCCAAACGCTACGGTGAAAACAACTGTCCCAAATAATACTAAACAGGCTGTAACTGAACTCATAGCAAGTGTGTGAAAAGAAATACTTCTTGTAATTCCTCTCATTTATTTCTCAGGGTTTTCATCTGTGACTTGCTGGTTTGAACCTGTTTTGCTTAGACTGCCAATCCTCTTGAGGGCTGGAAACTGTTCATATTACTTATACAGCCTAGAACAGTTTAATGTTGTGCGGGTTTAAAAGTAAACCTGGGGGAGAAATGAACGGCACTCAACTATCTCAAGAGAGTTTACAGGTCAGAGTTAAAATTTACTAAAGAGACTACCACAAATACAATGATACAGAGAAAACTGGTTTTAACCCACAAAGGCAGAGTATAACCTGGCATCCTCTTTGTCAGAGTGATGGTCGCAGTCCTATGAAGTGGTGCTTGCAGTCCTGATGAAATAATGGTTGCAGTCATGTTGAAAGTGGTAGCCACAGCCCTGTTGAAGTTCTGGTCCTCCACTGGATACATCAAGTGGTGCCAGAAGTCCCTGAGCCCGATGATTATGTATGCTCGGGTGCAGGTGGAAATGCTTAGTAGGTCCCCAAGGGGAGGGAGTTTCACAATGGATGATGTAACACTGTGAGTCATGGGAAATTTTGGGAGTCCTTGACAGTCTAAGTCATTACAGATGACTAAGTATGCTAGTGTCATTGAGTCCGTTATGGCCCATTGTTGGAGACTGAAATGGCTTAAACATCTTTATGAAGGACTTTTGCCTGTTATAGCAAAACTGTATAACAAAAGCTGCATGGAAGACCACCACAGGTTTCATGGGCCGCTTGACTGAGGCCCTGGACTGCAGGTTGATTGAGATAAGATAAAGTGACTCAGGTCTGGGCTGGAAGAGAAGACTACATTCACAGGAGGATTAAGCCTAGCACCTTTGGGGTGGAGACCACAGCCTCAGGCTTATGTACTGCTAGGCTCACACAGACCCCCACATAAAAGCGGGGAGGGGAGGAGGAGAGGTTTTGGGTGTGTGGCACAGCCTCTGGACAAAGGCAGTTAACACCCATCTTCTGCTGTGCAGACCAGCTCAGTGCCCCCACCCCAGGAAAGCTGCATCTATGGGATATCCACATGAGGGACAGCAGAGGGGGTGTCATGGTCCATTAAAGGGCCATTGACCCCACCAAGGGGTCCCCTGACCCTGAACCAGAGCACTGCATGTGATGCAACATGATGCAACAGATCCACAGTGTTGCAAGGGACAATGTCAAACTTGCCCACTGCAGGGGAGACACCTGGGCATTCCCACCTGCCCAAACATATATTAATCCATTGGATTCTATACTTTTTGGTGGGGGACCTTCGCCACCAAGAAGACCAGATGGAGAAGATCAATGAGACATTGTTGGGATCCACAGAAGGATGATATTTTCTACCTAATCCCTGTCACTCTCCCTTTCCCTCCGCCCATAACTCTTTTTTGATCGATTGATTGATTGATTGATTTTCTTTTTCTATCTCTTTGCCATTTTACTATTAAATAATTTTTTTTTTTTTTTATTTTGGTATCAGCATATAAGCTCGCTTGGTTTTAATCAAGATTTGGGGTATATTTCGAACCTTTCTGGGTTCAATCTGTTTTATTCACAGGGACTTAGTTTTCTTTGTTCTTCTATGCTTAGACTGGACGGAAACACCCATGAGCAGAGACGACCCCTCAGGCTGGGTGTGAATGTGTCAGTGCTTCCCCAGAAGGGAGTTATCACAGCTAAGTCATTTGTGTGAAGAAAAAGAAACACTTCACTGCCTCAAAGGATTTACCTCTTTTTCCTTATATCAGTTAACATCCAGCTTGTAGCCTGAAGTTTTGGGTGTGCACTAGGCAGCTACTGCAAATGGTCCATCATTAACAGTTCATCAGAAATTACATAAACACGGTAGAAAGCTTCTGCAACTGGGACAATGTCAAGCACGTGTATTAGTTACATTAGTTTCAGGTTACTCCACCCTGAAAGCTACTCCTCTTTCACTGATTATCTCTCTGAGATAATTAACTCAGGACCTATACTGGATTAACTGAAAACTGAGAGATAAAACATCTAATGTGTGAGACATGCTATGTACAGAAAAGCTGAGAACAATCAAAGACATTCCTAAGACAGGCAGGCTTTCATGGTAGCATCCCAGCCCAGTTTCAATTCCAGCCTTGGCTCCATCCCTGTACCTCAGCACCCCAGCCTTCATTTGCACATCTGTTTCATGATTCAGATGAAAAATATCCTTTATCTGGAGGTTTATTTTGTAACCAACATCGAGCATGAGGCCAGAGTGAGAGCCTAAGATAGAATTTTTCTGTTGGATATTTGAATTGTCATGTACATGGTATGGGAGCTCACATGCTTGTAGACTTTGTGTCTAGTCCGAATAGGAGGAAGGCATGGGATGGGGGAGGGGGTAGGGTGGNNNAGGCATGGGATGGGGGGGGGGGTAGGGGGGGGTGGGGAGGGGTGGACAGAAAGAAAGAAGTAAGATGTTAAGGAAACTTTCATGTCTGATCCTTTGGGAGCCACTCTAGAAGGCGCACTCACACCACACGAGACTTTCACTGCTGTGACAGAAGCCTTTTCACAACAGGTGGCTCCAGTGAGCTGACAGGTGCACTGTTTGACTCCCTACACACACCACTCTGAGCAAACAACTTTCCCTGAACAGCTTGACTTGAGGTTTCCTGTCGAAATCTCATTTGTCTGGTATGTTTAAGTAATTTAACTGTGGGGCAGAAATACAGTAACACCTCAATCTGGGTGCCTTCAGGGACAGACCACGAACAAAAGAATCCCACGGATTTGTACCCTTGCAGTCTATGGACCCATCCCTTACACTCTCTTTTCACCCTGTACATGTACCTTGGTGAAATGGTGATATTTGGTCTGGGGTCTCCTCATTGTTCATTGGGTTCTACAGAGCCTCTAGGTAAGCCGCCCACCTGGTGCAACAGGTCCCCGTGCCCTTTGTTAGGCAAAGGGTCAGCACCAGTTCACAGCTCATTGCTGGGGGCTCCTGCCATTTCCCACCACCCAGGGCACAACCTGTCACTTGTGCACTGAGCTAATTGCACTAGGTGTGATCCTCAGCAGTGACCTACATTCTCAGAAATGCTAGTCTAACAGCTGGCTGCACACAGTTAACATGAACTAGGCATTTAACAATCAGCTCAAAAGCCTAAATGGGAAATGTACAAATTGATAGGAGAAATGGGTGTTGATGTCTTCACAAACGACTAGATCTGAAAGGACCAATCAGGTTCTGGAACAAGGGGTATGGGGGTCTTTATGAACATTAACCCCCCCCCAAGTTTGTTGCAGAATCAAGCACATTCTGAACTTCTGAACTTTAGGGAAAAATACACAGGCTTAATAGATTTATGAATATTAACTTCTCTGCTCAAGGTGGGCTTAAAGCTAATTTTAATGGTCATAAAGTGCATGATGAGGGTGGGATACATGTTCAAGGGGGAACACATAGTAGGCTGTTCGGGAAGTCTGTACCTTCCTAGTACCTCAGCCAATGGGTAAAGGAAGAGGGCAACATGCAGCTGGGAGTTTAGGATAAGAGGAGGCTGCATCCTCCAAAAACTCAAGAGAGACTCTATGGGGTTATTGCCTAGTGGACTCTCTCCCTTTATTCAAATAAAGTTGCAGGAGTCCTGTGTCCTCTTTGTGGACACTGGCTGTTTACAGCATGATTTTCCACACACACAAATCTGCAAACCTGGTGTTGATTATACCCAAACTAACAAATAGGAGAACTGCAATGTTAAACATATCAAACAAAGCAAAGGAGAAATATGACTTTAAGTCAGGGTCATGCCACTCAAATTGCAATACCTTTTTACAAATGTATTTTTCCAGAAAGGGCAAACATAACTTCCTTTAGCAGGGTCTGTAGCTTATTATTCTCTGCAATGATTCAGACATAATGTTTCTGTTTGAAAAACAGAACCACTGCAGGTATAAACAAGCACATATTTCCATTCAGGGCACTAAGTTTAAGTTGAGGAGCTGTTTGATCCTTTGAAGACCTACACAGTCAGTGTATTTTATAATCTACTCAGTTGTCTGGGTTGTTTTTCCCGTTTTATTATACCTCTATCATTTGGACAGGATTCTGGCATTAATACTACCAAATCCTTCCAAGACTCTTCATGTGTTCTGTGACACAAGTTAAACTAGTATCACTAAAGATAATTTTAATCAGTTAGAGGTTCTGAGTAGCCACCAAGCTGTATTCATGCACTACAAAACTGGCTGTGTGCTCTCTACAAAGCATGCCCTAGCATGGCTTAGAAACAATCAGTGTGAAGGAACACAATAATTTATTTGAAGGGCAAGAGGTAAATCAGCTTCATGGATTCTTCATTCACAACCATTAGTTTCACGGCTGACTGTAAATGTATAATGAAAACATTTCTGGGAAGATTATTCCCTGGAAGCTTTCTCACCATGCATATGTGTTGTAAGAGAAAACTACCATGTGTTCTCTGATACGGTCACAGAAATGCATTTGGACCTGAACAAATATCTATAGCACAGTTCTCTTTCTAAAAGCTCCACTTCAAGAACACCAATTTTTAAAAATTAATCACTCCTAGCTATAATAGTTTTTAATCAACATTCACTTATTTACTTTGTCATTCTTTCACTTTGTGAGAAGGTGGTGGTCATATATACTATGTATTTTTGTGTTTCCTGTTGAGTTCATGCTTTCCTCAATGTTCCTACATTCATTCCTGAAGTTGAAATACTACCACGGAGACAAACCTGTCATATGCTCATAAAACCTGATGCCTGGCTAGCCTATTCCTAATTCAGATTATAAACTTCTGATGAATAAGTGTGCATATGATGGTTTGAAGAAACATGCTCTTATAATTACATCCTTTCAACAAACAGCTGGAAGAAGAGACAGGTGAATGCTATAAGGTCTGCTCTTATTATAACAAAATAATTTTCCAAATTAAGAATGGGCAGTTACATATATACATCAGAAATTCTGCATCCAAGTCTGCATCTGCAGACAAGCTAGCCATGCCTTTGTTTATATCATTTGCCTCATTTCTTTAGCAAATAGAATTTTACCATTTGTATCACCAAGCAAGTCCCTCATTCACTCTCAAACTATATCAATCCAGATGATAATCACAGCCCTACTGAAGTGCTATGCTAGAAGACAAAACAGTTCAATGTGATTTTAAATTATTATTCCTGCTTTTGCTTTTCTCTCAACTTCTAACACCTCCTTTCAGATGAAGAGACTGAAGAAATTTGTCGTCTTTTTCACTGAGACCTTTTGCAGTCACAACTTCTTTGTGTGCAGGTCTGTACAGAGTGTGCAGGGTTTCTCAGAACCATCCATGTTTCCACCACTGGATTAATAGAAGCAATTCACAACTTCATAGCTGCACATAGCAGAGGAAAGTGCCTTTGCTAGTGATGTGACAAATCCTGGAGGTTTCAAACATCTGTAAGATTCTGTACTGCCTTCTGTTTTTGTTTTTTTTTTTTAAACTGTCCTGAAGAGGTTTCAAACCACCTGAGACAGAAACCCTGTCTCCATGTCTAACCACTGAGCAACTCTTACTAACATATTTTAATTGAAGCATTAAAGGATAATAAAGATGGAATTCAGAAATATCTTAAATTTGTTCTTTAAATTCACCCAAAATGAAAGTTACTGGAAAAATTATGAGGAAAATCCAGCTTTAATTATGTTTTCCTTCAAAGATATTTCTGTTCTGAATTCAGGTAAGAGCAGAGTATCAAGGCTGTGCTGATAAATAAAGGCTGACCATCGCATTCTAGAGAACAAAAATGTGAGAGCTGATGTTGATGACCACTTTCCTTTAACAGCTTCTCAAGGACATTGACAAAAAGCATAATGTTGGCCTGCCAATAGGCTCCCACAGACAGAATAACTGGGATACTTTACTCCCAGTGTTCAGACCATGCAGCTGAGAAATGGGGCGAAATGGAACTGAAATAAATAACAGGCACTGGAGCTGGTAATTAAAAAATTCCTGAGAGATTTAGTAGAGACTGTTTCTGCCATCACCGAACTTCTTTTTGGGTTTGGTCCCAAAAGATCCAAAATCTTCAGGAGTTTGGGATTTTCTTCACATGAATACTCTCCACTGGAAACTGTTGGGGCCTCCAGATAATTTACATCTTGCTTTAAAAACAGGACAGACTCATTTTAAGAGGAATGGAGGGCCCAATATTCCAACCAGACCCAACCCACACGGACGTGTGTTGAGCCCCTGCGACCCAGCTAAGGGACATGGCAAAGAAACTTCCCAGCCTGGTTCTGCCCAATGATTATTACCTTTTACTGGTTTTCCTGGTAGGCACTGATGAGGTCCCAAAAAGAAGGCTTGCAGACAATCGAGAGAGACCTCAGGGCCTTGGTACAATGGGTCAAGAGATCTGAAACCCAAGTTGTGTTCCCTTCTGACCTGCCAATTGCAGAGAATGTTGGGGCAAGAAACAGGAAAATCATATAGATGAACATCTGGCTGGAGGACTGGCATTACCAGCAGAATTCTGGGGGTTTTGATCATGAGCTGGTTTATGTGACAGAACCTGCTGGCAACAGAGTCCACCTGTCTCAAAAGGGACAAAGGATCTTAGCTCAGGACTTAGCAGGGCTAGTTGAGAGAGCTTTAATGTAGAGTTGAAGGGGGAACAGAAGCACAGCCAGGCTCAACAGAGGTAAGGTGTGGGAAGGGAAGAGCTATAACAACCACGCTAGTAGCAAAAGGAAGTTAGAAAATTAATATCTTAATCAAGCACAAGCGGCCAAAGACATAACCAACATTGGGCATGGGGAATATGGGGCATCCCTTTGCACACCTACTGGGATATTGACACAATCAAATACTTTTATAAAGTGCCTGTACACCAACATGTGTAGTACGGGGAACAAACAGGAGAAGCTAGAGATCTGTGCACAGTTACAGAACATTGATATAATTTTTATTATGGAGGTGTGGTGGTATAGTTCACATAATTGGAATGTTGAAATGAAGGGCCACAGGCTGTTTAGGAGAGACAGACCAGGGAGACACAGTGGTGTAATTGCTCTCTATGTGCAACACTTGCACTGTATAAAGCTCTGTCTTGGGGTGGGTGATGAACAAGTTGAGAGCTTATGGATTAGGATAAAACGCCAGACTAGTAATAGTAATATGGTTGTGGGTGTTTGCTAGTGGTCATCTGAGCAGGAGGATGAAGTGGATAAGACCTCCTAGAAACAGCTAGAAGCAGCTTTAAAGAAATAGGCATTGGTTCTTGTGGAATTCTCTTAACTACCCACTGGAGAAGCAGCACAGCTATACACAGTCTAAGTGGTTCCTGAAAAGCATTGATGACAACTTTCTGGCACAGGTAGTAGAGAATCCAAGAAGGGATGATGTGTTGCTTGACTTTATACAAACAAACAGGGAAGAAGTTGCTGGAGTTGTGAAGGTTGGGAGCAGCCTTGGTTGAAGTGACCATGAGACTGTGGAGCTCAGTAGTGGGCAAAGAGGAAGCATATGGAAGGGGCTGACAGCTGGTTTGTGTGCTAGGAAAAGTTTGTTGGAGAAGAAGCTGTTAAGAGTTGTGGAAAGGAATCCTTCCAACGTTGTTTTCATGGCAACCAAAAAGAAGAAGAGATAGAGGGGGTTGTGAAAGAGTGGTGGTCATGTCTTGTACCAATGAGCAGTATTGTTTTATGTGGCCAATGAGTAAGTGTAAATTTTGTGAGAATGTATAAAAGAGAGCTGGCAGTGAGAATAAAGAGATAGTGAGGCCTTCTGATGTTGTACAGTGTTCTTCTGCGTGTTATGACCGTCTCAACAATGACAGAACCTGGGCAGCAGGTAACTGTCACCTTGGAGTTCAGGACAACGAACTTTAGTCTCTTCAGGGATCTCCCAGGAAGAATTACATGAGAACAGACTCTGCAGGAAAGAGGGGTTTTAGGGAGCTGGTTGATATTCCAGGATCACTTCCTCTAGGCTCAAGAACAATGCATCCCAGTGAGCAAAAAATCAGGTAAAGGGGGCAAGAGAACTACATAAATGAATAAAGAGCTTCTGTCATTACTCAAGTATAAACAGGAGATACACAGGAGGTGGAAGCATGGTCAGACCACTTAAAGGGATATAGAGGGATTTTCAGAATAAGAATAAATAAGGCCCATCTGGAATTAAATCTGGCCAAGGATGCCAAGGGCAACAAGAGAGACTTCTTCAAATACATCAATAACAAAAGGAAAATAAAGGATAATGTAAGCCTGTTACTAAATGGAGGGTGGAACCCTGGTAACAGGAAATGGCAGATCAACCTCACTGAAAAAAATATCCCTCAGGGATCTCTGACCCAGGAGACTCAGGGTAACAAATGTTGGAAGGAAGACCTTCCTTTGCTCAAGAAAGATTGGGTTACAGAACACCAAGGCAAATTTGATAACCACAAGTCCAAGCCAACAAAGATCTTCAAGGGGCTGGAGCATCTCTTACAAGGATAGGCTGAGGGAGATGGGCCTCATCAGCCTCAAGATGAGACAATTGAGAGGGGACATTATCACTGTCTATAGGTGTCTGATGGGAAGGTGTGAAGAGAGTGGAACCAGGCTCTTGTCGGTGATGACAAGCAGCAAGACTAGAGGCAATGGGCAGAAACTGATGCATGGAAGTTCCACCAGCATATGAGGAAGAACTTCTTTACTGTGTGGGTGACCACACACTGCAATAGATTGACCAGAGAGGGGGTGGAGTCTCTCTTGCAGAAGATATTGAAGAACCATCTGGACACACTTCTTTGACACATACTCTAAGATGACCCTGCTTGAGCAGGGAGGTTGGGCCATATGACCCACTTGTGGTCCCTTTCAACTTTATTTATTCTGTGATAATGTCCTTAGTCAGACAATCAGCTTTGAGAGAGCACTGATGTTCCACTGATGTTCCATTCCAATAAAGATCTCTTTAGTGTGCCTAATAGCACTAAAGGATGAGATTAATCCCAGCACAGAGTTTTCCTCACAGGAAGTAAATGCCAAAACTTAAAGATTACTTAGAATGAGACATGCAAGGCAATAATATTTCAAAAGTGACAGTGGATTGTTTTAACCTACAGAGGTGTCAGCATAAGCAACCCAGATGATGACCAACTAAATTTGGGGGGAAAATACACTTTTCCACTTATTTTGTAAGTAATGCCATTACATTTATGGTTTCATCTCTTGTGTCCCACACTAGCATAAATACATTTCTCCAAGAACATATTAACTAAATGCTGAAATAAACTGGAACTAAGAATCAAATACATAGATGAGAAAGAATAAGACAAGGGGGGAAAGGGATTGAAAAGATCTCTGCTTATGAATTTTCTGCCTTACTGTCTGAAATAGAAAAAACAAAATCCTTCTGAAGATTAGGGAGGTCTGATACATCCAGCCATGTGGTTTGTATCAGATGTCAACCTTTCTTAATCAGAGTACAATCTTTTTTGAAGAAACCACATTAGTATTTTGCAGGGCCCATTAGGATGCTTTTTTCAGGGCCGAAGTCATGTTTCAAAGACCCTTTGGTTACATTTCTTGCTGAGACATACTACTTCTTTAGCGTAAGTACATTTGAAGTAGAATGATAATACTGTGTGGATTTAGTCATCTTAGCTCTACTTGCTTAGCCTGAGTTGCTAGATTTGGTGAAGCTTTAGGAGGCCACAAGCTGCGAAGTTACATCTAGATATGCTTTCAGCTGGGATAGTTAATATTCTGTGTTATTTTTCTAGTAGCCGCTATAGTGCTGTGTCTTGGATTTAGTATGAGAAGAATATAGATAACACAATGTTTTGGTTATTGCTAAGTAATGTTTATCCTATGTCTAGGGCTGTTTTAGTTTCCTAGGCTCTGCTAGTGACCAGGTGCACCAGAATCACAAATTGGAAGATAATGAGACTAGAGACACCAGGAGAAGATGCAACTTCACAAGTTCGGAAGAGTTAATGACCTGCCTGCACGGACACTTGAGAAATAACTCAATAAGATGTTAGAAGACCCCAAAACAAAAACCACTATTGGACTGAGAAGTGCATTCAAGGCACATGAAGAGCACGTGAGGGGCAGGTGCGTAAGTCATAAGGGTATAATTTTCCATGGATTTCTGTGTTCTGGGTCCCTCTCTGGAGGCACCCAGCTTGAGCTGGCCTGCTGTAGGAAACCTGCTGTTGACCCTGAAGAAGGAGGAAGCTCACCTGAGAGTGTTTGTGTGAGCAAGGAATCAAAAGAGGCACCCGCAGCTCTATGGAGCTGCCTGCTGTGAAGGGACTCTGGGCCTTGCAGTTTAAGTCTGGGATGGCATGTGTATGTAACTCCCTGAAGGGTGTGAGAATGTTTGAGCAGTGGCTTCTCCTTTAACATTTCCTTTTCTACTTTGTACTTTATGTAAAGCATTAACAGATACTTAGGGGGAAGAAATTAATTCATCCATGATGGACAGATAAAATACCAGGACTCCTTTTTCTTGGCTTTTATCTAAAGTAAGGTCACTGTAAATAAGCATTTGCATCTTAATAGAAAATTAAACTGTACAATTAACCAACATGCAGCTAAATTAAAAGAGCAACACATGCAATTCTGTGTTACTGATGGAATAAAAATGCATGATGGTGGACTCTAATGGAGGAAAACGAATGCAGATTATTTATCTGACAAATTTTTTGACGATAAATTGGACTTTAGTGAGTCTTTAGAAGTGCCAAATTGCCTGCACTAGCTGAATTCACCCAAGAGGATGAACCTAACCTAGGAGGAGATTGCCAAGGGCTACTTGAAACATTCCTTTCCCTTCTAATGTTCCAGGAAGCGGAAGGTGCTGAGTATCTCCCACAATTGGCAGCCTACAACTGGCAGTCTTCAGGGCAACTGGGAGTCTCAACAGTCAAATCAAACATGACTGAGGTCTCAGGTGCTCCAAAAAAAAAAAAAAAAAGCAAAACCAATTCAGGACCTGGAAGTTCAGAGCTTTGGCTTCCTGTCTAGTTCTTTCTCTTGCTGACTACCTCTCCAGTCACTACATAGTAAGCTATCTACTGTTTACTTACCAAAGGGAACTAGACAGCAGAATGATAAAATGCTTGAGTTCAGATTAAATATCCCACTTCTCTGGTATTGCTGTGATTAATCTACATCACATTCAGTAGTTCAGATGCAATTCAGGTTGGGACTAATGAAGTTAGGGTTGTCTAGATAGCTGTGAAACTTCCAAGTTTATAAGGAAAATCATACCAATATATTATTGTTACAAAAGCATTCAAGTCAACTCAATTAACATAATGATCAATGTAAAAGTCACTGTCTGTCATTTCTAATTACACTTTTAGGATGGCTAAGATTTTACCTCAGCTCTTTCTCATAACATTTTCTTACGTACCTCATTTATTTTCTTACATGTATTTGGTTTTCCTTCCCAACAGATCTGCATTCAGAGGAAACTGTTTCTTTACATTCACTGCAATGTACAAAGGACAGCAGTGTTTCTCATATATAGCTGCTGCTACTATCATGTAGGCATTTGTATGTGATAACACTCCCCAAACAGAAACAAAAGGAAAATGTAAAAGCAAGCAATAGATAATTTCAGTTCAGCTCCCAGACACCCTCAGAGCCCAGTGATGTAGGAAGCACAAAGATTGTTTTGAAAAAACATATCAAAGGCAAAAAGAAAACCTACAACAGATGAATGTGAGAAATGAATATGGAAACATGAACCAAGTCATCAGTTTATGCACATTGCTGGAATTACCAACTCAACAGATGTTACTTAAAACCAGACTTTAAGTGAACTGCTGTCCTACCACTTCTTTTTGCTGGATGTTACACTTTTGCACCAGGTGGCAGTATGTGCAATTTTCCGTTTAGCATCATACTTAATCACTCAGCAGGTGGAAAATTCAAGGCAGAACCTTACTAGCCATCTAGTTTCCCTGGGTGCTGCCAATGTGTGGTTCCTAGACATAAATAACAGTTAGCCCATTGTGCTACAGAGCCCTCTGGGCCAGCAGTCAGCACCCATTGGGCAAGGTTATTGGGAGTAGCTGCTCAGGAGTTGCCATATGCCGGTCCCTGGAGTGGCCTCTTGGCCTCTGCAGAGCTCACGTCATTTTAGACATTAGAAGGGCATGAAAGCCCATTTGCAAAATTGCTGCAAGGATGCACACCATCAGGCAGGTAGCTGGCATGTGTAACAGTAAGAGAAAAAACCAGAAAGTTCAAAATCCCACAGGGCACAAAACTTAGCCTTGTAATGCTATGTTTAAACAAACAGACATATTATATTCTATGTCCATCATCAATAAAAGAATGTATTGGACTTGTAGAACATACTTACATCTCTCTTCTGAGGCTTACAGAAAGTCTCACATAGAAAAGAGATGCTGAACACAAGCCTCTCTAATGTCACAGTTATGTACAAGAAAAGATACCTAAATAAGACACACTACTCAATGCAATGCATTGACAGTGCAAGCAGTCCAAGGCACTCACAAATACACACACAGTGCAATCATTCATTCTGGAAACAATCTTGCAGCAGCTGAAGACCTGTGGCCAGAGAAATGTTCATAATTAATTAACAATCATGGCAGCAGCAAGGGAAATGGGGAGAAAAGTAGAGCTGCAAACAAAACTACAGTGTCAGCCCCATATTTAGAAAAAAACCCTGGGAGCATATTTACCTTCTCCCTGTTCTTGTGTCTCACATTATCCAATGCCCTACACAGATCACCACAGAAATCTCCAAATCAGTATTTTTCACTAAACTCTCATAGCTTAAATCCACCTTGTCTGTGACTCAAGCCACCACACTTCAGTTTGTTGTGGCTGCGACACACAAGCACACATATAGCCTGTCCTGTCATTGCTGCATTAGAGCGATAATCTTCAGCAAAGGGTGATAGGAAACAGGAGTGGTGCCTACAACACGTCTGCAGATCAAAGCATCACATCGGCTTATCTGCCAGCACGCTCAAGGGTTCCAAAGCAAGAAAATTTATCTGTCAAAGACCCCCATTGAGCCTGCCTACAAGGAAGGAGTAAGATAACTACATCTGGAGGCTGTAATATGGACTCTTAATCAAGAGGATTCACATTTTCCTTCAGTCTACTGCAATGGCACAGATTATTAGTAACTCCACAAGCCTGCAATTCATTTTGTTATTACAGAATAAGCAAGCAATACAAGTTAGAACCAGCAGATGTTGCAGAAGAAACAGTGTGATGTTTATTAGGATTTCACCTTCAATGACAAATATTTCTGTCCTTACTCAGAGAGAACTACCACTGACATGAGAAGGGAGGACTACCATTAGCAGCAAAGGAGATTGGGAGCAGCAGCAGCACAAGATGGTCCTTCAAAGGGGGAAACAATCAGTAGAATGGCAATTCCCTGGGAAAAAAAAGAAAAAAACCACCAACCTGGTAACAGGAAAATCCTCTTTCAAACCCCCTAACAAAAAGAGAGAGATGACTCACAAATACCTTCCAGTCCTCTGCGATTTACTCTTACCTCTGTGATGTTTTCTTATATTTTCTCCTGCAGGAAAAGAACAAAATACAACTGAGATGAGAAGGCTTCACAGGCAAGGAGGAAAAATGAGAGGGTCAGAAATCAGGAACAATTCAGTGAAGTCACTTCTGCCATAAGATTGTCTCAAACCTGATGTAGCCATTCCCTTCTACTAACCTCAGTAGCAATCTGGGTTGCCACTAAATTCAGGAGAAAAAATTGTGTTTTCTTGAATGCACATACTGCCCTTTCTTGTGAGAAAGGGTTGTTGCAACTAGGAAAAATTATTTATTATTCTAAATTACTTAGCAGGAAGTCCAAGTGTCAGAAACTTACTTGTACTTACTAGTTGTAATGTTTATGTCTCTCATCCAACAGATAAGTAAGATAAGATCTGTGAAAATGCCATTAACATGGAGTGATGAAATGTATCCAACCATACTGTCTGTGGTCACTCAGTGGAAAAGCCCAGTGGTTTTAAAGCAGTCTCTCTCCAAAAAGAAAGTCTAGATCCTAGCAAGTTCTCTACTCCAACAAATTCCAGATACCACACCACAGAGCTTCACTTCATTGCACCTATCTTGAGACCTTACAGACCTTAACCCAGGACTAGGAATTGCAAGAGCAAATAAGCATACAGGACCTCTTCTCTACCCCAATACTTACACCACATCAATTACAGCAAAGGCTGTAAACCACTTACTTGTCTTAGCATGGTGGATTTTGTCTTCAACAGCAGACAATGACACAGGCTGCCAATGCACAGAGTAAGGCAATACACAAAAAGGCAATACATGCCTTTCTGCATAGCTATCTATGTGGCTATACAGTTACCTGGAGGGGTGTATCAGCACTGTATGTTGTCTGTGAGCTGAACAGCTGTTCCTGCAGCTGTTTCCAAAGGCTTTGCACAGAGGCTGGCAAAACGGGGCATTAATTTACTTGAACTCAGCTCTGCTTTAATGTTCTAAAGTAAAATTAATGATATTTAAACTTTGCAAGTAGTGACTGAAACAAGTTTCAATGTGGACTGTAATAAGGTATGGCCTGTTATTTAGCAATACACTAACAACATTTCCAACATTTTCAATGTGTAGGTAATATTGTTAAAATAGGTGTACAGCTATTAGCATCAAGTTTACTTTTTAATTTCTGATACTACTTTACATGGAAAATTGTCACTAAGGTGGGCCTAGAAAACCCAAACAAGGATTAACTTTCTTTACAAGTAAGAAACATGGCAAAAAGGAACGTATTTTCTACTTAACAAGAGCCATGAATAATGTCTCCTGACTGTAAAATGTTTCTTCCAACAAATATCTTTACAAATTGTACTTATGGTTGTACTCACTTCTATATTCTGACCATGTTGGAATCATAAAAATACTAAATAGCTACTTTAAAAAATATTTCACTTACAATTTACTGTGTGAAGAATTACTAATTTGAACTTGAAATTATGCAAAGGAGTAAAAGAGCAATTATTCATAGCAGTATCAAGTTTATAGCTTACTGACATTAAGAATGTTGACACATAAAAGCAGAAACCCAACTGGACAAATTTTATTCTATGAGAATTCTTCATTTTCATTTCAGAAGGATGAAAAGTAGAACTTTTGTTTTGAAGAATGTACATTAGGAAGTTTATACTCTGACAAATACAGAACTTCATTATGTTTTATGGCAAAAAAAACCTGCTGAAAAATAGCCCATCTGATTGGCCAGTCTAATGAACACTAACTAAAAGATTTTATTCACAAGAAATCCAAATTTGTTTAAGTTTTAAAATGAAATTATTTGCAAGTTAATTCTTTCCCCTGAGAGGCTCTTATGGTTCATTCCAACTCTGTCAGAACTATTTTTACCTTCATTGGTTAGTGACTTTCATATGTTATGAAGTGCTTCTCTTTCAGACATTTGAGCAAAGACAAAATTGATTAACTCCAGTCTTAGGGTGTTCTTACATTTGATTAATAGCATGACTTTCCTGATCAGCTACACCTTTAATGTTCCTTTCATTCAAGAATACTTTTAATATATTAGAAATCTGTACTATCACAGCTGACTCTACTAGGAAAAGAAGAATTTGCCTAAGTCATAAAAATCTTTAAAAACTTATACACATTTTTTTATTGTTGCTGTTTTCACACCTGCAGTCCAATCACAGTTAAGTTTTACATGCACCAAGTTAGTGACTACTTTCCCAAACACTGAATGAATTTGAAATTTACACTTGAAGACAATATAACTAGAGGAACACTTGTTTATAGATTCAATATCACTACTGCATGCACATGCTTTAAAAGAAACACCATTAGGAAATTCTGATATCTGGGAAAAAAATTCTATATGCTTGAACTTCCAGCATCTCAAAAAAACAAGGTCTAACAATGGTACTCACACATTATAAAAAATGGTGTTGATAACATATAACTGTTTGTTAACATAGTATTCAGTTTGGTTTTGGAAACACAATGTCAACATCTATCTTCTTTATGGTTACAAACCACCACTTAGACATGCCTTCCATTAAATGAGACCACTGGAAGCAAAGGAATTAGAAATTACTTCTTTAATATCACAGCGAACATCAGAGACTGGCTTAAATCAGCAATCATGTGCATTAACAAGAAGAAACTGGAGGGGGGTGGATTTAGTTTTTGTTGGGTTTCCAGTTTTTTTGTTTGGTTTTTGAGGTTTTGTTATGAGGGGTTTTGTTTGGTTGTTTATTTTTAAAAAAATATATATGTAGGATGAGATATTTTGATTTGTGTCCCCAGGATGAGTCTATGAAGAGAGGAACTATCTATGAAATTGCTTTTAGCAGATGCTCTAGGATAAACCTGGAAACAGGCACACTTCCAGTCAAGCCCAAGGGATTTCTCATTTTTTGAACAAACCCAAGCTATATCTCTTTCCCAGGAGAGAAAGAATGAGAGAGATTTAAAGGAGGTAATGTTACAGCTTCCCACATCTGTGGGCCGTCCTGTGCTCATGCCTGAAAAGAAGGTTATTGATATTACCAAATCTGTGTAACTTCAGTTTCTTTTCTCACTGCACACATCATGCTTGGACTGCCACATCCATTCAATTCCTGTTACTGGCTGTGGAATGTATTATTCAGAGGTTTATATTTAGCTTACACTAAAAAAAAATGAATTAGAACCAAGTAGGTTTTTTCTCATGCTGAAGAGAATTAGCAAGCATTTAGACTCACACTAAGTAGGGCCTATACAACTAGTGTAAACTAAAAATAACTTCAGTGAACTTAATGCAGTTACACTTGCACGAGTATAGTATGAAGTGAGTCAGTCCTAGTCCAAGAAGGCTCCTAGAGCCTAATGAAAAAAAAAAAAAAGCAGTAAGACACTTAAAAATAGATATTTTGTAATTGAAGTGGTAGATAAGATGAAATTTTTTCAACTCAGAGACCATGAAGTTAACAAGAATGTTGAGTCAACTGTTTTAGTATCTCCTTTTCTGAGGATGAATCCTTGTATCCAGAGAAATAAAGACAGAATACTGGCCCAAAATAAAATTAGGACAGATTTTTGAAGGTATTTAATCATCAGCAAGATGTGGCTTGCTACACTGTATGGCCACTCAATTCCCATTGAAATAAATAGACATTAAAAATTTCTCTCTGTGCTTTGATGCCTGTCAGCTTCTTCAAACTTGTCTATTCTCAGGGTTATGTTTCTAATTTTGTCACTTAGTTCCAGTGCACCCTAGGCCAAATTGCTTTTCCCTGTATTTCCCCTTCAGGCACTTTTCCATTAATTTGTTAGCTCTTCAGGGTTGTGGTATTAGTATGTAGGGTTTTGCACAACAATTCATTACTTGAGCCCAAGAAATACTACATTCGAGTTTTTGCAAAAATGCTCCTGCCCTTCCTCTGCATCTAGGAACCTGGAAATGAAGAGAATATAATATAAACACATAAAATCTGTGCCTGCCTTTGGTAGTGATGTTCTCAGACCTTAGTCTTCTGAGTGAGTTGAGTGAGTTAATACAATTGAGTAGGTACAGAGAGAAGTGAGGACAGAGGGGCTGGGGGAATTACGTAACTCTGTCAGCTGACCTGGTTTTGCCCCATAATCATACAACTCATAATATCAACTAGCTATATGAATTGCTATTTCAGTCCTACACAGCCTCTGAAAAATTACCTAAACACTTAATTTTTTTTACTCGTAATAGTGTTTGGTTAATATGGTGTTACTCCACATTCATTCCACAGGGTCTGGTGTTAATGGCATCTTTTCAGAATATGGATAAACCTGTGGGTGCTGCAGAAGTAATAGAAGGATCTTTGCCTAGTTTCATCCTTGAAAATCTATACTAAAATTTGAAAGTTAATCTCATGCTCTGCTCATACTCTGGTAGAGATTAGGGGCTGTATCTGCCCTTGGAAAAAGCCTCTGCAGGTTTCTACCTTCACTGGAGTGATCAGACTTAGGCCACCAGCTGGTGGATGTGTGATTGATGGCCTAAGGTACACACATTTGAATGAAGATGACACTTTTCAATGGGTTGATACTTCCCAGCTCAAGAATGACAAGTCCCAGAAGAATGTCCTTAGCCTGCTGAGAAGGTGGAATGACTCAATTTTAAGGCTGAAGCTCACAATCAGCACTCACAGTGGCTTCATCTAATGTGTTTTGTTTTGCTTGGCCATTGCAATGGGTTCAGAGGGTACACACAGTTGGTCAAAGCAGTTTAATAAGCCAGGCAGATCTTTTGAAGTCCCTAAAACTCGGTGGCCTGTGCTCTCTTTGTACCACCAGCTGAGAACGCACAAGCCTAGATCTAGCACAGTATGTGTTTTCAGGCTGGATCTGTGTTTCTTAGTGAAAAAGAGGGCAACAACTTTTTAAGGCGCCAATAGACTAGCAAAAAATGAATCTGCTACAGTGGTTTAAAAAGTTACTGACACCAGCTTCCTTGCATGCAGTACCCTGCCACAGGTCTGCACCCTCACAGCCCAGCTGGCAGACATGAGGACACCTCTGGGCATCAGCTGCCTCAGTGCAAGGTTCAACCTTTTGGCCTAAACTGCCAACAATGGTGACTATTGGCAAAGATGCCAGGTTTTGTACTGCCACATCTGAAATACACTCCTTAGTGCCTGCTCTACAAAAAACTACCAGTACATTAACTCCTGCAGCTGATGCAGCAAGCCTTTCCAGAACTTACCTGCCATACCCTTAGTGTTGTCACTGACACTATAAAGCATGATTAGAGAAAAGGGAACATTCCTCCTGCCTGAAGAGGATCATTTTGCAAAAGCTACTTCTTCAGAGGAACCACAATTGTTTAGGAAAACAGTTGCCAGAAGCTAATACTTAAAATTAGTTGTTCATAGGTTCAAGGAGAAAGAAGGATTTTTCCTCCTATATTTAAAAAGCTTTATAATTAGTATGTGTAAGCTATGAGGGGGGAGCTTAGTCATCTGTTAACAAAAGCACACAATAATGTCCTTTAATAGTGGAGTCCCACTACATCCATAGCTCACACAAGCTAGGGCTAATAATCTCTGCTTCCCTGCAGGGCTCCTATGACCAACTCATTTGG
This sequence comes from Promerops cafer, assembly GCA_013398275.1. Taxonomy (NCBI): domain Eukaryota; kingdom Metazoa; phylum Chordata; class Aves; order Passeriformes; family Nectariniidae; genus Promerops; species Promerops cafer. The sequence continues at coordinate 36,531 of VZSE01002387.1, read as the reverse complement.
AAATAGAGAAAAAATCCACCTTACTGGAGTGAAATATCCGTATCATAACACACACATTCTCCTTTCTTTCCTGCCAGAGCTGGGCTTCTGATACTAAAACTGGTGTTAAGATAATACTACTAAAATTCTATTTTGTAGTTTAGCAAACCAACAGTGATAAAACAATGAAATTTGGAAAAAGAGAAAAATGTCCATCTACAAGTCAAATCTGGAAGATTTTTTCTGCTCCTTTTTTACCCATTGATGAATCTATGTTTTTTCTGAATGATCTCATTCCACTACCTTTTTCTATAAGAGCCAACCACAATTCATGTTTACTGTTCTTGCCCTCAGGCCCTTCCAACTCATGCATCCAGAATTCCCAAGATTTTCCTTTGGTGACCATGTCTAGACAGAAGGATTTAAGAGCATTTCCCAGCTTGCAAGCTCAGGTGCCGTCTCTAGTCATATTGCAGTGGCATAGCAGTTTGTACTGGGGGTAGGCATTGTCCTTCTGTGCATCACTCCAAAGGAGCGGTGGCTGGAGGCTCAGATCAAGTCGACTGACAGGATCACTTAAATAAATTGAAAATCTTCTCTCCCAGCAGCTCAATATTCTCAATCACACAGTGCATTACTAAATCATCATAACCACAGGATTAGAGATGCATTTATGTTACATTACCAAAGTCTATATTAGTAACCAAGTATAAATCAACTCACAAAACCCCAATCTCACAGCACACACTACAGCATCTGACAAAGTACAGGACCCCATGAGAGCTCAGAAATATGTTGAGATTACCAGACTTTACTGATGGTATAATGCCATCAGTTCCTGACAGGTTTTTAATTCTTTAATTTAAACAGAATGATGCCCTTTCTTGCTTTACTTACACTCCAGTCAATAATAATAATAAAAAAAAAGTAATTTATTTTTTCTGCAACACGGGCTATTTATCAGAATATTGTGCTAAGTTAAAAACAATACCATCTCAGAGACTATTAACAGCAGAGAAGAAGAAACAGTAAGAAGTGGGTGAGGAAAGAAGGCAAAATTTCAGCTGATACTTAAAATTTGATGGAGGGTTTATGTGGAATTTTTAAAAAACAAGGGAAATAGTTTTAAATTGGGCCCTGAACTACATGGGGACATCCTAAAATCATGAGAGGATGAGGCAGTCACTTGTCTCATTTGAAGTAGATTAGAAAAGCCTGTGTGCTCCAAAGTATGGATATGCATAGTGAAGGTACACAAAGAAGTGCTCACAACCTGAAACTGGTAGCATTATTTCAGTAGAAATGGAAACAAGACAGGTGAGAAACATAACAGGTCACAGTTAGTAAATAATGTATGTAAGTAATTCAAAGCCAGAAAATATAGTCTGATTTTGTCCAAGGAAAATACTATTTTAATAAACTTCAGTTCATCTGGCTGACCACTGGATTTCACCAGTTTAACTACTGAGTTTTCTAAAGAACAACAAAAAAGAAACATACAGCTTCATCTCCAAAAATTATTGCAATCATTAGTACATATGATCAATTGATGTCTCTTGTTCTGCCTCTGCTTAGCTGTGACCTTTTGCCACTGCAGGGCTCTTACCTGTGGCTTAGAAACAAGTTTCCTACTTGCTTGTTTCATGTCTAATACGTGTACTGAGTAGATGTTAATCATAGCTGGAAAGGCAATGAGTTTAAATTCTTCTTACAAAATAGCCTCTGTGATCACAGTCAGTCAGGAATTTCTTCTGCAGTACAAGCTCAAGAGAGCTGAAATCTCTTCTCTACCCATTTAGTAAAGAGTGAACAGAGCCTAGAGGTATTACAAATGGGTGTTATGGATATGGTCTGAGTGGACTGAGTTTAACGATGTTAAATATGCTGTCTTGAGAGCTGATGATCTTTAATTGCACTCAAGTCGAAATTTCTTTGTTTTTCACACAGAGTGCTGGGCACCAACTCCTTAGCAAAGAAGGATTCAAGAATGCAGAGGGGGAAAGAAGAAGGGGGAAAGGAGACTTGTAAGAATGGAGTTGCTCTTGAGATCTGTTCCTGCAGATAATAAAGATACAACTGACTTGAACTATTTGGCACTACAAACTTGACCCATGGCTTGATCTTATCTCCCAAGGCTAGTGTAAAAGCAACCCCCTACTGACCTTGGACAGGACTATATACAATTATAATACTTTTATTCAAGCAGTAGTGTGAGAGCTGTATTAGTTAAAGGTACCTTATTTTTCACTGACATAAAAATGATTTATGACCAATTGACATTTTTGTTTAGCTTCATTTCAACAAAGGACAATCATGGCTTGTTCAAACTTTGATAAATAACACTAGCTATCAGAAGAGGAAAGTTAACTCCAGTGTATTTTTCCATGGCACACTATGTATACTGAAAGAGGGGGAAAAGCAACATAGGAAAGGTTTACTTAATTGATCTGTATTGAATATTGTATGCTTAGGATGGTTTTGAGCAAGACAGTCTAAGGTACGAGGATCTGCAAGAAGCAGATGAAACACTGCAGGGACAACTTAGTGCTTCAGCTGTATCACCAAAGTTTTCAGTACCACCAAATCAGAAGGGTAAATTCAAATTCACTAGTGAAATGGCACTGTATTGGAAAATAGACTGACTGGGCTTTTGGCTTCTTAACTACAAAAGAAGTCAGCAAATTTTGTTCTAAAAACTTCTAAAAATATGATTTCACTCATGTAGATTTTGTACATAGCCAGTACAACTACTGAGACTTTGAGGTTTTTCCTCTGTATTTACTCAGTTTTCCACCACTTCTCATGCAAAAGACCAAATGAAACAACTAAAACCATTAAAAAAAAAAAAAAAAAACAACCACAACAGCAAAAAGCTCCTGTTATTGTATTTGGTGTGGATTCAGCTGAAGAAAAATATGAAGTAAAAAAGGAAAATTAGTCTGCTTCTGAATATCTAACCCTTTGAAAGAACGTGATCTACTGTTCATTCTGCTTTTTCATAGCACACAACAAGCAAATTCTCTTGTACTTCATGCAAATCACATTCTCAAGAGAAGTGCAGGCTCATAAAAATCCAGTTACAGGAAAGTACATTTCAGGAAAATAAAGTCCTATGGTCTAAAAAGAATACAGAGCAGTTCTCAGTATTCATCCTTTAAAAGTAAAAAAAAAAGGTCAAACCATTATAGTATATAGCCTTCACATATTCATTATTGGAAAAATAGATATATATTTAGCCTGTCTGAGTTCTACTCTCTAGCTGGCCACTACAAATTACTTAAGGAACTTTTAGCTTTGAAATTAGTAAAGGTAAGGACCTGCAAAGTACAGGATGGTTGATACTTCAACATCCTTATTCTGTAGTCTCTCCCACTAGAAGACAGTGTGGCACTTAGTGCACAATAGGATCAGAGGGGCCAAGAGGGAAGAATACCTCCCGCCCCTATTTGGAGAATAAATGTGCTTCACAGTGTGTTTAGATGGCAACAACTGATGTTAACAAGTGGGATGCCCCTTCCTTGCTAGTACATTGTCTCAGAAAAAGGAGATGCACAGTCTTTACTGGGCGTCCTTTAGCTATATTTAGCTGTTCATTTCACTAAGAAGAATGTAATGAAAATGAATCAACAAGGAGTGTACTGGGAATAATACAAAGCAGAACTCTGCAGAGCACATATATATGCAATGTTGATGTGTCATGATGAATAATGAAGTACATAACACTGTTTAGCAGGAATTCCACTCTCCCAGTGGCAAAAAGCTGTTAGACCCTGAAAGAAACAAGCATGTACTGGATAAAAACTTACTTTAATCATCGCTACTATGTAAAACTAACATATTCAGGTTCTGTAGGAGCCAGCTGTCAGCTGTCCAGCTTTTCTTGTGCAGGATGGCTCTGTGATGTTATAGCACGCATGAAAATGGGGAGAAGGGAATCATTCTTCATACTCTGGGTGAAATATGAAGACAGGAAACATGGACTGGAATTACATCAGGCCAGACAAGCTGTGTGCGTAAAGTCACTAAACAAATTTGCATCTAGCCCTAAGCTTGGGTAAATATATTTGTTGCTATTTTTAGATCTAAATGTTGCTTGTTACTGTTTTCCCCTCCAATCATCCTCCCCCCAAACACAACCTACCCCTTCTGTCTGTTTACAGACAGCTGGTGTGACGCAGAATTTTAAATCTCATGGGGTTGTGCCAGATCCTTTCCTGACTCTGGGTTACAATCTAAAACACTTGGATTACTGTTGAACAAGCCTGGAGAAAAAATTTCTACACAAAGAGGCAGTGTTCCCTTTCCAAAAGAAGGTTCACTTCTCCATCCCCACCTCCAAACTTACCCCTCCTTCAGCCCCATGGTAGACTTTGAAAATTATTCAAGCTTTTTAGCAACACTACTTTGTGTAGCAACTCAGAACTGCTGCTGTCCTGATAATGCTTCTTCACTAGCAGGCCAGATATTAAATGTCACTCTTAGGAAAATGCAACTTTTAAACTTCTCATGGAGAGCCAATGCTCTTTTTCTAGGCTTCCTAGAACTCTGCGCATTTTCAGGAGCAGAGACATTACAGAGAAAAGTAATGTGAACGATGATGGGTTTCTGGGATAGCAAGTCAAACTGTGTTTGCAGAGAAGTGGTTTCACAGAGGCTCCTATATTCAAAATTGATGGTTGCAGCAGGGTTCATCATCTTTTGCAGGATGCCTGCCGCTCTGTTCACACCATTTCCATATCACTACAACATTATTTTCTGCAGAGAGTAAAGAAGGTTGCCCATTTTTTGTTCCTCCCCTCCTTAGGCATGAATGACACAGATGTGATTGCACATAGCTGGCTCCACTGAATTATACATGAGGGTAAAGGGAAGGAAGTGAGGAAAGTGAAGAGAGAGAGGTGGCAGTACTGCCATCTGCAAGCTCAAAAACACTGTCCTGTACTCTCAACATGGGAGTATCTTGCCACACAGAAGGAAATTTTGGGAGAGAGAACTGGGATGGGCAGATGAGTAGATGGGAACAGGTGCTGAGCATGTACACAGAGAATGAAGGAGGCTGTGCAAGATTTTTAGTTCTTAAGACCCTATTCCATCCTGATACCAGCTGTCTCAAAAGTATCTATATGGCACAGAAACTATGGGGGAAGGAGTAGGATATGTCTTCAGAAGCCTCAGATATAAAGATGTATTTAAAAAAGTACATCCTGTCCTTTCCATATACCAGGTGCCATGGCTGAGACAGCAAATCTAGCTCTTAAAAGTTTGGTTGCTATAAAGGAGGAGTGAAGTTCCTTTGGCCCAGAAGAGGAGCAGATATGCTTTCATAAGGTAAATATGTTAGGTTATTCAAAATGAAATTTGACATTTCATAGAATTTGAGGCTAGGTGGGACCATTATGATAATTTACTTCTAGTTATTCAGCAAATTTACATAACTCAGGAATTTCATTCTTCTCCATTTGCAAGATACTCACTGCGGTACAGCTAATTATAAACAATCCTTTTAGAGATCACTGAGCATTTATGCAAAAGCTTTTCTCACAAAAGCACTTTGAAGACACTCTCCATACAATATGAATTACCTCTATACGTCCAGTTAAACTGCATCCAAATCTGTAGGCTCTCTCCACATATAAAACTAGTGTAATGAGAGAAAGGAAAAATAACTGCCCAGATAGTGTTAGTGGGAACACATGGGAGGAAGAATTTTGACAGGTAATATAAGAAAAATGTGGCCAAATAAGTTCCCCCTTACTCTAACAAAAGAAAGCAATGGCCTCCTAAAGAAGAGATCCTCATTCTTCTGAAAAAGGACATGCTTAGAAGGTAACACAGAAGCAGTATTTTGGGCAGCAGTTGCAACCAGTGGGGTTCTTGCAGAAACCAGGCTTTCCTTCAACACCTTCACTAAAATCTGCGAGATGCAAAAAATGCTACAGATGGGTCACATTTTCAAATGCCCTTAAAAGCAATCCTTGTCCCTGTGATTTTCAGCAGAACTCAAACTCCTAAGTGACTTGTATATATGTTGTGCTGTGAACTATTTCAATCTGGAAGTAAATAAATCTAACAAGTGTTTACATGTAGGAATCTGAAGAACTCACAGGACTATCTCTTTTCCCACCATCACTTTTTTCTTAATTTTTGTTTTTAAAATGCTCTATCTGGTTGTCCTGTCTAACCTTTTTATGAGTCAGTATGCTCTTTTGTAGATGATCTCCAAATTCTCCCTTCCCAGTCTCAATTCCCACAGCTTCCTCTCCTTTGACTTTTCAAGCAAGTCTGAAAAAGGAGAGTTCTTCCATCTGGCTATATCTGTCCCTGCTGCATCAATATGTGTAGAGAAGCATATCTAAATTGTGTATTCAGACTCATTGCTTAACAGACACCAGTAACTGTTATTACTAGTGAATTCCTGAAAACCAGCTGCTCCACAAGAGGCATGGGAGGAAGTATGATCTGAGCATCATTTACAGCAACCATCTGAACTGCTCAGCCTTGCAAGGATGCTCTACTTCTGTTCCTTGGCCCTGCCTGCCAGAGCCATAGCTCAAAGGCACTGTATAGCCGTAGATGTTAAAAATTGCATAGATCTTACATCCAACTTGTGCTAATCTTGGTGTTGAAATGAGCTTCGTACCAAGCCAGGATTCATGCTACAGATGGAGGTTGTGAAACTTTCTGTCTTGGCTAGGAGTTCTGTGCATGAACAGTATCTATCTCTATTAGTGTAAGAAATCACTCCTAAAGTGATGACACAGCTATTGCCATATGACCCAAATGACACAAATAGCCATTCAGGATGTTTGTACATACATTGTTGTCACACATTTCTAAATGCATCTTAATAACTAAACTGTCTCCTGCATCTCTCTTGACAAGAAAGATCATAACAATCTTTTCCTGCTGCATACCTAAGCTCATGTGAACTCCTGCATCCCACATAACTGAGTGACAGGTATAGAAGTCCTTGCAGAGAAGGCAAGTCAGACTGCTGTGACATGAATTGGAATTATTGGCAGAGACAAAGCCTTTCAAACCTCTCCTTGGCAACCATACAGATCCATGTCTCCCCAAGAACTCTGCACCCACCTTCTTGGTCATGAAAATTCAAAAGTCCCCAATATCCACCTTATCAATTGTTTCAAGGAATCTTGACTTCACTGCAGTCAATTTGTTGAGTTAATTACAATGAGTTTTACCAGAGTTTGAGTTGCATTCTTGTTCTATTGCAAAATTTTAGTTCTGGTTTCTTTGTATTTACAATCAACTTCAAATTTATTCTGCGTTTCAAATATCCAAGGCAGTTCCAAATAAATTTTGGCAAAGGTTTGGGTCTGCAGGAGAAAAGATTGTTGTGTATCTACAATTCAGATTTAAGCACAACTCTGGGTTGAAAACTGTCAGAGGAAATTTTTGCACCATCATGGGGCTAAATTTTTCTTAAGCTACCAATTACTTAGAAAACCTAGTTTTATCAAAGAAAACAAAGGAAAAACAAATTTTAAAAAACAACCAACCAACCAACCAAACAAACAAACCCCCGAAAAACCAAAACAAACAAAAAAACAAAACAAAAAAACTAAACAAAAACCCAAAAAACCCCAACACCATGCAAAGATGTGAATATATAGGACTCATATATTGACTTAAGATTAAAAAGAAATTCAGTCTGTGAAACAAAGTAACAGGACTGTGGCAAAATGTATCAGTTTACTGAATAAATACAATTACAAACACCATTGTTTTTTATTACCTTTTTGTGAAGGTTCAGTTCTTCTACTTATTTGAATATATTCTTTCCTATGTCCATTTTTCAGGCATGAGACTAGAAGCTGGCAACACTTCTCTTGTTCCCATTCTTCACGGACTATACCAAAGGCAGTATAAAACAAGACTAACTTACATGTTAGTCTACTGGTAAAACTGAGCCCTTCTTCACTCTACATGAAGAACAATATTATGGATCAACCAGACCCTGGCAAACTCTAAAACTAATCAAGACATCCATACCCACAGCTCACCCAAACCAGGAATCTCTAGGCTGCACTGCTGCCTCCAGCACATACCCAGCATGTGACAAATGAGACTTTCCTAATCCTTCTGTGAACTGTGACAACCATAATGAAAGTGCAACATGGACCTAAGATGTCTACAGAGAGGTTTTCTAACATGGTTCTTTGACATCTAATTCCTCTCTATGTCCATCAAGAAAGCCAAGTGAGAAAAAAGGGTAGCAGCAGCTGCATTTAAATATGATTGAAGGTAGCTCTGTTCTGCTCTCAGGGCAAACAGGGCTTCAGTTTAAACCTAGAAGCTCAGGACCTTCAGGAGGACTGAAACCAAGACCAAAGAAAGCCTTTGGGACTCTTTCACCTCCAGAAACTAATTAGCATATTCTTATTTTCCACTTGAAAGCCGATGTATTTACACACCTCCTAACCAAGTGGTCTTTTCTGATGGACTTTTTTAAACCCTAATGTCTTCTGTGAGCTAAAATATTGAGGGACAAAGTCCACAATGTAGAGTGTGCTTCTGGAATTGAAGAGTTCTCTGTTTTCCTGTTTATGATGGCCACATAAATAAAATTTAATCAGATCAGTATACTGTCACAGGTAGAACCAGCTGTTCCCTATGTGATATTTTTCAACTAAGGAATTCTAAAAATACTGTAAAGCACATACAGATAAGACAGGGAAACAGGTAACTCAGCAGTGGCACTCTAACACTCTCCAGATCATCTTCAGTCGCCAAAGCTCATCTTTTTCCAATTAAATCAGTTGTTTCTTCATCATTTACTTCAAGAAAAAGTTGGTCTTATGCAAGAACCATCATTGGGACCTCTTCACTGTTGACAGGATGCAGAGTGCTTTGCAGAGGAAGCTAAAGATATGCCATAAATGCTGAATATTGTTCCAGATTTTCAGAAAAACCATGAAGTTTTCAAAGGCACTTTTGCTTTATGTATGTCTATACCTTATCTGCCTATCAAATTTCTTAGTGAGTTCAATTTCAAGCATCCCATTCATGTCACAGTTCAGAGATTGCTGTTTGTAATCACAGAAGGGTTTGAGTTGAAACACCTTAAAGATCATCTAGTCCAACCTCCCTGCCATGGGCAGGGAGACATTTCACTAGACCAGGTATTCAAAGCCCTGTCCATCCTGGCCTTGAACACTTCCAGGGATAGTGTATCCACAACAACTCTGTTCCATTGCTTCACCATTCTCATAGAGAAGAATTTCTTCCTTGTAACTAAACATTCTCTGTAAATGTTTAAAGCCATTACCCCTTGTCCCATCATTACATGCCCTTGTAAAAAGTCCCTCTCCATCTTTCCTGTAGACCCCTTTTAGGTACTGGAAGGCTCCTATAAAGTCCTCCTGAAGCCTTCCCTTCTTCAGGCTGAACAACCCCAACTCTCTCAGCCTTGTCTTCATAGGAGACATGATCCATCCCTCTGATCATCTTCATGGCTTCCTCTGGTGCTCCAGCAGTCTATGTCCATGCCCTGACATTAGGGGCCCTAGAGCTGTATGCTGTACACCAGGTGGGGGGGGGTCATAAGACCTGGATATTGATTGACAGAGATTTTGTGAGTCCTGAAGGCCAAAGAAGTCCAGGAATGCTGTATGTGCTTTAAAACAGATTGTTAAATATTCAGGAGCAGGCTGTCCCCATGTGTATAAAGACAAGTTGTCAGGGAAAAAGACCAGCCTGGTTAAACAGAGAACTTATGCTTGACCTCAGCAGGGGGGGAAAAAAAAAGTATCACCTCTGGAAGGAGGGTGAGGTATTTTGGGAGGACTACAGGGATGTTGCAAGGTCATGTTAGAAGAAGACTAGAAGGGTCAAAGCCCAGCTAGAACTTGATTTGCCCACTGGGGTTAAAAACAACAAATACATTGGCAGCAAACAGAGGGTCAAGGAGTGTATCCATTTGTTGAATGCAGAGGGTAGTGTAGTGACAGGGGAAAGGCAGAGGTACTTAATGCCTTTTTTTACCTCAGTCTTCAGTATCAAGACCAGTTGTCCCCAGGATACCCAGCTCCCTGAGCTGGAAGTTGGTGATTGGGAGATGCATGAAGTCCCCATAACCCAGAAGGAGATGGTTAGTGATGTGCTATGCCAATTACACACTCACAAGTCTGTGAGCCCACCCCAGAATAATGAGAGAACTGCAAAAGAACTTGCCAAACCACTTTCAGTCATCTGCCAGCAGTCCTGGTGTCCTGGCTTCATCTAGGATGGTGTTAATTTCAGTAGCTGTTAAGAGTGCTGTTTTGGATTCAGAATGAGAATGGCACCGATAACACACTGACATTTTGGGTTTTTCCCAAGTCATGTTTATCATAAGGATTTTTTTTTCCCCTTATCTCATGCTCTGCCAGTGAGGAGGTAAGCAAAAGAAATTGGGAGAAGCATAGCTGGGACAGGTGACTTAAACTGACCAAAGAGATATTCCATACCATATGACATCATGCTCAGTATATAAAGTGAGGGAAAGGAGGAATGGGGGACATTTGGACTGATGGCTTTTGTCTTCCCAAGTAACCATTTCATGTGATGGGGGCCTGGTCTCCTGGAGATGTCTGAACACCTGCCTGCCTTTGGGAAGCAATGAATTAATTTCTTGTTTTGTTTTGCTTCTGTGTCACAGCTTTTGTTTTCCCTATTAAACTGTCTTTATCTCAACTCATGAGTTTTCTACCTTTTACCCCTCTAATTCTCTCCCTGATCCTGCCGGTGCAGGGAGTAAGCAAGTGGCTGTGTGGTGCTTGAATGCTGACTGAGGTTAAACAAAACACTTGGTTTACCAGACAAGTCCCAGCTGACTGGAAATTAGTAAATGTAACGTCCATCTACTAGAAGGGTCAGAAGGATGATCTGGGGAGCTACAGGCCTGTCAAGCCTAACCTTGGTTCTGGGCAAGGTTATGGAAGAGATTATCCTGAGTGCCAGTGCACGGCACATGCAGGACAACCAGGGGATCAGGCCCAGCCAACATAGATTTATGAAGGACAAATCCTATTTGATGAATCTGATCTCCTTTTACAACAAAGTGACCCACTTAGCAGATGAAGGAAAGGCTGTGGATGTAGCTTCTCTAGACTTCAGTGAAGCATATGACACTGTCTCTCAGAGCATCCTCCTAGAAAAACTGGCTGTTCACGGCTTGGATGGGTAGACTCATTGACAGGGAAAAAATGAATGGATGGCTGGACCCAGAGACTTGGAGCTAAATCCAGTTGGCGACCAGTTGCTACCTGTGTTCCTTAGGGCTCAGTTTTGGGCTGGGCCTGTTAAACACCTTTATTGATGATCTAGACCCAGGGATTGAAGGCACCCTCAGTAAATTTGCAGAAAACACTATGTTGGGTGGGAGTGTTGATCTGCTTGAGGGTAGGATGGCTCTGCAGAGAGCCTTCACGGACAGACTCAATCAGTGGGCTGAGGACAGCAGCATGAGGTTCGATAAGGTGAAGTTCTGGGTCCTGTACTTGGGTCGCAGCAATCTCATGCAGCCTTACAAGCCTGGGGAGAAGTAGCTCAAGAGCTGTTCAGCAGAAATGTATGTGGGGGTGCTGGTTGACAGCTGGCTCAGCATGAGCCAGGAGTGTGCCCAGGTGGCCAAGAAGGTGAATGGCATGTAAATGGTAAATGATAGATGGCCTGTATCAAGAATAGTGTAGCCAGCAGGACTAGGGAAGTCATCATCCCCCAGTACTCAGCATTGGTTCTTGAGTACTGCATTCAGTTCTGGGTGCCTCACTTTAAAAAGATGTTGAAGTGCTGAAGCCTATCCAGTGAAGGGCAAGGTCATGAAAAGTTTAGAAAACATATCTTATGAGGAACAGCTGACACATCTGGATTTGTTTAGTCTCGAGCAGAGGAAGGTCAGGGGGAACTTCATCACTCTCTGTAACAATGAAAGGAGGTCGTAGTGAGGTGGAGGCTGGTGTCTTCTACTGTGCCTGCAGTGAGAGTACCAGAGGAAAGGACCTTAAGATGAGACACTGGAGATTCAGATTAAATATTAAAAAAAATTTTCACTGTTAGGGTGGTCAGGCATTGGAAAAGGTTGCTCAGGGAGGTGGTGGAGTCACTTTACTGGAGGTCTTTAAGAGGTGTCTGGATCTGGCACGGGGTGATATGGTTTAGTGGTTTAGGGCTACAGTGGTAATGGTTGGACTTGATGATCTTAAAGGTCTCTTCCAACCTTGATGATTCTATGAGAGTAACAGCATGAGGAAAGACTGAGAATGAAGAGATTTATTATGTATTTAGCAAGTCAACCTGAGCAACTGGGAAGAAGGTTAAAGTCCATTTTCCCTCCTTTTCTCCTTCAATGTGTAAATCACAGCAGAGGACTTGCAGATGCCAGTGAAGATGTACTACTACTGTAATAGCTAAAAAAAAAGTGGGTTTTTTTGCATAAAAGCAACCAAAATCAAACCGAAAATATCTGCAAGCTGCATCTTCAGCTGCCACAAACTAGCACATCTTTACTGAAACTCACAAAGCTCTTTGTATATGTGCCTCTGCATTCTTCTTTGTCCTCAGATGCAACATCTAATCCTAGTGTTGAAAAGGGCTTCAATGCTTTCTCTGTTTTTAAGAAATCAGAAGGCAACTGAAGCCACTTCATGAAGCTTTAAGAGATGTAAGTAGCAGATGGTTGTTTAAGGCTCACAGCTAGGATTCCAAATGCTAAAACAAGAGCTCCCCAACACAGCCACCACTGCTCATACCTCCACAGAGAAACCACCAGCTTGAAAAGCAACCATGCAATTTTGAAACCATATATTTTGAAATAAGGTCTCCAAGCTCCACTGCTAACACTGACCTGTAAGGACTCCCACCTAATCTTAACCAATATGTTTTGCAGAGCAGAAGGTCTTGATCTTAGCAGAGTCATTAGCAACCACTGGAGAGTGGAAGGAAGACTCACATGGAGTCCTACAGAAGTTTTGGCTATGCTTTGTATAGTGTCCAAGTCCAGAGCTGAATAAGGCAAGTCTGAATAAAAGACTGTCTTCTGGACAGGATTGATGGAGCAAGGAGGATAGAACACAGCAGGAGACTCAAGATTTCTGTCAGCAGCAGCTCTTGAGAGCATTAAGCAAACAATCAACACATCCTTAAGAAACAGAGTTTCTTGCAGGATGAGCGATGCTTAGCTAAAAGGGGAAACTGATCAAAGGCAGGCCCAGCCTGATGAAACAAAGTGCAGAGGCAGCTGGCAGCCCATCAGCAGCCAGGGAGTGAGAGCACCTGTGTCCTTGTGCAGGAAGGCACAGGGTGGTGGAGAAGCACTACTTGCATCCAGCATCATTCCTGAGAGACAGGCAGACCTCTGGCAGGCAAGAGCAAAAGCCCTCTGATATCCTGATGAGATGTGAAGCTGTTCCAGTATGATTCATTTATGATGTGATTAAAACTCAGAAACAGGTCTGTTTCTGGGAGGCCTCTGATGCAAGGAAATGTGCTGCATTCCTTCCCATGGAAGAAAGGACAGTGATGGCTGCATTTCTGGTTTACACAGACTGTTGCTGGGTGAGTTCCCACAAGGAGAAATCTGGATTAAACTTCCCCCAAATATTCAAGCACAATATAGGAAAAAAGGGGCAAAATTGTAGTTTCTCAACTTTCAGTATTTTCCCCAGACAGTTTCATATACTTCTAATGGTACCTTTGCCCAGCAACAGCTTATTCACAAATCTTTCCTCGAAGTTTATTAAAAGTAAATCAATGAAAGTTTTTTCTAATATGTGATTAAATCTAAATTGATATCTAATAGGTCATGTGTAAAAGACAACAATTATTTCTAGATCTCTGTTTTGAGACAAGCAAATATTTTGCCACAGATGATTAACTGCCCAATGAGGCAACTTACCATGCTCTTCTAAACCTGAGAAAACAATGTAACTCCTCTGCCTAGATTATCTTATAAAGTGCAGCACAGAATTATTACATCATGAATACATATATATCAAGTAAAAACATTTCAGTACTCTTATTGTATTAGTATTTTAGCTGGTTCTTAAACACTAAAAGCAGAAGAAACTTGTACATGGCTTAACAACCACTACCTCACACTGCTGTGCTTATAAAGCAACTATGTTGTCCTAACTAAACCACATTTTGGAGTCATACAAAACAGAAAGGAGAAACAAACGACTCCACTCCACAGACAAATTCAATACCTTGTCTGCCTTTTATAGCAACATATGACTCATGTTGCAACAGACACCTGACTTCAGTCTCACAAAATCTGTCCCTCTTCAATGTCCAAAAGACCTCCCTTTACTTGAAAATACACATTCCATGCCCAAGCCCCCAGAGACCAGCCATCCTGCAAGACAGAACAATACCAGGAACATAGCAAAAAAAGCCCTCACCAGACTTGCTTCAGCAGAAAATTAAGGGCATCTGAAAAGAACTTCAACTCAACCGCCATTTTGCAGCCTTTGGGTTTCCATTCCCTTCAAACCAATCAGGCTGAGAAGGGGTGAAAATTCAAAAAGCCCCCTCCCCTGCCCCCTAGAAAAGCCAGGTGATTAATATTTTTTTGTCCACAAAGTCTTTGTGAATAAACACACCAGCTGGCACTAGGGGTGGGAAGAGGAGAGGAAAGTACCAGAGCTGCCACAGGTGAAGTCCTAGCAAGGAGATGCTGAGCAAGGAATCTAGCAACACAATGCTGAGACCTCAGATTGTTTAAATCATCACAGCCTTCCCCATTTAAGATGAGATGTCAGATCAAATTATCTACTGGGTGTCTGCCTGCTGCAGACTACATCTCCTCAGGTAGCTTCAGCCAGCAGCATGTTCTCAGTACCTGTGTAACACTGTGCTGGTAGCACTGTTGTGCCTTGTAACTAATTCCAGTGAGATATGGCTGTCAGTTTACTAATGGCAGAGGACAGAGGTATTTTATCAAGTAGTACTTGTTCTCTCTACGATAAAGCCTCTTATTTAAGCTTCAGCTAAGAGGGTTGTGCACATCTGATTGTTCTTCTTACATATATAGGCTTGCAAAAAGACAGACAAGAAAAATCATGAAACACTATGCCCAGCCTCAGTTTGGTGTGTACGGATGTACTAAGTCTCCATAAAATAACTGGGAATGGAAAATCTTCTTTTCCGTTTTCATCTAGTGACAAAGAATTCTACAGAATAAACTCTGTCCTCTTTAGGCAATCTTGAAACTTGGAAGAAGAGACGTATTTGTTACACTCATACACACTGATGATGAAGAGGGTTACACTGAAAAACAGTGTGAGGTTTAGTTATTATACATCTAGAATAAGTCTTACAGTTTTTCTAACTTTCTAAAAGGTAGAAGAGACCCAAACTTGATGTATAATATACAGACACTGCCGTGTACTCACTGCAGGAAAGGTTCTGAAAAAAAATGCTGCTTATCTATGAACTCCAGGTAGAATCCAAATCAGCATGCTCCTAAACTCTATATTAAACAGAAATTCAAGAAGTCCTAATAGAGGATTTGTTTTGTGTGGGTCTTCTATTAGGAAGGCTCACAAGACAGCTGTCATCTACTTTGATTAGGTTCCTTCACAAAACAGGAATGATGCTTTGAAAGAAACACATGTTAATGCATGTCTCTTATATTGCTTGAAGTGCTACAGAAGTTTTTGCTTTGCTTTGCAAAACATACCATAGTTGCTCACAAAGTAACACCCAAAAAGCAACTCAAGTTTAACTTGAACCCATTTGTTTTCAACTCTTGGCCTATTCTTTCTTCGTTTTTTTTTGCTTCTGCTGTTTCCAAGCCTCCTTGGTCCCTCCCCCCCTTCCTTTCCCTTGAGGGCTGAAATTTTAATAACTCTAGCATGTGAGGCTGAAGAAAAAAAAACCCAAACATAAACAGTTCTGAACACAGGCAGGGTTGTAGTTTAATATGGTAATATTCCTCTTTGCTATGGCCAAGAAATGATGGGCAAATGTTTGACAGAATTTTACATACCGAGAATATGAAAAACATCAGACATTGTTTCTAAATAAGCTAGGCAGACACTAGAGCTTTTTTTTTTCTGGAGTGCCAAGTTCTTTAAGCACAGGTACTTTTTTCTACTTAGGAGGCAATATACAGTCATCTCATGGCAAGTCAGTCTTAACATATAAATTAATATGTACAATCAAATCAGTGGAAGATGAATTTGCTGCCATTACAAATGCTATTGGAAATGTTTTCCAGTTGTGCCTTCTCTGCCTATTTTCTCCTTATGCATCATGTCAGTGTTAGAAATTGTACATTGTAGTAGGGAAAAAGTCTTTGTGCTGCAGCTAAGGGTAAGATTATTGAAAACAGAGGATTCAATTAAGTATCATTCACGCTATAACAAAACTTTTCTAGTATAACACCTGAAGTAATTAGCACTCCAGTAACTGCTTATATCTTAAAATGCTTCATTAGTGGCATTTCTACATTTCCACTTGAAAATGTTCAATGTAAGAAGCAGTTCAATTTAAGGAAGTAAATGGATCTTTTGCTAAGATAAAGTCACTTTATTTATGGAGAACAGGTGTGGAAACTGCTGGGAGATTTTGAAGGTACAGCAAGAAAAAAAAAAGTGCTACAATAATTTCGACAGTGGGAGGAATTTGGAGGAGATGAAAAGTACTACTTACAAGCCTCGGAGACGAAGCCAGATTTTCTCTATTTGCTCTGGCTGTAGGTATTTCAGAGAGTTGTTCTCAAATTCTTCAATTTCCTTAGTCGGTGACTCCATAGCTGCTGGTTAACACTTTCATTAAAGCTCTGCGAGGACGGTTGCTGCTTCCGAAGGCATACTCTCCACCTTTAACGCTGGTGGGAAGCAGTTAACATTTCTGGCACACACTTCTCCCCCATCCCTGCAAACAAAACTGTGTGGGCAGCCCTGGAGAGCTCAGGTGTACACAGGGGGCAGCTGTGCCAGCATGCCACCATCCTCGGGCTGAGCAAGAGGATCAAAGGCTCATCTCCAGATTGCAAAACCAAGCAGATTTTTTCCCTTTGTTTTTTGTTTCGTTTTGTTTTTACAATAAGCCAAGGATACAACCCATAATAGCAGCTGAGGGATCTTTATCAAGGGAGGAGGGGAGGAAAATCCCTTGCTGACAAGTGAGCTGTGTGTGCAGGGGCTGCTGTGGGGAGTCTGACAGCTGCAGAGATCCCCAAGGCTGCAGCTCTGCCTTCGCATGCTGCCTGTCGCTGTGCAAGTGGCAGTACACAGGCCCCTTTTGGTCTAGTCCCCACCAAGTCAGCCTTGCCCTCCCTCCCCAGCCATATTTTTTACCAGCAGCACTGCTGACAGGCTTGAAACCTGACAACTGAGGAAGAATTAATCGGTCAACACAACCCAAGAACTCTCTGCCTCCCTCTTTGCTTCCCTTTCTCCCTCTGTATATCCAGAGACACAGGAGGGAGAACAGGCTGTTGGAGAAAGACTGGATTTGGTTAAAAACCCAACTAAAAAAATCATTGACTAAAAAAAATAGAAAAGGGAAAATAACAGAAAGTGAGCCACTCACTTCTGGCAAACAGCTATCTACTTCACTGCAGTCAGTCTGCTCTCCTTTATCCCTGGAATCACAAAATCACAGAATATTCTGAATTGGAAGGGACCCACAAGGATTATTGAGTCGAACTCTGAAGTGAATGGCCCATATGAGGATCAAACCTACAACCTTGGCATTAGAAGTCCCATGCTCTAACCAACTGAACTAATCCTAGTAATTTTTTGTATTCAAGCACTTCTCCAACCTATCCCCTGAGAGTTTCAGGACACCACTGTTGCCTTCAAACAGGTCTAGCTTGAGTCAGAGACTGGATTTCCCTCTGCTGCTCTGTTAGCTGTCATGAGGTCCAGCACAGGATGACTCCTTCCTCAGCCCTTGAAGCAGCCCTCTTGCCTCCTCTGCTTGCCTGTAGGAAAAGAGCCAGGACACCCATCTCAGCCAGCTCAGACACTTCCTTCCTAGGTCACTAGGTCAGCACTGTCAGTGACAGCAAGGGATTAAGAGCAATGGGATGGAGACATGGAGGTCCCAGGCAGGCCAATTTTGCCCTACACTGATTGTCTCCTTTATCACAGCACATAGATTTGGGCAAATGGGGGCTTCGCCCTCTTTTCCTCCACTTCCTCAGTTAAGGACAGTAGTGGCATTCATGTTAAAAGCCTTTAGAGTGAGCCCTGTGCAGGAAGGTTCTTAATTACAAGTATTTCCGTCAGTTCTGAAGGACTGAAGATTTAGAAGGATGCTGACATGCAGCAGAGAGGTGGTAAAAGGCAGATGAGAAGAGCAGAATCCACACTGTGCCTCCATGAGGACAGGCGTCTCTGTAAAACAGTCAAAATACCAGGGAGTGCAGGAGTAGGTCTGCCTTTCTCAGGATGGTGGTACCAGTATTTCATGCATAGTCCAAGGTGAAGTCAGAGCCACCTCTGACATATGTGGCTGCGAATTAGACACTGTCCTCATGTTAAACCTCTCAGCAGCAAACTTCCTTAAAGACACCTACAGTTCCTTTTTTTTCCCCATTTTTTAAACAAAGACTAGAAAAACAGTGAGAAAGTTCAGAGACCTCCTTACTTTCATCAGAGCGAAGGTATAGCAGTAACATTCAAAGGCCCACGGAAATGCATTCAAAAATGCTTCCAAGACAGAAACGGCACTCCAGTGAGCATGAGAAAACTGAAGCAATAATTTCAGACAGCAAGTTATCTGAGGTCCTTGGTGGACTGCAACAAAAGCAGAGAAGCTACCCCATACTGAAGGGGTAGCATGAGATACTGGAAGTGTATTGACATGTTGTCTATTCCTACATATTGCCTGTGTGAACACTGGAACAAGTTCTATAATTAGTACAACTACAATATATTCATATTTCTGTCCATGTAAAAATAATCCAGAATATATTTTATTCTCTTACCACTAATGCCTCCAACCAAAATTGCAGCAGAATGTTTGTCTTCTTTTCTTTATTGTAAATCTGAGTTGGATCCCTGAACTTCAATTATATCAGTGTGATGAGTCAGCCAGTAACATATTCCAAAATGCTTCGCTAATTCTATATTCAAACAGTTGTAAAACATTGACATGTCTTCTAATTCTGCTAATGCCAAAATAAACTATGCAGATTTTGCCCATTCTTTATCCCAGCAGGAAATAGCTTCTTGCCCCTTTTCAGTTAAAAACAACTTTTTGGATTTTTGTTTCGAAGCGAGTTAGGAGGAGGGAGAGATGTTCAGCTATGTCACTGAATTGCATTGACCCTATTTATTCTTCATGCTGAGGTATAAGAGAGTGATGGGAGATATTTAGACAGTTCCATTTTTTAGTTTTATTAAATTAGATCTAGTTGTTCTTAAACAGTAGCTTCCAAGTGAAATTTCATCTCTTTTTCTGCCCAATGTTAGACTTCAGGGTTTGATGGCAACTGACTCACACCATAGCCACACAGCCATTAATAGCACCATAACGGAGAGTTGGAAGAAAAGGCTGCAAGGCTGCAAGGGCTAAAGATTGCCAAGGAATAGCAGCTGAAGAGGCTACTAACTGTCTTTAATTTTAAGCACTCATCCAGTTTCCTCAGGGCTGGGGAATTGTGATTTCTGTTACTCTCAGTAATTAAGGATAGTTTTAGCTTTTCTGTCCAGACATAGCACAGACACAGCTGACCTAGAGAATGCCACACTTTCAAAAAGTTTCAAAAACAGTGAACTAGGTATATATAGATATATAAGTATTGATATACCAGAAGATAAGACGCTAAGAATATTGCATCATTCCCTGCATCCTAATAATGTGTTAGCCTCAGACTGCCACCAGGACTAGGCGTAGTGAGGAGAATTTCAAGCAGCAGTATTAGATAAAGACAAATTTTAGCTTTCTATCTAAGAAATTAAACAAAAAAACTTATAAAATTAACAGTAAAATAATCAGCACCAAAAAAATGGCACTGATTAATTTGGTGGAAAGGTGCTGTTCATTTAAACTTCTATTGAGTCAAGTCAATCAAGCTGACAGTGTTGATTAAAAGCTCTGTTGACTGGCAAGAAGTTTTCTGTCAAATGCTATAAAAATATCAGCAAGACAAAAGCCTCTTTTGTGGTCTGTCCCTTTTGACTCAGAGTTGCTGACTTCTGTGAAGGCAAATTTAAGAAAACCTGCAGAAACCTCCTTCAACTCAGGAAACTTACCAAAATGAGAAAATTTCCACCCTGATGACATCTGAAGTTATTACTTAAGCCATGGCATTCTGATAGCAACAAAAAAAATCCTATTGTACTCACACAGAGTACTGCAACTTTGACAAAAGGACCATCACTCTTGAAGGGCAATTTTGAAAATCTGTTTCTCTTTAATGACCTCCACAGCACTAGAATTACTATACATGGTGGCTTAAGGACAAGGCACAAATGAGGAGTGATGTTTAAGGGAAGAGGAGCTTTATAAAGCTTTTTTTGCAAAAAAAGGAAGAGGAGAGCTTGAAAACTCAGATATGAAAGGTCTGTGCAAAAGAGGTTAGATGTGAGTAGTAATCCAAGCAACTAATCATTCAGAAAAAATACCTAATTAGATGAATAAACAAGACTAGTTTTCTAGTTTTTCCCTTTTTCACCAACATCCAGTGAGGTCAAAGTAGAAAATTTTGAGGACCTGAAGACTTTATACAACTTTCTCACAGAGTTTCCTGCCCCAAGTCATCCTTCACATCTTCAAAGGGATTGAATAAATACCAAAGTTTATTCAAAACAAGCATGAAGCTGCCTCAAAGGGTTTTTAAATCACTACTTATATGTCTGAGACATGGAAGTGGAAACGTTTTCACTTGTCTCTCTCATATGCAAACCACATTATATTACACAGGCCAATACTGCCCCCTGTACTATGAAAATGTTACATTTCATATATACATTTAGTTCTTGTTAGAGTTAAGACAGAAAATTATTATACATCATATATTATCCTTTGTGGAGTTAGGAAACAAATCTATCAAGGAATATCTGTGTGCATGTATATATACACATACATATATATATATATATAAACCTGAATTTTATCAACTTAAAAGTATATGGGAGTCATTTATAAACCAGACCTCAAATTTCCCCCCCGTTGTTTTCTTTTTAAAATCTGCCAAGTTGCTGTACAAAGAGAAGATTCTCTGGCTGCCATTTTGCACTACCATTGCTTTTTGAGACTAGGGACCCCAAGTGCTATATGTTCCCTTCTCCTTATCTGCTGTCTCCTGGGGGAGATAGGTAGCCACCTCTGATTGCTCCACTTGTCTTTGTTGGCAGAGACAGCCAAGTCAGGGTTCTTTAAATAACCACCTCTGGCAGACTGCAGACCAAGCAACAAATGTTAGTTTCAGGACCTTATGTAGGTTCCTTTCTACTCCAAAATCCCCAATTAAATTAACATTTCCTTTGTTTTTCTATGAATAGCATGCATTGGACAAGCATGGAAGTGGAAGCAGAAAGTAGAAGCAAAATACATAATCACACTGCAAAATGCAAGACCATACTGCTCTGAAACCAGAGAGCCCAGAACACCATCATCAGAGAAATGCAGGTATCTACAGTGAACAGGGACCTTTTACTGAAGTGATACACAAAATAGAAGATTATTATCTGCTCTCAGCAGTTTGTCAGACTGGGTTGCAGAAGTCTGTCAGAGCTCAGAGGAAAGGATAACAGAAAGTAAATAAAAAGCAACACCTACTTATAACATTGGATCATGGCTAATTTAAGAATTGAAGAAATAGACAGGAACAGTGCAGGAGAGGTCAGGAAAAAATTAATACCATAACTTGTCCTATATGCAGTATAAGGGAATCACCATCACTAATCTCTCTCTCACAGTTTATTTTTGATTTGGCAAAGGGTACTCCCCAGACTCCTTCCTTACAGGCCTGGATACCACCATTTTTGCTCACTTTCAATGTCAGTGTCACTGTTCACCTGCATGTCGAAAGCAGCAGAAAATATGTAGAAAGGTCTCAGCCAAATCCTGTGGAAGAAAATTCAGAACAGCAACTATGAATGTCCTCTTCAGGTGCCTCAGTTTCACCACATGGGTCCAACACATAAAAATCTGTGTACTTTCACATACAGACCAAAAAAAAAATATATACCTGCAGTGTAGTAGGGAAGGGGCAAACTTATATAAAGGGGCAAAAATGGAAAATTATGTTTTGAAGAGCTCTCAACTACAATCACTACATCTCCGACATGAAAAGATTTTGGAACTCTGCACAAGTGGCTTGTGAAGTTACTTATCTAGGTTACACCTGAAGAAAAATGTAAGTATTTTATTGTACATGCCACAGCATTAAAAAACATCAGCCTGGAGATGTATTTTAATAAGAAAGAAGACTACAATTAAATCACTTCTGAATCAAGATGCTATTACACTATTGTCCTTAAGGAACAGATCTGTCTTTGAGAGAGAAGTGGGTTGTATATCTTTCCTTCAGATAAATATAATTCGGTGTCATAAATTCATATGAACAGTCCATATGCAGTCTGAAGAAGTATCTACTAGCTTCATTCATGCCTTAATATGTTTCATTGTCCCCTGCTACCATGACTATTAGAAGATATGTTTAGCAGCAATTGGTTTACCAGTCAGTAAATATTTGATTTATATGCATGAAGCATCTGCCACCATCATAAAGCAGCCCTGAGTATTTCCTGAAAGGATTATTATTGCTTTTGGATTCCCATGGTTTTAAATGTTTATCAAGACGAATTATGATTTTTCTATATGTCAGTTGTGACCATCTGCACAGAAACTAAAATTGTATGTGTGTGTGTTTGTCATGGTTTGGCGCTGGCCCAATGCCAGTGCCCCCATGAAAATATATTTTTTTCAACTAACTACTGTGAGATGCGACCAGGAACAGAGCAGAGCAGGCTCAAACTTAGAAAGAGAGCGGAAAAAAAAACTTTATTAACTTACAAACTAAAATCAGGAACACACAGGAAACAGAATGAAAACCTTCCAAATATTCTTCCTTCTCCGCCCACCCAATTTCTACCAAACCACAGTGAGACAAAACTTTGGAAACCTGATTAAGTTACCAACACTCTGATAATCAATTCTCAGTCCATCAGGGGAGAGAGGAGTCTCTCTTGTACCACAGTCTTCCTCACGAAACACGGTTGAAACTTTCCATGTTTCCATGTCACACATGGCACCGCCCAGAGAAAATCCTGCCATCGTGACATCTTCCTTCCATGTACAGTGCTCTCACCACCGTCCATGGACCGAAACTGCTCATAGGGTTCTTCAAGGATGTTTTGCCAAGTGCCAAAAAAACCCCTATGTGTCATTTTTGGGACAACAGACCCCCCATTTTCTCATCCCCTGGGGCCGAGGGTCTTCTCATTTTTGGGACAACAGTCCCCCCCATTTTCTCATCCCCTGGGGCTGAGGGTCTCCAGAACAGAGCTCTTCTTCTCCCTGAAGACAGAGGGCACCACCACACCCTCTTCATCTTCTTCTGTTCACTCTCTTACATGGTGTCATTACTGCAGGTCAGTCTCTTGGCTCAGGCTATCACATCCACCTAAAAGCAGTCTCATGTATTACAGGTAACTTGGTTCAGTCTATGGCTATACAAGAAAAGTCCAGCCAAAAGCAACTCCATCATCTCCTCCCACTTCGGCCTCTCCACATCTTCCTCTTAACATCTCAGGTCCCAGAGTGTCTCTCTTCTCTCTCAAACCACCAGCCAGGAGGACTAATATTTCATAAAGTTTCATTCACCCAGGAAAGGGTAAAAAGTCTGAGCTCCGCTGCCCTCAGGAGACTGAAATCTCACAGCAGCAACTCCCACATGCTGGGCATCTCCCCCCCAACCCCGTCGCCTCCTCTGCCGGCACAGGCTCGCTCTCTCTCTCTCTTCCTCTGCTGCAGGGGAGGGGGAACAAAAAATATTTCAATGTCTTTCCACCCCTCCAGCAGGGGCTGGCCCGGTTCCATTCCCTTCCACCCTCTCTCTCTCTCTCCGGGGCTCCGGCCTACCTCAGCCTAGGCCTCCATGGCTTCCCCTCCCCCACCCAGCCTCTGTCCGGGCAGAGAAGAGACGGTGCAGCTCGCCGGGCTGCCGGGGACGAAAGAGACTGAACTCTGGGAAATCTCTGCTTTTAACCCCATGTGTCTTCAGAGGTGACTCACATCTTCAGTGGTCACACCAGGTGTCAATATTCAAATCTGACCACTGATTGGTTTGACTAAAACTTCCCAAAAAACTCACTTCCTCTCAAACCGAGACAGTGTTTTTGAGTAAAAGCATGAGACTGGGCAAGAGAATGTTAAGGTAAAAAAGGCTAGCACTAAAAGTTTAAAAAGAGACACTATAATAGCCCTATGCAATTCTGATACATGCCAACAGTTTGAGAAAACTTGTATATATGTGACCAAACTTATTTTCATACTTCATCATATAGACTGTATTGCACACCAAGGTCATTCATGAGGACTCTTCAGAGATATTAATCTCTTTCCATGTTAGACTACTCAGCTTAGCAACCAGAGCAGATAAAGTGCATACTGGTACAAAGCCTGGAAATAGAGTCTGACATTAATAATTTGGTTTCATTTCCACAAATTCATTCAAACACATGTGAAACTGATATTAGGAAGGAAAAAAAGTTGGAAATGACATTTCCTTTTCATGCACCATCCCATTTTAATTATTGCTCCTGCTACCATGAGTCATTTCCATCTCCAGCACCAGTATGAAGCAGTTTTATTCTCCCATCTCTTGCTCAAATAATTCTTGTGTTGATATTTTTTAGCTAAATATATTACCCATGGACTCTGCAAATACTGCATTTTAATGATAAGTAATAAATATGCACTGGCACCCCTGAGCATATAGGCATGATTTGAGGCCTGTTATTCCAATAAAACAGTGCTTAGATTTGGCCTGTCTGTAATGCATCCACTGTAAAACCAACAAATACTAATAAAACTCCTTGTGAAGCTTGGCAGAAACTGGATTCAGTATAAATTCATGCTGCATGAAAGCTCAGCCTATATGTGTTAAACAAATTCCATGCAGTATTTAAAACCTTTGTTCATAATTAAATGGTCTTAATCATCTTAAAAACCAGTGAATGTATTGCAAACCCATTCAGTGGCTCTGACATGCACCTGGTTACCAGTTGTCACTTATTTCAAATTGGTACCTTCTCCAGAGACTCTTTCATGGCACTGACTTATAACTATCCAAAGGCTCCTCCAGGAGCCTTCTACTTCTAAGTAATTTCTTATCCATATGTTTGGCCAGAAAGAAGAGGAAATTCCCTCTTTTCACCAGCGCCATCTTCATTCTAGCAGCTCCATAGTCCTTTATGAAGTGTACTGAAATGGATACAGCAGAAGAGCCTAAGCAATTCTAACTCAAACAATCTGACAAATTGTGATTTGTGCTTTTAATCAGAGCCTAGAAAAAGCATTTTGCTGGAACAATTAATCTTGCAAGTGTGCTAAAAGGAAGGGGAAGACTTTTTCTGCTGGATGTACAAATAATTATTAGAATGGATACTATCTGCTGTTGAGATTTATCCTCAGTTTAGTGTCCAAGTAAATTGTAGAGATATAATAAATGGTAGGACATGCTCCACCTCATCTCAAAACAACCTCCCAGTTTCTGCAGAAACATGAGATAATGAAATTCATTTGTTTATTTGTTCACAAATAATTCAGTGAGTAGATTAAGAAATTTAATGTACTACATTTCAGGTATGTCTTAAACAATAACATTTGCATGTATAGTTTCCTAATGTATATATGAATGCATTTTCACGTGCCAGTATAAAATTGCCATCAAAGCAGGCATTTGTGGTAGGATTGTGCTGGTTACTTCTTCTTGGGTCAATCAAATAGGTGTTTTGTCTGTGTATTAACTCAAAGGGCTTAAAATTGTAACAAGGGTCCCAGCCTTTAAAGCTGTAAAGTCCCCCTGATTTTAATTACATAATTATGTTAATACAAAAGAAGGAAACAAAATTATGTAACTTAGTCTTTGGTTTGCCCTTTGTGCCTTTTTTTGTATATTAGTTTTAGTCCTGCTTTTCAGCTAAGATTTATCATCTTAGGACACAGAGAACTCTTGGAGGGACTCTTCTTATTTGTATTGAAGTGCAATTAATTGATCCCATTTAAACATTAATTCAAAAGGCCTATTGACTTTCATCTACTGAAGAACTTCAGCATCTGGCCAGGAAAAGTCGCAGCTACTTGCTCAAATCACAGCTCCTGCTCTTCTGCTGGGTCAATTCCATCAATACTATGACAGAAAATTTTGCTTACAACATAGACTGAAAAGTGTGTCCCTATCTTTCTTATAAGCCCCCTTTAAGTACTAAAAGGCCACAATGAGGTCTCCACAGAGCTTTCTCTTCTCCAGGCTGAACAACTCCTACTCTTTCGGCCTTTCCCCATAGGAGAGGTGCTCCATCCCTGTGTTCATTTTTGTGACCCTTCTCTGGGCTGGCTCTAACAGGTCCATGTGTTTCCATGTGCTTAGAACTCCAGGGTTCAACACAGTACTCCAGGTGGGGTCTTATGGAAGCAGAGTAGAGGGACAGAATCATCTCCCTCCACCTGCTGGCCATGTTACTTATGATGCAGCCCAGCATGCAGCTGGCTTTCTGGACTACAAATCATTTGACCCACCTTGTCCAGTGGAAGGTGCCCATGCACAGGGTAGAGGGGTTAGAACGTGATCATCTTTTGATCCAAACAATCCTATGATTCTAAGTCTTATTTTAACAGGATGATAATCTGTAATTATATAGTGAAATATCTGAAAGTAATACCCAGGAGCTCAAAGGTAAAGCAAGTCTGCCTGCATATATCTGTAAACAAGTTTCCAGCTCCCTGAAGTCTATTTGAAGTAGAATACACAGAATTATTTATTGCTCAGGAGCTAGTGCAGTGAGTTAGTTGTTTCATACAAAGGCACACAGCAGCACTTACCAACCATATTGAATAGTCATTTTCTGGAAACACTTATTCATTAAGTACCCCGGAATTAGCCTTCAAACATGAACCTAGGTAAGGTTCCACTAACCACTATGTGCATTTCATTTTCAAATACCATTAGCTGACACAGTTCATAGAAGGGTCCTCCTGATTTCAGCCAACTAAGCACATACTTAGATCTACACACTGCCCAAAAAGACAAGTCTGTTTAAGCACTATCTAACCTTTTTACTCTTAATACACTCACAGGATCCTGTGGGAACTTGATCTAGAGTCATTTTCAGAATCAGCAGGGCTAGGTAAAACTGGTGTAAATACTGCTTGTGTTTTAATCTGAACAGTTGCCTATTTGAGACCAGTGTTGTCAGATGTGGAGTGTCTTCTTAAAAGCATGGAGCATTTATCTTCTAAAAAAGGAATCAATTCCCACCATGGCAGGAAGACCAGACTCTGGGATTCCACTGGAAGAAGTCACATGACTGCATGTCTAGCAGGATGCCTAAACT
Organism: Promerops cafer; assembly: GCA_013398275.1. Classification (NCBI taxonomy): domain Eukaryota; kingdom Metazoa; phylum Chordata; class Aves; order Passeriformes; family Nectariniidae; genus Promerops; species Promerops cafer. The sequence continues at coordinate 9,028 of VZSE01002387.1, read as the reverse complement.
GTACTGTTCTTTTGATGCCAGCTTCTCTCAAGTATTTTCTTCCTAGAAGTATAGTATGGAGCCCTTAAGTATTAAATTACATAACATCACTTTTTTCAGAAGGTTAAAAAGGCACAGCTAAATAAATAAATAAATAAGTAGTTCTTATTCTGAACCAAATAAAATAGGTGTATTTTTTAAAAATCACCTGTGTCACCATAGTACTAAAATAATTATTGCTGTTTCCTGACTCTTATAATCTTCCCATCCAGGAAGAATTGTGAATCAATAGTATGTGCAGATTGCTGGCAGAGACATAACTATGCCCAAAGTATATGACAAAAAGAGTTAACGTAATAAAGCCTCGGGCATCTGTGATGCATCTGCAATATAAATACATGCTTTAAACAAATGTTAATAAAAATAACCCACCAACAAGGAGGAACAACAGACAAGTGATGCATGCAGACTACAGACTACTAAGGGATTAGTAAATTATTAATAAAGGAAAAATAAAATTAGCTGCAAGCTCAGCTCAAGAAGCAAACACTTGGATATATGGGTTAGAACTCTTTTAAAACAAATTTTGTTTCTTTAACCGAAGAAGAAATTAGTTCAAAATCATTTCAAGATATGGTTTCAACCTCGCCCTAGCAAAACCACCTGTGCAGAACCGTAGCTAGCAATCACCCTTGTGATACCTTAAAAGGGGGCTACAAAACCCTAGCTGAGAGGGCCACAAACTCCTTTCTGAGGGGCAGTTCTATACAGTCCCTAAACGTGTGACTTGCTTGTTACTAGTGTGAATCTGTTAAAAATGCTCATTTAAACCAAATTAACTTTAGAGCTTCCAATAACAACAGCTACCCATGGTCTATCAAGCGGTTTCTGACATGCGCTTTTTTTCCTAACTTTTGCAGTACAAAACTACAATCTACATGAGCTTCTACATACATTGACAAATGCACTGCTCCTTGCAAAGACTTCTGGCTGAAAAAAACTGTGTCCATGCACAAATATCCATTACTATTCCCGATGAGAACATATTGTCAATGCTAAATGACAGCGAGGTTTGAGAGTGAAATCATGCATTGTAGAATTAACCAATATATTTATTTCCAATTGTCTTGGTTTGAAAAACAGGCGTCTGCTAAGGAAGGCAGGAGCCTCCCTTGGAATGGAAAATATGACCCCCTTCCCTCTGAATTGTTGCAATTTTGAAATTAAGGGTCTCTCAGGCAAAGATAAGGGAAAAGGAATAACAATTCTTTACTAGTATGTATAACAAGGCAAACAAACAACAACAATGGCAACGACAACAAACAGAACCAGAAACCCAGTAACAGACTTCATTCAGCTGCAGGCACTTTCCCCTCTAGTGTAGTTACGGTTGCAGCCGGCAGGGGCGCTGGTGGCTCTCGGTGGGAAGGGCAGGTGCAATGATTCCCCTGCGGCTGCAGGTGGTGCTCCAGTGCGAGTTCAGGGACCATATGGTAATGGCCGGCGCAGCTGGCAGAACGGGATAGAAAGGGGCTTCTTTTACGAACCTCCAGGGGTGGCTGACCCCAGTGCTCCCTCTGCACTGCAAAAGGAGCTGTAGCAGGAAACCTCTAGAGAAGCAAGCTGAAACAGCAGGACCTCCCGGGAGGCAGAGGGTGAAAAGGTACAGTGTAGCACAAACCCTGTGCAATGGCAGAGGTACCCTGAAGGTTGGGCAATTGCAGTTCTCCTCAGAATGCAGTAAAAGGCTCCTTGGGCTTTTCTCACTGGCTGAGAAAAGCTGGTTCTTCAGATCCCGGCTATGTTGGGGGTAGGGGCAGCCCACCTGGTGGGGCACGCACTTGCTCTGGGCTTCCCAACAGCAGAGCAGCAAAAGAAGCCCAGCTGGCAAGCTCAGCCCCAGTGCCAAAACAAAACAAAAGCAAAAAGAAGCAGGCAAAATCCACAGAAACAGCAGGATCCCTGGTCAGAGATACCGGCCATGTGTGTCCAGTCCAACTTCCCGCCAGAAGAGAGAAGACTGCCTCTCCCCTTGCCCCCAACTCCCCCTGGAAACTCCAGCTCAGCTTCCATTCATTGCAACAGCCCCAGAGCCAGGGAGGATAGCGGGTGGGGTGGGGACAGCAACCACCCCTGGGCACAAAACAAACCAGATCAAAGACCCCAAAAATGGTATGGGATAATAAACCATCCCCAAGACACCAATATAGCCTCTGATCCTGATAACAATGTTCACCACCATTTTAAATCATGCCTATATATATTAATTCCAAACTTTCAAGTATTTGCAGGATCAGGACTATAGGGCTCTCAACTCCATTGTTACACTGACAGGTACTGACATACTACATCAGAGGAAGAAGCAGTTCACTCACAGAGTGTGGTGGGGGGAAAGAGCAGAGCAATGAAGGATCCCAAATCCCTTTGAGGAACTCAGGAAACTGCAGAACGATATCAATTTGTTCAGAAAAAAAACCCTGAGACAACATGGACATTTTTTTTTGAAATTAAATTAACAAGTCTCCATCACTTCCTTTGCAAATTTGTAGTTTTTCTTTACTGTATTTTATTTTTCTTTTAAGACAGGAGAAGTTACTATTATATTCAATGATCCCACTTGCTCTGGCAGATGGACAGAGACCTGCAAAGAGCAATAACAATGGCCTCTCACACTTTTCTGTCTAAAAAAATTCCACTGTGTATTCTACTACCAAAAGCCTGGGTATAGCAGGGCATCTCACCACCCCACAAGAGCTAATCTTGTTAAACAGCCAGGTAACTCAAACAGGACAAGCTGTCTTGTAGTGAGTTATTTTGGTGCCATGGGATTAACACTGGTCTGGAACGTCCCAACTACCAATAAACATCTTGCTGTTGAAGTGAGATCTGGCAAGATTGGTTGGTTTTCTGACTGACAGACACTCACTTTACAAACTGTAAAAGCCACACCAAACTTTCACAAAGCAGAAATCTTCTATACATTTTCCTGGAAGTGTATGGAGCTTTCCCCATGAGTAGAGATGCCTGCTTTGCAGTTACTTTCCAGGGGTTAAGTGAAGGAATCTGTGTACATTATTTTTAAGTTACATTTGGCTCTGAATCAATATTATTTCTTTTGGTAGTTTAACTATAGGTACCTTGATACAGTGCAGCATTATATGTTATGCTGTAATCTACTAGTAGTTCTTTATTTTTAGACTTTGTATTAAGTAATTCTGATTAAGATCTTTATTTGTTATCTCTTGCCTGTTTAATAAAGAATTCATTTTTGTAAATAGACCTGATTTGCCATCATTAGAACTTGTGGACAAGAGTGATTCATTCAACTTAAACTGCTGTCAAAATCTGAGGCTTGCCTAGGCTTCTACTTGTCCCATGACCCTGGGAAGGGCTCAATAACAGCTATGCAATCTGTGGGTAAGGACTGGACTGGTAAGGTCTTGCTGGAGAGGAAGGGAAACAGTCCCTTCATGGGGACTGCTGCTCATGAGTGCAGAGCAGGACCAAGATCTCCTGTATTGTCCCTGATGCCCCTAGCACAATCTCAGGTGCGGGATCGCAGGCTGTAGCATCAGCTCTTTCCTGTAGCACCTCCTCAGGAGGAGACAGGGAATAGGGATGGGTGGGAAAGTGAAGCCTAAACTCTCTCCAATTTTTTTCCTCTGTAATTCAGATGAGCACAGGTCTTCAAGGTGGAGATGAAGAAGAGACAGAACACAGGGTGCAGAACAAACTGGACCACACCAAATAGTACAGGGAATAGGACACAAAGCTAGCATTGACCCTTGGGAGTTTTGGTATCATGTCAAGCCTTAAGTTTAAAGTCCCAATGCTGAGATTATATTGGTACTTCACTCATCACCAATGGGGACCTCAAGCAGGAAAATTTACACATGATCCTGGAGCGCATAAGATGGACCAGATTTCTAAAAATGGATGCTACAGTAATATCCCTGTGAACAGAATGGCCTGAATGTGAAAAGCCAGGTCTTGATATTATACAGAAAGGAGCTGGTGGAATGCTAGGAATGGTACTATAATGAAAAGATTAAGGAATCTACAGTGCAGAAGGATAGTAAAGGGAAATACTGCACATTTTTTTCTCATATATATATGGATTTCTTTAGAGTGGCAATGTCTTCCTCAGATCACAAGTTATCTTCTAGAACATGTTCACACTGCATAATATCACCTATATTAAATTAAACTGTTCAGTTCTGAGTTTTCATAGGCAGGACCAAAGCTGACACTTTTCACCCCAACAGTCCATTGCAGTAAATGATCCCCTCTGATGACCTCCAAATTAAGTCCCAAGCATGCACCACAGCACAGCCACTCCTACTTTCACCTAGCAGGCTATATGAGGAACTGAAAACTACTACTAGCCTTGCCTCCCATGTTAATGAGGAACTGAAAGTCACTCCTACCTTTGCTCTTCATGCAAATTAAAATTACTCAGGGAGTGAACCTGAGGGACCTCACCACCAAGAAGTCCAGGGCACTGAAGGACCACTGCGACTCTGCTGGATCCATGGTACTATCTTCTACTTGCACTATCTGTCTCATTCTCCCTCCTTCCCTCGTTTCTTCCCTCATGTCTTCCCTTGTGTCTTCCCTCCCTTCATTCTCCTCTCTGTCTCTCCCTCTCCCTCTCTCCCCTATAAAATTAATTTTGCAAAATAAAGTCAGAATTGCTGAAACCACATTTGGTCTCTTTTGCACCTTAATTTGAAGAGAGGACTTTAACATCTATCGAAGTGCAACATTTTAATCAGTGTCATAGGCAGGATACCATTCTCTGACCCAAAGTGCCGTTTAAGAAAAAGAACCGAACTTTTAGTGTTCTTCTTCCCATGTAGCAGGCATTGTCTTCCTCTGAGGGAGGTTGACCAAACTTTTACTGTTCTTTCTCCTGCCTGGTGAGGACCAATTGTCTCCTTCTGACGGATATTGAAGGAAAATTGGTTACCCAGGATGACCAGGGTAAGGCTAATGTTTTGCTTTTTCTCCTGGAGAAATTTGATAATTGTCCCTCTGCTCTTAGTTTGGAGTGGGCACAAACTAATTGAGATAATGAACAGGTGACAGCTGATTGCATTACTAGCATATGAGCCAAAGGAAAAATGAAAAAAGGGAAAGATAAAATTGTTGTCTGTGCTATACTTGGGGTGGCACTAACTGCTGCCATAAAGGAAAAATCACAAAGAACCAGCAAGGAGGCAGAGGTTATATACATTCTTTGCAGGATTCAATCAAAGAACTATGGGATCAATCAGAAGAGAATTAATGCCACTCTGAGAGACTCAGAACAGCTCTAGTTGAATATCTGTAAGGAATGAATTCTAAGGCAGTCCATGATGAGTCTCTTTACCTTCAAAAAGAAATAAAAGAAGCCAAAAAGCTCTTAGAGCAATTGGATATAAAAAAGTTAAGACCTTATCAGTATGAAGGAGATGATAATGCTTTTCCAACGGTGGTCACAAAAGAAATACCTTTTACAGCTACTGAATTGGCTAAATTCCAGTCCTGGGTAAACCAAAATGTTCTGTATTCCATACCTATCTGTGCCCAAATTTCTTTTTTTGTGTTCCATATCTATCTGTGCTTTGTTACAGTCTCCTTAAGACTCAGAAGTGCAGCTGGAAACACAACCATGGGGCTGTGGGCTGCCCAGGCTTTTTAAGGTCAGGACACTCAGGCAGAGCTCTCTCTTGCCTCTTACTGTTCCCCTTTTGTTCTTGCAGGGAGACAGAGCTGAGGCAACATGGGATTTCCCATCTGGTATTTTCTTTTTTTTTTTTTTCCCCAAGGGGGAGCAGTAGCAAACCAAGAAAGTGCATTTCATAATTCAAAACAGTTTCAGAGTGAATTTTGTAACATCTCTCCATAGCATGAAGCCAGAACTGGTCGAGGTTGGGCCACTGTTCTTCAGTGCTTGGGAGTCTGTCTTTCATCACAGCAGGGACCAAGACAGCAGCACCAACACCAGTGGCTTGGAGACTGCAGTGCTGACACTGTCTGGAACTGGTGTAGAGCCAGCTGAGAAAGAGGCAGAGAAGGAGAGGGAGGAAGCCTGCCAAGCTGTCACATGAGAGCCTGCATCAGTTCTCTGGAAGCATTGACTTTTTTGGCTAGAAATAGTATTTCCAGGTTTTGTTTTTCCCAGCTCCCATTGTTCGTTTGGGCGGGAAAGGGAGTTTTGGAACAATGGAGGCTTGTTTGCTGTGTTGTTTCCTTCATTGTCTCTCTCAGCTACATGGCCCAGAGAGGGGACTCTCCACCATTTGTGTCTGTGTTCCCCAGAACAATTAGGGGAACCTTCAGTACATTTGTCAGTGGGGGTTGAACCCCTTCCCTTTGTCTCTCAGAACACACATCTGCAGAGGGCAGAATACTGGAGGGAGGGATTGCCTGGCATTTTACCTTTGTTTCTCAGAATATGCAGTCATCTGTGGAGGGCGCTATATTGGGGCAGGGGTTTCTCTGCCATTTTAGCTTTCCCTTTGTTCCCAGAGACTCTGGGAGATTTAGCAGTTTTATATCTAGTGATTATTCACGGTCATTTTTTGCCTGCTGTTGTTTCATTTTTTTAGTAAACCATTATTTTTTCCCTTATATTTGGTTGTATTCATTCTTCATTATTGGTGGAAAGGGATTGGTTAAAACTAAAGAGGAGGTGATGCATTAATGTCTGCTCCATTAAATTGTCTTAAACCAAGATAAATTTGGGATCCAGCTAAAGGGACATGAGAGAGAAAGTGAAAAACTAACAATTTTGACTGAAACATTTTGTATTGCCTACAGAACTCACGGGTCACCATGCTTCTCAGTCTAATGGGGCTGTGGCATCTAGCCTTGTATACTTGTTTGTACATGTGGTACAATTAGCCCAAGATATGGCTCTTTTTTGTTCACAAACCAAGACACAAACCAAGATTGCTTTGTGGATACACTCAGTGATACTATCTTATGTAAAGATAACATCAGAAGCAATGAGGATTATTTGGGATGTGTATTCATTGCTGTTTGCCTGTCCTAGTCTCGGCTGCTACTTCTGAGGGTTTATTAATAATCGCATTCAGCCTGTTTGAGGAGCAGTTGAGAATCACAGAATCACAGAATTAACCAGGTTGGAAAAGACCTTTGAGATTATCAAGTCCAACCTATGACCTAACACCACCTAACACCATCAACTAGACCATGGCACTAAGTGCCACATCCAGTCTTTTCTTAAACACCTTCATGGACAGTGACTCCACCACCTCCCTGGGCAAACCATTCTAACGCCCAATCACTCTTTCTGTGAAGAACTTCTTCCTAATGTCCAGCCTAAGCTTCCCCTTGCACAGCTTAAGGCTGTGTCCTCTTGTCCTTTCACTGGTTGCCTGGGAGAAGAGACAAACCCCCACCTGCCTACTCCTTTGAAAGAGTTGTAGAGAGTGAAAAGGTCTCCCCTGAGCCTCCTCCAAGCTAAACAACCCCAGCTCCCTCAGCCACTCCACACAGGACTTGTTTTCCAGACCCTCCACCAGCCTTGTTGCCTTTTTCTGGTCATGCTCCAGCATCTCAACATCCTTCCTAAATTGAGGGGCCCAGAACTGGACACAGTAGTCAAGATGTGGCCTCACCTGCGTACAGGGGAAGAACCACTTTTCTTTTTCTGCTGGCCACACTATTCCTGATATGGGCCTGGATACCACTGGCCTTCTTGGCCACGTGGGCACACTGCTGGCTCATGTTCAGTCTGCCATCAATCAGTACCCTCAGGTCCCTTTCTGCCTAGCCTCTGTCCAGCCCAACTTGGTGTCATCTGCAGATTTGCTAATGGTAGACTTGATCCCTTCATCCAGATCATCAATAAAGATCTTAAACAAGAGTGGGCCCATACACAGATTCCTGGGGGACACCACTAGTGACTGGCCACCAACTGGATGCAGCACCATCCACCAACACTCTCTGGGCCTGGCCATCCAGCCAGTTCTTAACCCAGTGTAGAGTGCACCTGTCCAAGCCATGGGCTGTCAGCTTTTCCAGGAGTATTCTATGGGAGATGGTGTCAAAGGCTTTGCTGAAGTTCAGGTAGACAACATCCACAGCCTTCCCCTCATCCACCAGGTGGGTCACCTGGTTGTAAAAGGAGATCAGATTGGTCAAGTAGGACCCCACCCTCCTAAATTCATGCTGGCTGGGTCTGATCCCCAGGCCATCCTGTAGGTCCAGTGTGATTGCATTCAAGATGAACTGTTGCATAACATTGCTGGGCGCTGAGGTCAAGCTGACAGGCCTATAGGTTCCTAAATCCTCCTTTTTTGCACCTTCTTATGTATGGGCATCACACTGGCCAGCTTCCAGCCATCTGGGACCTCCCCAGTTAGGCAGGACAGACGATAAATGATGGAGAGCAGCTTCACGAGCTCTTCTGCCAGCTCCCTTTATCACGCAGGGTGGGTCCCATCTGGTCACACAAGTGGCTCACACATCGAAGTGGCTCATCACATCACTGCTTCCTCCTGGATTATAGGGAGGTTATTATGCTTCCTGTCCCCATCTACCAGAACAATTTTTCCCAGCCTTTTACCTCCTTCTTCCTCAGGTCTGACATGTTGCCTTTTGAAAATGTTGATTTCCCTCTGGGTGTTAAAGACACTTGTGGTGGTTTTGCACAGGGGACACTTTTGGAAGTGGTGCAGGGGAAGCTCTTGGCAGTTTCCTCTGTGTCTGACAAAAACAACCAAGCAGTAATTAGCTTTGAGAATTGACACTTTGTTACATCACTGAGGAAGTTCATAGGCCTCTGTGAACACCCATGTTAAAAACAAAGAAATGGGAAAAAGTCTCTTTGATTTCGGGCAGGTAAAGAGGTAACAGGGTGGGGGGTTGGGCCGGGCAGCCCTGCTGCAGGGCCGGGGCCCCCCCCTCCATCAGTTACCAGCAAGGGGGAGGGGGCTGTGCAGAGAGAGATTGCTAACACCTTAGCCTCTCCCCGCTGCCAGCTCGGGCCCGGCCTGAGGCTGCAGAGCGCCGGCAGCAGCCCTGGCCTGGGCTGGCT